>JAEQBH010006188.1:0-409557 GCA_016808115.1 Tetrastigma voinierianum
GAGCTGAGATTAAGAAGAAATCATCTTTTCTTAATGTCACCACCCCATACCTTCTATGAAACCATCAAGTGCTAGTTGTAAATGCCTTTGTTCACCCATGATGTGTGTCGATCTTCAAACAATACTACTACGAGCCTTTTCATGGCTGCATCTGTGGTCGTTCCACTGGTCTTAAGCCTCATCCTGGTAATCAAACCGTAGGCTATCATTGACGAGATGAAGCTCGCGAGTCTTTACTTTTAGTTAAGATCATTCACAATAATAGGAGTCGTCAATATCATGGCTTATGGTTTGCCTGGGTGTTATGTTAAGTAGTTGTTCTCATGATTGAAGGTGTCTAGAAATCCTTCTCTTACCCCGAAAAATGTTCGTGATCGTGGATGTTCTAAATTTTATGGAGCTAGCTTCCCGTGTCAGGTACAAGAATCTCTCAATATGAGCATTTCATTCATTATTACGAAATCATACAATATTGGTCGCCATTTATTATAATTTTCGACAAATTGAAGGCTTCAAGTTTTTGAATTGATTTCAAAGGTGTTTGGCTATTTTCGTACAAACGACATTATTTGATTTTTCATGTCATTTCGTTATGGTAATGTCTCGGTTCTAGAGTACCAAGGAAGGTAAATAAGTAAGAAAGAAAATCATATATAATTAAAATTAGTTAGAAATTTATACTATAGAAACCAAGAGGAGAAGAGTTGAAGGAATGAATTCCTTGTGTCTTTTTCATTGAGTCATCATACATATATATACAAATAAGGTTGTTATACATTAGATAAGATGATCTACTCTACCTAAATCTCTACAACCATATGCTAAAAGTATCCTAATAAGATACAAACCAATATGTTAACGTATGATACATACTATAACGCTCCTATTCAAGTCAGGGAGCATGATGTTAATCATGCTCAACTTGTTAAGCATAAGCACCAACCCTGCCTCCATTTAGAGTCTTTGTGAAGATATCATCTAAATGGTTCTCCACCTTCACATATTTTGTAGAAATCATACCGAGTTGTATTTTCTCACGAACGAAATGACAATCCTTCATGTGTTTGTCTGCTCATGGAAAAATAGAATTGAGGTACATGAAGGACAACCCGATCATTAAACTAGAACTGGCTGAACCGGTGGCCTTACACCGACTCCGCCTCAAAGTCAATTTCGAGCCTCACAATCTCGTACGCAGATTATGCTAATGTTTATACTCGATTCTCGCACCAGATCGAGAGATAACGCTTTGTTTCTTTTACTCTTTCTTAGATCCTTCCCACCTTGTGACCAAACACTCAAGTCCATTATGCCCATGATTACTGTATAAAATGCCACGTCTCGAGGCTCCTTTCAAGTAACATAGAATATGTTCTACAAATTCGCCCTGTCGATCAATTGTCAAAAGATATGTATCAAGCAATACTGTAATGTAGTATGCGATATCAAGGTGCTACTATAAGGTAGTTCAACCTCCCAACCCACTTTTATAATCTCTAGTGGTCTTCTAACACTCCGCTTCTAATAAGAGACAGAGGCCAGGCATAGTGACCGACATGGCTTTGTCGCCATCTTCTCCCCTGCTTCGCATAAATAGATCTAGCACATACTTCCTTCGAGATAAGAAAATCCCACGCTTGTTCCTCATAACCTCAACACCTAAGAAGTATTTTTAGCATGCCTCCAAGTCCTCAGGTGAAATTGGTCATGAAGAAAGGACTTGAGTGAAGATATACCTACCATATCATCCCTAGTAATGATAATATCATCAACATACACAACTAATAAGATGATACCTGCTTGAGAGTTTCTATAAAAGACATAATGATCATATTTGCTCTTTTGAATGCCAAATTTCTCAATCACTTTACTGAATTTTCCAAACCACGCATGGAGACTTTGTTCTAAGCCATACAATGATTTTCAGAGACGACAAACTCTACCAATCTCCCCTCGAGCAACAAACCCGGAGGTCAGCCTCCCATATAAACCCCTCTCGCAAGATCCCCATGAAGCTGAAAGACATTTTAATATCAAGTTGATTTGTGAGGTCCCACTGTTGAGCGGTCATGAGATATAAACGCTGAATAGAGTCACTTTGGCAATCGGGGAAAAAGTATCGTATCAATCTACCCTATAGGTTCAGAACATCCTTTAGCAACAAAGCATCTTGACCTCCAACCTAGCACCGATCCATCTAGATTAACCTTCACTGCGAACACCATCTAAATCAATGGCTTTCTTTCTTTCCCTAACCCAGAACGCACTAAGTCCTAAGTATCATTGATGATTTCAATAAGGCATCCATCGCCTATCACACCACAACCAAGATGATCTGTATTTAAACCTTGTTAGACAATGAAATAGAGTCCAAAGATGCAATAAACGAACATGAATGAGATGATAAATGGTTATAAGAGAAAAATGCGGAGATTGGATGAGTACACTGACATTTACCTTTACGGAGAGCAATAAGAAGTCATGACTCGTTAACCTGTCTCATGTCGGCAATGTGCGGAGTGGCTCAAGACTGAGGGGTGTAGGCATCGAAAGCATGTACTCCAAGTTGATAAGAGGCTTTGGCTGCCATGGAACCAAAGCCTGAACCTGTGAGACAAGAGTATAACGAGCAAATCATCCTCCCCGACTAAGGTGGATCTGCATGGAGAAAAAAGGGTATTCTCAAGAAAGCAGACATAAACGTAAACCGTGTACTCCGCGAAGGCTGTGGACGATAACACCTATATCCCTTCAACTCGAGTAACCAAGGAAGATACACTCAATGACTTGTAGATTGAGTTTAGGATACACACCTGACGAACATCCCAACAAACAAGTACACCTAAATACCCAAGGCTCAATGGAAACAAAAAGATTACGAAAGAGTATTGAAACACAAGGGCCTCTGATCCAAGACAAAGAAGGCATCCGATTAGTAAAAACAAGCGATGGAACAACATCGCCCCGTAAATGCTTGGCACGTGCATTTAGCCAATAAAGCCCGAGTGGTTTTCAAGAAGATGTCTATATTTTTCTTTAGCAACCCATTATGGTAAGGAGAGTATTAACACAAGACGCTCGATGAAGGATGCCATTTTGAAGCATGAAGGATCAAAATTGTTCTGGAGATATATTCTTTCGCATCACTCGTAGATTTTGAATAGAAACATGAAACTGAGTATTAATTTTAGCACAAAAGGCATAGAAGTGAGAAAATAAGTTCGAACGCGTTTTTCATTAACATAACCGTTGTTCGTGAATCACCTAATAAACGTGAACAAAAATACCGAATTCCAATCGGGGACATTCGTACACGCAACACCGTACACGCCAACCAACATGTACCCCACACATCCGAATGGACTAACTCAAAAGGAAAGCACAAACTCGCTTATTAACCTAGAACAAGAACTAAGACGAGGATGCTTTCAGAACCTGACGTGACTCATAATCTAAGGGGATTTATGTTTGAAAATCGGGGGACACAATTACTTCAATAGAGGAAGAGAGGGGTGGCCCAATTTGCTATGAATCTCAAATGGTGTAGTAACCCCAGAACATGCAATAGGTCTCGGTACTGTATAATCAAGAATGTAGAGACCCCCAGACTCGTGTCCTCTACCAATAATCTCTGTTTAATATAAGATCCTAAGATACAATAATCAAGAAAGAATGAGATATAACATTTAAGAGTTCGAGTTAGCTTGCCCTCACGTGATATCAAATTAAAAGAAAAATTAGGGGTAAACTGTGCATAGATGATGTGAGGAATGTAAGGAGTGAGAAAAATGGTGCATGAACCAAGAACACAGATCACACTCCATCTCGTTAAAGTGATAAAGTGGAAGATGAAGTTGTAATTGAAAGGTAGAAAATAGGATGTAATTACCTCGCTGCGGATTCGCAAGCGCCTCCATAATCAATAACCCATTCAAGGATCTAAGATGACAAAAGTATGTGTTTAGGGTTACCTAATTCTACTTATACTTTAATCTGAGTAGATGGAGACTTCAATGACTGGCACAAGTGGAACCCGCAAGTTCGCCTCAGAGAATGAACCGACAAGGCATGCCTCCCAATGTAGGAGGCTATACTGGTAGATGGAAATCTCTGATTTCGGCTTTGCAATTTCACAGCCTCAGGTCACATGTCCAGCCACTTAATAACGCACAACCCCTCCGTATCAGCCCTTAGTTGTTACCCGGCTTGGTCACTATTTCAGACGTGGCTATCCCACCACCACTATTTTCAATTTTCAACAAAAGCACGTCTCACCGGGCAGATAAGAGTAATGGTGATATTTCGTGTGTAGTATTTACCGGGCATTTCTTGGAAAGAAGAAACTTCAAGATCGATGTAATCCGCGCCTTAACAAAATCATACCTATAAGGGAAGGCTAAGAAGCCAATCACTCCGCCATTTTTTCCTCGATCTTGTCGGGCCTTTTAACACTCACTATAGCTTAATATTCATCATCTTACGAATCATGAAATTTTATAATCACTGTCTGAGTGATAAGGTCAGATATTATCAAAGATGCGAAATATTTTTAGAATACACAAATTCCAAATAATCCATTACCCTTCACAAACTCAAAGTGATTAATGAGACCAGTAGTTTACCATCAATGGAGTTACGACCTGGGAGAAAGCAGATCTGCATCATCCTCTAACCATCGGTCCTTTGAATCATCAATAGGAGGGTCCTCATTAAGGTGACTGGTCGTACGAATACTCCTTAAGTAGAGGTAGATTGTTTTACTTCAATCTAAGTAATTAGGACCAGTCCGCTTGTCCTCCGTGATTTTAGACATCATCGGGACCACTTCGAGCGTCGAAATGTGCTTTTATCTCGCCGAATCACCAAGTACTGGGTCAAGGGAAGTAGATCGTGTACAGAGAGTACCCGTAAATCAAAGACTCCAAAATCTCCCGTAAAACCTAGACAAAGAGGGATGTTGGACACAAAGGCCACAAAAAACAGCAAATCCAAGTACCAAACAGGGAAACCAAGTGGACATGAGGTCCTGTCGGTGCCGGACAACACCAGAGGAGAAGACTGGAGCCGGAATAGTCCCCCACGCGTCCATAAGCGCGGTGCGTGTGGATTTGGCCTGAATCACTATGGTGGCGCGTGAGCTCCATTGCCGTGGTTTCCTAGCCAACGATTCAGGGTAGGTATGTCGATGGTTGGAAAAAGCTCTCAAAGTTGGCTGCGTGGAGATCCCACTCCCTTGAAATAGGTGTTTAAAAACCCCACATAGCTCTCTTTGAGCACTTCCTAAAATATGCCTTCCAAAAGCGCCTCAAAACTCTCAATCTAAGTCCTGTGCTCGATACCATGTAGAAACCAAGAGGAGAAGAGTTTGAGGAATGAATCTTTGTCTTTTCTACGGAGTCATCATACATATATATACAAGAAGGTTAGCTACAGATTAGGTAAGACGATCACTCTACCTAAATGGTTACAACAAAGTAAAGTATCCTAATAAGAGTTAATCCATATGTTAACGTTATGATACATACTATAACATATACATTTTTAAATTATTTGATCTTCATACCGACAAGTAAATTCAATGTTGAAAATCCAAATAATTCATAACTTTTAGTGTTATTTTTATTTTCCTCCACCTTTTCGCTATGCTGTTCTCTATACTTTTCTTTAGATTTTCCTCAAAATTTTCAAGAATCAAACATAATCCAGGTTTCTATGGTGATCTCACATTTCAATCATCATATTTAAATTTCAGAGAAGAATGATTCACTTTACTATTTTTCATTAATATATGGATGTTAGTTAATAGTTACAAGTTAGTTTAGTTATAATGGTGCTATGCTATTATTTACTTGTTTAAGACTAAATATTATTATATTATTTAGATTCTATCATTTTGTATATTAATTATTATTAGTTATTTGTGCAGTGATTATTTTTGTTTGAAGAATGATAAAATTTATGAAATTACTTTTATTTTTAAAGTATTTTAAGGTTGTGACTCATTTCTACTGGTTCAAAGGCTTTTCAATCACATCTATCTAGGATTCCCTGCTTTCTAATGGCTCGCCATCAAGTCTATGCCTAAAAGCATGTCCATTACATTAGCATAAATTTTGTGACTCATTTCACTTCGCTTAAGAAAAGTATCCAAAGGATAGAAATGAGTTTAGCACAAGGACCAAAAAGTTTGAAAAAATCATGATAACTGCGACAGAATTTTTTTTTCATAAAGCTTGGAATATCTTACTCAAATATGGTCACATCTATTTAAAGGCATCATCGAACTCGATAAAAACTCAAGTAACTCCCCTCATCGCAAATTAAGTGTCGTATATAGGTCCATCAAAATTTAATTGAGGGCGGTGTGTTTTTTTTTTTTTGTTAATCCCTCTCCATCTCACCCGCTATTTCGCACTTGCACTCATTATATACTCTTAGGCGGTGTTTTTAATATTAGTTGTTATTATTGGTATTCTTATCCGACTACAAAAAGAGAAAAGAAAAAAAGAGTGAGAAATGATACTTTTAAATTTAAGTAATGATACAACAGCAACTAGATCAATAGCAACAGGTATCACATGTATGAGGAAGGCTCAAGAGGGGTAACTTAACTCCCTTAGGTCATTCCATAAGCATATATGGCTAGAACAAAGATAATAATAATATCTTACTTTCGTGAGTAGCAAATAATATGGGAGACTTCCCTGACAAGGCACGCAAGATGACACCAGTGGGTGGTTTCTGTGTTGGTCATAAGGATATCAACAAAGAGTGGCCTCCTCCCACAAAATTCCGCCTCTCCCAAAGTAACTAGTAGGGAGGATTAGATTTTGGAAAGATGTTCGGGAGTTGTGAGGAGGCGTTGTGTTCCTTCCTCTATGTTTCCTGGCAAAGGCAAAAGATGCTATGGTGTCTGATCTGTGGAACCATTTTAGGGAGGGAGGGGGTTGGGCTCCAACCTTCCTAAGGCCCCTTAATGACTGGGAGATGGAGGAGGTGGGAAGTTTCCTTTCCTTTATCCACAAGAAGAAAATCGCACCCGAGATCGAGGACCTAACTCTGGTAAAGGGATCCGCACTTGCACTCTCGTTGAGTGATCATGTATAATGGTTTAGATGTTTCTATTGGACTTGAATTTTCCAAATCGCCTCGTTTGTCACATTCCTTCCGTAATTAGCTTTTTCATTGGAAGCCTCGGGGAAAAGTGATGACATTGAGCAACTTAAATGTCCCTAAGATCTCTCACAAACATATGTTGCCTTTGTGAAGAGGATGAAGAGACTATAGATCATTTGTTAATCCACTGCAAGACTGCTAGGATGCTTTGGGTTCTCTTTTTGATGATAGTTGGGACCACTTGGGTCTTTCCGCATTCTGTCAAGCACACCCTCTTAACTTGGCAAAGAGTGCATGTGGGTAAAAAATGAAGTAATCCCAGATCTCTCCTTATGCCTTTCGGATTTTATACTATGAAGAAATAGGGTGGTGCTTGATAATGTTATTAACGTCAAAAAATTAAAGCTAATTTTTTGAGCAACTGGTGGGAATTGACAAATTCTCAGATAAAGGTTGCAGCACACCTAATTTCTCATTTTTCGCTTGGTTTGGTGCATGAAAAGGAAAACCCTTTGTCGAGACTGTTTTTGTTTCTTTTGAACCTTTTCGTTCCCTTGCTCACTTCTCGTGTACATCTTGGAACCTCTTTTATTCTGGATTCATATATTGTTTTTATCGATAAAAAATAATAATATCTTCACTTTCCCTCTCAATTTCCATATTGAGCAAACTTTTATTGCTCCTTCTTTGACTTATTAAAATTTTTGAACTTATGGAGAATACTCTTATGCTTGTTATGCACATGAGTGTAGGTATTTTTGGTGGTCATCATGCTGGAGTTGGAGGATTTTGATTTTGATATATAGTTCTTATTAGACAAGGAAAAATTGTGGTTTCTTCCTGTCCATTTTGATGGACCCTGTATTCATTTTTTCTCCCCTTTTTTAACTGAGGCTCAAACTTGAAGGTTCCACATCCCTCTCAACACCTTCTGACTCTAGACAAGTCTCAAGGACAGTTCTGCATTTGACTATTATTGGACAATTCAAGGACGTATTGGACCCTGGATTATGGTTATGGAAGCGCCATGGACCTTATGGTAATGAAAATTGAAACTTTGTGTTCCGATCAAGAGAGAGGTGCACTGTAAGACTTTGTAATCTTATTTCTGCTGCTGGTGGTTTGTTTCTTCTCTTCTGTGGAGTACACTGCTTAGCCACGTAAATATTGCTGATTCTGTGAGCATGATTAATTTGTTGGCTATTTTCAAGGTTCAACTTTGTTCGTGGAAATAATCGTGGGCATCAACCTAACATTTTTCTTGATTTCATTGTGCCATTGTTAGCATCATCAACCTAACTTTCATTGTATGATAAAGTTACTTAGGTTATATTTGATTGACAGAATATGATAGATGTGCATATCTTATTTTTCATTGGATAAGAAATATATATCCTTTGATGTGAAATAATAATAATAATAAATATATATATATGGTTATATATATAGGATACAAGTAGCGACGATATAACTCATATTTATTACATGGAATATGTTATCCTTACTCTTATCTTATGATGTTATATCTAACTAATCAAATATATGGTAGCTTCTCTTGGGAGTTAGTTTATGTCCTTGTCATTAAAGGTGAATGGATATGTTTCCTAGCTATGGTAGGAGATCTTGGTCATATGCATGAAAAATGGATATGCTTATCCTATCTATTTTGGTTGAACATAGATGTAATATTGCATACCATAACTTATCTTTATTACATGGATTATGGTATCCTTACTTCATCTTATCTCATGTTATATCCGACTAATCAAATTTAACATTAGCTTTATAAGATCGGTTTATAGCCTATTCATCAAAGGTGTATGGATATACTTCCTAGCTATATCATATGACGGAATATCTTGATTAACACTCGAACACTTTTTTTTTTTTAATCCTAAAAACGCTTAAAAGTGTTTTTAAGACTAGAAACACTTTTAAAAAACACTGTCAAATTGATTAATAGTTAGGTCAATTTACATAAACCCCTGTTATTCCTTCCTTAGTCATGGGCCATGGTTAGCTCTATCATATATTGATGAAAAACCCCACCTATGTGGGTGTGCCACACAAGCCCTCATGCATTTCTTTCGATGAGGGGGGGAAGGTATCAAGGCATACATAGAGGCCTCGAACCTAATTTTGAAGGCACGCTTCGTCTCTATGATTAGGACTCCCGCTTCAAAGAAGATATGATCGGTTGTTATCCATTCGATCGTCCAGCTAGCCATATTTAATACTTTTATTAAGATGGAAGAATGTTCCGACGTTTAGCCGCACGTGTAAGGGTAATGGGGAAATCAAGCCAGTTTACCAAGACATCGAATTGATCTTCTTCTCCAGCTCAGCACTGGGCCACTTCGCACTTCAAAATGGGCAAATAGTGCTCGAAAAGGCCTGATATCTGGCAACTTTCTTTGCCTCACACCCTATGTTATCCGGGGAGGCAACTGGGATGGGAATCACAACCGAGCTCTATGTCGGTAATCGAGCGGGCTCTGGTCAAACTGAGCCCCAACAAGACTATTTCTATACTCTGCTCTCTTTGTTTGAAATTAGAAGAAACCAACATGATTGAGATTTTGTTCGCTCATCATAAAATTCAAAGGAATATAAAGGAATAGGGTTGAGAAATTAAAAAAAAAGTAATAGATAAAAATATGAAAATAACAATTTAAATCTTGAACTTTCACTACTTTGTCATTATATCCTCTAAATCAAAAAGAAATTTTCTTTTAAATATATGTATCTTTCATTTTAATAGCACTTCTAGTTTAGGGATATCTCTTAACCATAATATAACCTTGAATTGAGAAAATAAATTATGTTATGAATAAAAATCAATTTGAATTTTTTAGGTTTGAGAAAAATGGATTTTACCTTAAAATTAAAATACAATTGTCAAGTTTAAACAATTTTGAATTATGTTTCAAAAAAAAAAATTGAATTAAACTTTATAAATCTGAAATTTGCATTCTAAATCAAATATTAATTATTTAAATAAATAAAAAAGTAATTTAAAGTTTGGCAAATAGCATGAATAATTAGTTTTAAGTGATAAATTTATTCTATGAATTAAAAATACATTTTAATTAAAAATTTAATTTAAAAAAATCAATAATCTTAAAATTCATACACATTTCTAAAATTTATAATAGAAAACTAAAGACTATTTTTTTTTTTAATAGTTAAAATTGAAATTCATTTTTTTCTAAAGTTCTTGATTCAAAATTGTCATTTTTAAGTTAATAACTAACATTTTCTAAAATCCAAATTTAATTATTTTAAATTGAAATTAAAATTCTAATTCGTGAGCTCTGATGAGTAAGAAAATTAAAGCCAAGCATTTAAAAAGTAATTCATTTTCCCCTTCTATTGAAAATAGTGAATTCATTTTCTTTTGTTTTCAAAATTTGTTTTTACTTATTCTCGTAACTAAACGTGTTTTCGAAAAGTTCAATAAAATAAAATTTCTACCTACTAAATAGAAAATAGAAAATTTTGAATAGAAAAAATACACTTGCACGCTTCATCTCATAATATATATCCTGCATCACTCGCTTTTCTTTAGAGGATTCGTGATTTGTTTTCAATGAGAAAATGAGATCTCGCACGCATCACAACTCAACAATATTTCTTGTTTTCAGAACACTCTCATCGCCTACCGTGTCCGTAATTGAAGTTTGATCGACATCTTCAAGATCTAGACACCATGTTTCCTGTGTTCCCCAATTCCAATGAAGGGAAGCGAGTTCGTCAACCTGACTGCCTTTAAAGTACATCTCCAAGGAGCCCAAGAATTTCACGCCCCATCTATCGCTTCGCATACGATCCAACCAAAGAAATTTTATACTTTCGTGAAACTGGGAAAACGCACAAGAATCTCTACAAAATCACGAGAATGAAAAGCCCGAGAAACCATCAAAACATCGCCATCCATCGGAAATGACCGTTCGCCGCTCCTAATTCACGTAGCTGCAATGTTGGGAACCAATGGGATCTCGCAGGCTGTGGGTAGACATGGAGGGGTAGGAGAAGGCCATCGGGGCGAGCTACCTCATCAAGTCAATGGCTTCAAATTTCTGAATCCCTATGAAGTGAATGCGTAGAAACAAGTCGCTCGTAAGTACATCCCACCATCGGCTCATTAATACAACTTATCCCGGAAATTCAGAACAGACTGTCATCAACACCACCGATGCCGATAATGTAGTCAAATGCACATTAAAAGATGAGGATATAGAATGATAAAGAATGTAGAATCTCGCTAATGTGTCAAGAGCAAGGAACCGGTGTTGTCTTTCCATGGTTCCCTTGAAATCACCATCAAATCACTTCCCGTAGAAACTTTCCTTTTTCTCGTGATCATTTCAAAGCAACTTATATTAACACCGATTTTGGCTCGCTTTTTCAGAAATTCCACTCAAAGTCATGTCGCACTCAAATTTGTATAGATTTCTTAAATTGTGAACAACTGAAAGCACCATAAACATCGTGTTCCAAATGCCGGTTCCTTGATTCAAATCTGTATAGCAGAATGGGATCAAGCAAAGATTCTACTGGGGTGCATCGCCACCCATTCGGGTATTTTGTTTTTTCCAACAAACTCAATGGGTTTGTCTTAACAATCCATTTCCCCTTCCCTCCCGGCTCAGCTCGATAAATACCATCGGCTTCAAGTTAGGCAAAGATCACCAAAAGAATCCTCAAACTTGCCTGCACTATTCTCAAAACACGCAATTACTACCGCTAAGAAACTCGAGGTCTAAAAGGAGCAATTACTGCCTCCGACAAAGAACCCTCCGTCGGGCTGTTTAGTGAAAAATCTTGTGCCAAAGAAGATTTTGAATATCTTCTTCTATGTAGTATGATTCTGTGTGAAAACTCTTGACCCCAACGAAGGTGAAGGAGTTGAACTAACTGGATTTGAAACCAAGGCTTGTATTGGATTCCAAACAATGTGAAAATCTGAGTCCTGTGGCTCACGCTGATAGAAGGAAAAATAAGAACCATCTAGAAAATCTCATTCATTTTTTCAGATTTTCCTGTTTTCTCGCCACCAAATGCATCTCAAGCGCTTAATCGAACTCGGGTTTTCAATCGTCCACCCGAGAATGTTCAAATAAGCAAAGACAAATGACAAATCAAGCCGACAAACAACTAAGACCGCTTTATGTTGCATCAACCGACACGATCTTTTCCCTCCTAGCCTCTCTTTAGAATTGCATATTTATAAATAAATAAAATTAATATAATAAAATGAATAATCAATAAACATGATCATTTTATTATCACAAACGGATTTAGTCATCGCCTGATGCGCTTGATTGTCATCGCCTTCAGCCCATTCGAGATCAAGTAAATTAAAATTATATGAGGTAGCAAATTGTAGGTTTTAGGTCTAAACACGCAGATATTTGGTTAATTTCAAAAATCTATGGTGGTCAATCACAATTGATTTTAAACTCAACATTTATAAAAGGTGTAAGACTTGTTTTTCTCACCGACAAAAATTGAAATTGCGCATCGCGCTTTTTATTTTCTTTCGACAAAATAACCCCGAATACATTTTATATTTACAATGAACCAAATATAAAAGCTACCCCGTTTAGTTCACGAAATTTTTTCACTCTATCCAAAATTCAGAATATGAAAATTTTCAATGTATTCTAATCTTTAGTTTTCATTTCTGTAAAATACGTCAGATTTCGAATTTGGCTGAAAATAAAAGAATAAGAAAACTGCTTTTGTAAACCATTTTCTTGAAAATGAAGTTAATGAAAACAATGAAAATGTATTTAAAATGCAGTTAATATTCAACCCGTGTTTTCAGACCGACTTGGTAGTTAAAAATCGGCTACATTTAAAGTGGAAGAAAATCAAGAAAATACCACAATTTCTCGTTGCTTTATCTCAATCGACCAAATCCCTCATTAATTTAATTCGAAACAAGGAAAACAACACGTACGTTTCGATTCATATATAAAATGCCAAAAATATGAATTCATTTTCTTTAAGTTTTCAAAATTTGTTTTTGTCTTATTCTCGTAACTAAACGTGTTTTCCTTGTTTTCGAAAAGTTTGAATAGAGAAAATAGAAAATTTTCTACCTACTAAACAGGTCCTAAAACTTTTCTACGTATTCTCACCCTTCTGCAAAACTTCCCTCACCCTACTATTATTCTTCAAGGAATTTCCATCTCTAATATTTGGTGTACGGTTGCAAAAATCACTATTATTCTTAAAATTATTTGTTTGCTATAATTGCAACATTGAATGTTAAATTATCAATTTTATGTTTTTAATTATTTCATATTGAATATTATAATGAATTTTTGGTCATCATCGTTATTTTTTTTTTATTATCATTATCAGATTAACAACATTAGTTTAAAAATTATTAACATTAACATCAAAAGGAAGATACGTGTATGAATAACTATCCATTTTAGTAATTTTATATTTGAATCCACTTTTAATCACAAATTTACTAAACACGTAGAAAACTACGGCATAGTGGATCCACCACCTATGTGGGTTCTTTTTTGATGACTGGGAGGCCATTTATCAAGGCATAAATGTGAGGCTCAACCTTAATTTTGAAGGCACGTTTCTTGTCTGATGATAGGACCCCGTCTTTCAAAGAAGACATGATCAGTGTTATCCATTATTCGATCGCTCCAGCTTTAGCCATATTTACTACTTTTATTAAGATGAAAGAATGTTCCAGACGTTTAGCTGCACTTGGGCCGCTTCGCACTTCTTAAAATGGGCAAACAATGCTCTGAAAAGGGTCGACATCGAGTAATCTTTACCACACCCCATGTTACTCCGGGGAGGCAACTAGATGGGAATCACAACCCGAGCTCTATGTCAGAATCGAAAGCGGCTCAAGCCAAACGGAGTCTCAACAAGACTATTTCATACCGACTCTCTTTGTTCGAAATTAGGAAGGAAAAACTCGAACATGATTGAGATTTTGTTCGCTCATTATAAAATTCAAAGGAATATAAAGGAATAGGTTGAGAAATTAAAAAAAGAAAAGATAAAAAATAAGGAAAATAACAATTTAAATCATGAACTTTCACCACTTTGCCATTTATATCTCGAACTAAAATTTTTTTTTTTTTTTAAATATATGTACTTTCATTTTAATAAAGACTTTGTAAAGACCTGAAAATCCATGTTTTCTAATGAAGGATAAATGGTAATTTCTACGAGAACCAAATTTTTTAGATCTCTGACGACGAACGACTTCAATCGGCTTGAATCGTCTCGAAATTCCACTACCCACGTCGATTCTTGGCCTCTGATTCGAGACTAATTTCACGCTTTTTCGAGTCAAGTAGAGGAGCGGACACTGCACCTCTATGAGTGGCCCAAGAGTGCCACGGTCCAACCATGCTGGAGAGTCAAACATTGAAACCCTCAAGTGGGGGCTCATTATGCACACATGGCATCACACTGGAAATGCGAATCCAAGTTGACGGATGTTTGATAGTGTAATCTAAGGCGGCAACTATTAAATCTGACACAAGGCATGATTTATGACAGTTCCTTCGACCAAGTCTTCCAACCTCGGTCTGGGAGGAAGGAAGAAAGAGGGAGAGAGCAAACGGAGAGAGATGTGAGAAAGAGTAGGGTTTGCAGAGAGGCTCCACCTTCTCTAAAATTCCCAAGGACGGACCGTTTGGCCTCCGCGAGGCAAGGAGCAAAGCTGCTCCCCTACGGTACGTACTACTGGGTACTGTGATTCGGGGGAGTTTCGACAAACTCCTGAAAGGTGTGGGTTTTTCTCCTACTGCATTTCGCTTGGCGGTCATGTAATGAACGGGGATTCATTGAGGTCAGGAGTGAGCCCATGACTTCTGCTCCAAAAAGATTTGGACCGAGTGAATAAACTCGCGTGAGCCACAGCCCACTCGGACCGCTTCAGGTGATCGTGATGTGTTGTTGCCATGGGTGAATAACACGTTGATTGTGAAATCAGGCTGTTCTAAGACCTAACCTGACAGGCCTTTGGCCCATGAGCTAAGTTTATATTATTATTATAAACTGAATAACATGATTCATGGGATATAATTATGTTAATATATGCATGAGTGATATATTAGCATGTGTTGAGTGTTTGTTGTGCCATTGCATTGCACTTAGGTGGGGAGTAACCCAAGTAGGGAAATTCCACTACTGGCATCAAGCCAATTCGTCTCGTGAATATATTTTAGGTACCGAAGACGTACTTGGGGATGGACGATCCGGACCTTGTAGGCGAAGAAACCAACAATGATGTCTTATCTTGTATTTTGTAAATTCGGGCAAGTGACCCATTTTATTTTGTATAAATCTGTAATAAATACAATTGTAAACAAATTCATTTTTTGCATAAAATATACATTTTATGAGTATGATGTGGTAGCCCGGTCATTTTTACACTTGTACGTGCTTCCATGATTTGAGACATGTAGATTTCGCGGTCGACTTCGTAGTCAACTGAATTCCTGCTTTCAAGGCTACACTTCTAGCTTCTAGGATATCTCAACCACAATATGAATCTTGAATTGGAGAAAATAAGTTCATGTTATGAAAAAAAAATTAATTTGAATTTTTAGGTTTGAGAAAATGGATTTTTAATTTTAAAATTAAAACAATAATTGTCAAGTTTTTTAAACAATTTTGAATTATGTTTCGAAAATTTGAATTAAAAAACTCAAAATCTGAATTTACATTCTAAATCAAAACATTAATTATTTAATTAAATAAAAAAGTAAATTTAAAGTTTGGCAAATAGCATGGAATAATTAGTTTTAAAAGACAATTTTGATTTTATGAATTAAAAAATACATTTTAATTAAAAATTTAATATAAAAAAATCAATAATCTTAAAATTCATACACATTTCTAAAATTTGTAATAGAAAACTAAAGACTTTTTTTAATATTTAAAATTGAAATTCATTTTTTTCTAAAATTCTGATTCAAATTGTCATTTTAGTTAATAACCATTTTCTAAAACTAAATTTAATTATTTTAAAATTGAAATTAAAATTTAATTTTAATTAAATAATTAATTTTTTGATTTTATGAATTAAAATAAATTTTAATTGTGATACAAAAAGAATTATATTTTGATTTTTAGAAAATTTGAGTTATTAACTTTAAAATAACTACACATTTTATCACCTTGTAACTAAAAGTGTATTAAAACTTTAAAATGACAATCTTGAATCAAGAATTTTTGAAAAAAAAGAATTTCAATTTTGAATATTAAAAAAAAGAGTCTTTAGCTTTTTATTATAAAATTTAAAAATGTGTTTAAATTATGAATTTTAATATTACTAATTTTAAAGAAGAGAGACAGAGAAAAAGTTGAGAGAAAGGGGGCTAGTTCCATCTTTTTTACATTTTTTTCTCATTAAAGAGGTTTTTTCACACAAATCTAGGTTTTTATATGTTTTTTCATTATTTAGTCGTTGTCTTGTGCATGTATGATTGTCGCCGCCTTCAGATGCCATGCATTGTCGTCAGTCTTAATCCGACGGGTTAGGGTTGTCTTAGTACAAGGTATAGTTTTCTTTCATTTTGTGTGACTTATGATTGAAAACTTATGTAGATACGCAATATAGCATGTTCATACACACATATCCTAAATCACACTAAACCATGTACTGCACCAAAGTAGATTCAGCTTCTCCGTAAAGTGACTGGCCGGTTGAAAACCGAGAGAGAGAGAGAGAGAGAGAGAGAGAAGCATGATCGCTCTATCTCGAGCATGCCAAAATGAAACCTAATCTCCACCTGATGGGGTGTCGAGAGGTTTCATATCATATGAGAGTAGGGACCTCTCATAAATAGGTACTCATGGATAGTCCAGCCCATCATAGACTATCAATACGTCAGTTACGTATTAATTGGTCAAGTGCTATATCAGTTACATAATATAATAATAATACATAATTGATATTATTTAATAATCCAATAAACAAATCTTAATAATTGATTAATACTAATTCACAAAATTAAAATACAACATTCTCCTCACTTGGATAATATTAGTCAATTATTAGGAATAAGGATAATTATAACTATGATAAAATATCAATTATGACCAAATTAAAGCACATAACAACCAATAATAATAATAATAATAATAATATATATATATATATAAAGCCTTCAATGTGTAGAACATCTTATCCGATAGGGAAAAAATGTCATACACATCAACAAACTCATATTTCATGTAAAGAGATTATGAATAGAGAACTGCATGAGTGAATAAAACAAAATATGCCTTTTTCAAACAAATGGTCCAAGCATTCGATGTCACGTGAGGTATGATGATACTATTGACATGTCATTCAATACATACCTCAAACAATTACAAATAAATGCATAAATCGTAATTCCCACTAACCCAAAATATCAAAAAAAGATTCTAATCCAAACCCATATGAGTTACATGACGTTGATAAACTCATATAGATAAGCCTTTGGTTAGTGGATCTGCTAACATATGTCCTGTAGCAGTATATTCAATCCGAGTCAAAAATTCCCGAACTTTCTCTCTGACAAACAGGTATTTTATATCAAAGTGCTTCTGCTTAGTAGCACTCCCGTTGTTGAGAGAAATGTACAAAGAATTCGTATCATTCACAAATATATAACAAGTGGCTTGGATATGCTCAACAATAAGGAAAGCCAAAATCAATTTCTTTAGCCACATGTATTTGACAAGTAGCCTCATAACACATATTACCTTGCTTCCATAGTCGGGAGGTAGTCAGAAGTGTTTGTTTAACACTTTTCCAGAAATGCTCCTCCTCATCATAAAATAAACTAAGTAGATTTTCTCACATCCGCAACCTCGCAAAATCGAATCGAATAGCTGACCTCAAGTTGATTAGACCTTTTATAGGTCAACATATAGTCCTTGGTACTTTGCAAGTACCTCATGACCTTTTCACGCCCAATGATTCAAAACCCGGATCGCTTCAAGTATCTCCCTAAAGCATTAATACAGCAAAGCAAATACTCCGGACGAGTACAAACTGGGAGCATACATCGCTACCAACCGAAGCATATGGGATCTTTTCCATTTCAAATTCTTTTCATTATGAGGACAATGAGATTTAGAGAGTTTATCACCCTTTTGAATGGGTGCAACATTAACAGGAATAAGAATGCATGTTAAACTAGCTGAGGACTCTACAATATATCCTCTTGAGACAATCCAAGAATGCCTTAGACCTATCACGATGAATCTGGATGCCTAGGACAAAGAAGGCATCACCAAGGTCTTTCATATCAAAATGAGTATTCCAAGACCGTTTTGTCTCATTCAAAAGTTTAACACAACTACTAGCAAGGAGTATATCATCGACATATAAAACAAGGACTATGAAGTTGCTCCCACTCATCTTCAGATAAATGCAATCGGGATTCTCAAACATTTTCAAACCAGCAAAGACCACCTGATCAAATTTCAAATACCATTGCTCAGGCTGCTTTCAAACATAAATGACTTCCTCATTGCAAACTAGGGCATTCTCATTTTTTCAACAAAAACCATCGTTGAATCATGTAAACATCTTCGCAAATTCCATTTAAGAAAGCCTGCTTTCACATCCATTTGGTGAAGTTCCCAAATTAAAGTGAGCAACCAAAGCCATAACGACTAAAAAAGAGTCCTTAGGTGGAAACTAGTGAGAAGGTCTCCATATAATCAATACCCCCTTTGACTATAGCCTTGCCACCAATCCGCTTTGTATCTCTAACCGCACCATCTCGAATCACGCTGTCTTAAAGAATTCCATTTACACCCAACTGGTTTACAACCTTTTGGTAACTCCACTAGATCCCAAACATTATTATGAGACATGGAATTAACAACCATACTACTGATATTTAACATATATAGTCCATCACATAAAACTCTTGAACCAACCTCAATGGAATTAAAATACATAACAAGTTTTCCATTGCCTAATCTAAAAGTGTAGCCAGATTCATCTAAAACTAAAGCAGAATCAGCCCTTCATAGAAGGTAATGCAAACAAGATTATCGCCTCTAGAATGTTCCTCGTCTAATTGACTCTCCATGGTATATTTCTATAACCATAAGGGCACACACTGCGGATCGCCCATTTCCCGGGTCCGCTGACCAATTCACAACCCGCTGAATACAAGTGGATGCCCAAGTTACCCGACGTCATTCTCAGAAAATCAAGGTAGTCCCTTTGTACGGGAGCTCTACCCAAATACGCACTGCGATATACCTATCCTAAGCCATTCAATATAATCACAATGATATCCAATACGGCCACTGGGCCCATAAACAATTCTCATCACAATATATCCAAACTATATCCAATAGTTTCAAGAGTTAATAAACTACTCTTATACAACATATATTAAAATGAAAAGCATTCTAATACATATATACAATGTGACACCAAAGCCACATCCCGGCTTTCTTTTCTAAAATGCCTCAAGGACGAACCGTCTCCTCGCACGCTCCCGTACCGTAAAAAGGTCCTAATGACGGGGTGAGCTAATGCTCAAGAGAGGAGAATCGTCCTAAGTGGGCTACTCACCACCTATGCAAAGTAAGTAAATGTTCCACTTAAACACACACACCCAAGCAAATGCATGATCCCCACTTGAATGTCTACATGACCAACTCGCATCCCGAGTCTTCACCGACTCTCTCACACCCGCCTAAGCTCAGATGAAGAATTATTGTTTTATTAGTGGACAACCCTCCGATGAATATATATCAATTGGGCCGCTTTGACGATTGATATATTATTTGTTTGTGGACTATCCTCCGATGAATATCAATTGGGCCGCTCCGACGATTGATATTTTAAATTTGGACTACCCTCCGATAATTAATGTTTTTAGACAACCCTCGAACCGCTTCTTTAGGACTGCCTCATGCACTAACTCCTATAGTCCTAGGATGTTCCAAAGGCATAAGTGGAATGCATGTATGCCATTTCCAATACAAATTTAATCACATGCAAATATGTAAACATGCACATATTCACAAAATATCAAATCACACAATCATGTCATGTAATTACTATCAAGCATCAAAATTAACTCACTGGGCTATCGATCAAACACGAGCAATTTAACTTGAATCACTCGAATTAAACATTACTTTCACACAAAAATATATTTTCGTGTCACTATTCCTTGGAACAAGAAACCCTTGGTTTTATGGTTCAACACACGCCATTCATCTGCTCATTTGTGAACTCCGCATTTCACTCTGCCATTTCCTACTTTCATCCAAATCAATCCATGATTTAAAGTATAATTTAAGCTATTAAAGACCCAAACAAATCTCACTCTGCTACTTCGCCGCTTCATTGTCTAATAAATCAAATCAATTCCTGCTCTAAGCTAGATCCCATCAAACGGCCGCTCAAGGCCCCAATCGCCCCTCAAACATTTGCAAAGTATTTAAAAGAGGAATAAAACGCAAGTAGGAGAAACCCCTACCTCTCGGAGTTTGAGAAACTCTCAAATCCCACTCCACGCGGCTTCCTTCACAGAGCGCTCTCCTCTTGCCTCAAGACTGCCAACGGTCGGATCTCCCGGTATTCTAGAGAGAAGCCGACCTTCTCACTCTAAAAGAACTCCATTTTCGTCTACTGCATCTCCCTTCCCCCCATTTCACGTTTTTTGCTCTTTTATTATTTGGAGAAGATGAGTCATGTTCACTAATTTGTCATTTTGTGACTTAACTTTTCCAAAAATGACCTTTATGTCCCTCTTTTCCCAGATTTGATATTCGACACTATCTCGACCATCCATTTTCATAATTTCTACTATACTACTTATGGCAATATGAGTGCATGTTATATGTGACTCGTCGCATCGAAAATCGCTTTACAAAGACTCCGAATCGCGATGCCTCGAAAAACGTGTAATAACTCCGACTATCCCCACTTACGAAATTTTACTAAGTAACATTTCTAGCTTTAGACGATTCCAACGGTACAATCCGTTTCATCATCCGAGATCTAGAGAATTAATTCCGGATTTTTAACCGAAATCACAATTTTATAATCGAAATTACGATTGGGCCTTATTCCAATCGAATTTCTGGTCTTACATTCTCCCCTCCTTAAAAGGAATTTCGTCTCGAAATTCTGGACAATCATTACACAACACATGCATATGCAACGTGCACTCTACCATGCATGTAAACAGTCATTTAAATCTTAAACGACTAAACTACGTACCTTCATCCCTAAACAAAAAGGATAGTCACCAAGACGTCCTTCACGCCTCCCACTCGACCATCCAATCTCGCAGTGTCGCCCATAGCACCAACACTGCTACCCTCACGGCCTTGCGCCGCAAACCGGACACCGCTATCAACACGCACACCGGGTCCCTCCCTCGAAGGTCCCATCCGTGTCAACCCAATATGTCCCCAATCCACCACATGAGCCGATCTCGAGTATACCGAGCATGCAGACGTGAAACACCTCGTGAACACCCGACACGCTGCGCGCAACGCTAACCGATACGCAATCCAGGTTTCACCCTCTCAGAGTATCTCTCGAAGGCCCACAAACCTCTGCACATAGCTTCCCCGCTATTGGCGAACCGATTACTCATCTCTTAGGCATCACCTTCAAGGAACGCGATCACTAACCTCAACTTAAGGTCGACGTCAGACATTAGCATAGCTCTTCCGCCGGCTCGAGCCGTGAGAAGACGCCATCGTGATCAAGCCCACCTCTCGTGAGGTGTCTCCAATCGATCAAGACCGTTGATGGAGCCTCTCCCACTTCTATCCAACATAATCTGATCTACATGGCCTCCCATACAATGCCTCATACGTGCCATCTGTATGTTTCGCCTCGGCAACTCGTTGTCAGTAGGCGACTCACTAAGGGCACCATCCCCACCCTTATGATCCAAGACGCATGCTCGCAAAGATGTCCTCTAACACCCGATGTAATCCATACAACACGTAACCCCACACAACACTAACTCCTCTCCAAGGTCACAATCACCGACAATCCACTCGGGATCATTAATCTATCCATATGTCATGAATGACATCCATTTAATGTAGCCCTTTGTCACCAACAACACCCAATGCAATTTCCAAAGGGGTATCCAACCGAAATACCCCCGAATTCTATAATTCAACTTAAGTCTACATGATACTTGATCGTGTGTTTACTTAGGCAACATAGCTTTCTACTTACACTTCGACCCTTACATTCACAATGCAAATTCTCGGATATCTCCCCGGTCTCTTACACCCTAACCTGTGATTCTCACCTTAGGGATTAATCCGCCCCTTTGCTTTACTCCAACACACTCTAATTACCTTCATTTCCTGAATCGAACTATGAGTCTTCATTGGACTTAGTCCTAAAGACAAACTCCACCCACACTAACTAAGAGTGGTGAATGACTGTACCGTGCACCCACACCCGACTCGACGCGATGTTACCGTGCATGCGAAAGCAATAATGCCATACTGTGACACCCACTCCCGGGTCCACCGTGAGCAGAATCTTAGAGATCTCTCACTCATAATCCCGACCTATCAGGTCAACTCTCACCTTACATCCTAGGGAAGAATGATCTATACCGCTTCTAAAGGCCTTAACCTTCTAAGCCCAAATCCAATGTCGTGGTCGAAAGTATGACAACCCGGCCTAGGGTCTCACCACATCGATACAACCCGATGGTTGTCAACTCATCCATGCCAAGCCCGACATCAACAACCAATAGGTCTATCACCCCAAGGTCCACTCACGCCCCGCTGCGCAACTCCTCGATCCGTCCCTAATTTTCAGCCCACACTCGGCCCCTCTCAGCTATTCAGGCCATTGAGTGCTTGTATAGCACCCCGAAACTGAAACTGGTTTCTCTGACCCGTACTAGGGTGTAGAGGAATGAACCGTATACTCTCTCTTTGTCTCTGGCGCCTAATCGACCGCATTGTCCCAAAGTCCCTGGGATCCCCGTCTCTAGGGTAATCCCGCCTCATGCCCAATCCCGCCCTAAATTCCGAAGCTCGTAGAAGCAAGTATAATGCCTCTTCCCGAACTAGAAAAAGGCTGGATCCTCCATCTCGCTACTAACACCAGATCCCGAGTGCTTCGGCATCCTCTCGATCTCTCTCGTGGTCGTGGCCGTCCCAACCACGGAGTCCCCGTCCCGTAGGCGGTCCCACAGCCCGCCCGAATAGACAACTTCACCCCATTCTCGAATCTTTGTAATACCCAAATTAATCCCAAGAAACTAATGTGATCTCAAAGATTGACATCTTGGCCTCTCCCATCTCACATGTACCGACCTCTTCGGTCGACCGACTCTTGATGTCTATTCACGCGTCCTAAATCTCACCTCAAGTAGTTTCTCAAACTCGCACTACATCGAACTTGTGTACAAACATGGTCTCTCAACAACTGCAAAACGATCCTCAAGTGATACTCATGCTCCCACTCTGACTGGGAGTAGATCAAGATGTCATCCACGAAGACTACGACAAATTGATCTAAATAGGTTGGAATATCCTACGATG
Organism: Tetrastigma voinierianum; assembly: GCA_016808115.1. Taxonomy (NCBI): domain Eukaryota; kingdom Viridiplantae; phylum Streptophyta; class Magnoliopsida; order Vitales; family Vitaceae; genus Tetrastigma; species Tetrastigma voinierianum. The sequence continues at coordinate 23,680 of JAEQBH010006188.1, forward strand.
AGATCCATGAACGCATTCGTTAATCCAAAGGGCATCACCGTAAACTCTAAGTGCCCATAATGCGTCCTAAACGATGTCTTAGGGATATCTGTCTCCCTAACTCTCAGCTGAAGGTAACAAGTGCGAAGGTCTATCTTGGAGTAGACTCGCGCTCCTCTCAAGTGATCAAATAAATCGTTGATCCTCGGTAATGGGTACCAATTCTTGATCATAACCCTGTTCAACTGCCTGTAGTCAATACATAGTCGAAGGGTCTTGTCCTTCTTCGTTGCAAATAGAACCGAGAGCGCCCATGGTGAAGTGCTCCTGCCTAATGAACCCCTTATCCAAAGAACTCCCTCGTAGCCGGACTCGAGTTCCCCGCAACTCAACCGGTGCCATCCTACGCGAGTCATAGAGATGGGTGATGTACCAGGTGTAACTCAATAACGGCTCATATCCCATGTGGAGGTAGTCCGTGTAGTCTATTTGGAAAAAACACATACTGCGAAACTACTCGAGGTAGATCTAAGTATGATCTCTCCTCGTCCTTGTGGTAAGGCCTTACTACCTAACCCGCTTAACCGGCCCCCTCGAGCACCTCGATTCAGGAGATCGTATGGGGCAAAATATCATGCTTGTCCCCTTAATGCCACACGAAAATCGGCCCCCGCGTAGACGTGCAACTCCGCGCCTCACAATCGATAACAACCCCCCAGAATCGTCGCCCAATCCATCCTCAGATGACATCGAATCCTAACATGCGTCCACGATCTTCAGTCCGTGAGTAGAGTCCGAGATCTCCAAAATTGAACTCGACATATCATCCCTATTCTCACCCTAATCCCTAGGGGAGAACTCACATACAATGGCTCCTCTAAGGTCTCTAGAGGTCCTTGCCCATTTCCACCATATTTGGGCCTCACCCTCTAGCTGGAACGCAACTAGTCTAATCCGGGGCGCGTCAGAGGTAATCTCTAAAGCCTCTAACACTTTCTCGATTTACATGAACCAATGGTCGGCCACCATCGGATCTCCTCCCCCCGTGAATGTCGGAGGATGATGCGTCCTAAACCTCTGGAGGTTATTAGAACCTCCCGACTATCCCGCCACACTACAACCGCGCGATAGCAAACGCCGAACACCTACAGCTCTACAAAGGCCTCGCTCGATCAAATACCCGCGGCCGGGTCAAATGCTCCAGGCCCGATCGTGCCCCGTGGACTCTCTACGTCCCGTCCGACAGCCATCTATACAGTTCAATGGCAACAAGAGTCATTTAATTTTCATTTCAGTCTAACTAGTAATGCAGATGCCAATTACTAATAGACTTGACAACCATGAACTGACCCGTTCATTTCCTAAGTGGTGCTAAATTCCAACCACTCAATTCATTTATTTCAATAAAATTCTAAGCTTTCTTGTTCATTTCAGTATCCAAATCTCTAAGGTCATAGTTCCTAACCTTAGCATTCACCCTTTTTCCCTATACACATTACACCATGCATATAGTTTCCTATGCAACTACAGCGCAATCACGATTTCAAATGGTAGTTAAATACAATACAGTATCTCTGAGGCATAAACACATCCCCGAGACACTAATCATACACATAACTCAGTGTATACTCAATCAATTTTGCATTTAAAATATTGTTTCCAACAAAATTTTATTTTCAAAAATTTTATTTTTGAAAATTTTTTTTTTTCGAAAATTTTGTCTAATTTTAATTGATTTTATTTTATTTTTTTTAATTTAATAAACTTTTTTTTCGAAAATTTGTGATGAACAAGGTTCATGAACTCGTTCAAACGGTGACTCAAAACATCACCGTAGTCGAAAAACTGTGCCTAAAACCAAGCCGGGTGCACGAGCACCTAGCTAGCCCAACCGCACGCCCAGTGCACACCGGCGCCAGCGCCCGCACGCCTGGTCAGACATGGGCAAAAGTTCGGCCGCAGTCGCGGGCTGAGGCCCCCGCTGTATCGCGTACCCTGTCAGCCGTGTCGCACCATGATCGCCGTGCCGCGCGCGCCCCTGAGCGTCTTGTCGCACGTGTCGCAGGCCTCCATGGCCGTAACGTGAGCGCACAGCCGCCGTATCAGCGGGCCCTAGCAGCCGTAGTGGGCGCCGTCGCAGCCGCGCCAACCGGCCGCGGTCCCCGGGTCGGGCCGTGTTGTATTGCAACACGCCCCGTACCCTTCCTCCTCCGGCCTCGTCACACACAACTGCTTGTATTGGCGATACAAAGCCTCACTAGCCTCAGCCGTTGTAATACAATACACCGTATTGCAACACGCCTCTCCAAATGAGCTCTTCTGCAATACAATCTCCACCCTATTGCAATACAAAACCTCTTAAGCTAACCATCAAGCCTTCTTCTCTGCAATACTAAAATTGTATTGCAATACAATTTTCATTACCCACACAACTTGCAATACACTTCCTATTGCAACACAAAACTCACCCAACTTGCAATACAATCATTTTCTTGCAATACAATTAAGCAAATAGTCACTTCAAATTTTCTCGCACTAAATTTTTTTTTCGTTTTCATTATAATTATTTTTATTTATTTTTTCCAATTATTTCCAGCAACTGGAAAATCACTAAATCATTTTTCATTTTCAGGCACTCAAATAAATTTCTAAAAATTTATTTCACTTGTCTTCAATTTCACACCTTGTAAAATCCTAGAAAATTATTTTCTCCTCCTCTTAACCAAATAATTTATAAAATTTATTTTCTTTTTCCAGTTTTTCACTGAAAAAATTTTCTCCACTCAAATAAATTTATAAAAATTTATTTTCTTCCATTTTCATTTCCAGTTTTGTACACTGTACCACTCAAAATATTTTCTAAAATATTTTCTACATTCATGTAAGCACCACCAAGCACACATACTCTTTATGTAACACATTACAAACCATGTTATAAACATCATTCACATAACATACAAACCCATGTTATACACGCAATCACACACCAAACACCAATAATCCAACAAATCACACAAAACACTTCAACACACGTGCATGTAGTGTCCTAGTTTTGTCCCGTGATTTTCCTAGGTAATCTCATACCTATTCCTAGCATCGAACCACCCAAGTGGTGATGCTCTCACTCAACTATGGCCTAAGCCCCAATCCTCAATCTATAGGTTTCCATATACCTATACTCCACATCAAACCACCTAAATGCTGACTGGACACTAAACCCAGCTCCCGGTATTCCCGATACCTAAGCTCGATACAAAGTCGGTGACGCCCATTTCCATGGGGTCCGTTGACTACCCGCCAACCCGCGAATGTAAGTAGATGCTCTGCCACCCGACGCCTCACTGTAGGCTCCGGCAGTAGTCTCCTTGTACGGGGAGCTCTTACCCAAATAAATACAAGACTGCATATACCCGTCCCAAGCAAATTCAATATAATCACAATGATATCCACACTGGCCACTTGGGCCCATAAACAATTCTCTCTCATCACAATATATCCAAACTATATCCAATAGTTTCCAAGAGTTAATAAAATTACTCTTATACAACATATATTAAAATGAAAAGCATTCTAATACATATATACAATGTGACACCAAAGCCACATCCCTGGGCTTTCTTCTAAAATGCCTCAAGGATCGAATCCGTCTCGCACGCTCCCGTATTCCTCAGAAAAGGGGTCCCACGACTCCGGGTGAGCTAATGCTCAAGAGAGAATCGCCTCTAAGTGGGCTACTCACCACCTAAGTGCACAAGAATGTTCCAATTTAAACACACATTCAAGCAAATGCATGATCCTACTTGAATGTCTACATGACCAACTCGCATCCCGAGTCCTCATCGACCTCTCCCACACTCGCCAAGCCTTGTATGAGAATTATTGTTTTATTAGTGGACAACCCTCCGATGAATATATATCAATTGGGCCGCTCCGACTATTTATATATTATTTGTTTGTGGACTACCCTCCGATGAATATCAATTGGGCCGCTCCGACGATTGATATTTTAAATTTGGACTACCCTCCGATAATTAATGTTTTTAGACAACCCTCCGAACCGCTTTTCTGTGACTCGCCCATGCACTAACTCCTATAGTCCTAGGATGTTCCATTGCATATGGAATGCATGTATGCAATTTCCAATACAGTCTAATCACATGCAAATATGTAAACATGCACATATTCACAAAATATCCAATCACACAATCATGTCATGTGTAATTAATACTCTAAGCATCAAAATTAACTCACTAAGAATGATCAAACACGAAAGCAATTTAACTTGGAATCACTCGACCAAGCACATTTTCACACAAAATATATTTTCGTGTCACTATCTTTTCGAACAAGAAACCCTAGGTTTTACTGGCTCAACACACATCCATTCACATCTGGCTCATTTTGAACCCTCATTTCAATTCCGCCATTTCCTGCTCATCCAAATCAATCCATGATTTAAAGCATAATTTAAGCTATTAAAGACTCCAAAACAAATTCCTCACTTGCTACTTGGCCGCCTACATTGTCTAATAAATCAAATCAATTCGGGTCCTAAGCTGGGACTAATCAAACGGCTGCCTGGGCCTCAATCGCCTCAAACATTTGCAAAGTATTTAAAGAGGAATAAAAACGCAAGTAGGGAGAAACCCTACCTCCTGAGTTTGGAGAAAACTCCCAACCGGCACTCCACGCCAAGCCCTTTCCTCGCGTAGAGCAGCTTCTCCTCTTGCCCCAAAGACTCCGCCAACTACGATTCCCGGTATTCTAGAGAGAGCCTGCACCTTCTCACTCTAAAAGAACTCCATTTTCGTCTACTGCACTTCCCTTCCCCCATTTCACGTTTTGCTCTTTATTATTTGGGAGAAGATGAGTCATGTTCACTAATTTGTCATTTTGTGATTCTAACTTTTCCAAAATGACCTTATGTCCCTTTCCCCGCATTTGATATTCGACACTCATCTCTACCAGCCCATTTTCTATAATTTCTACTCATACTACTTATGGCACATGAGTGCATGTTATATGTGACTTTCGTCGCATCGAAAATCGTTTTACAACACCCGAATCGCGATGCCTCGAAAAACGTGTCAACTCCGACTATCTCGGAAATTTATGAAATTTTACGTGCTAGCTAGATTTCGCGAGACGACTCCAACGGTACAATCCGTTTAATCATCCGAGATCTAGAGAATTAATTCCAAATTTTTAACCGAAATCACAATTTTGTAATCGAAATTACGATTTTACCCTTATTCCAGAAATTGGAATTTCTCGGGTCTTACACACACTCTGTTCAAGTGATCCCATTTTTCCCGAGAAGCCTTATCAGCAACAGTAGATTGATCAGTTAAAGCAGGGGGCTCTACCTCTCTCAAAGCCAAATCCATGTTGGTGATAGCCAAATATAAATCCAGAGACTCTTTCCAATCCTCATAATTGGTCCAATCGCAGTTTCCTCGACGTTTCAATCAGATAGGCAATGAGGCTGGCACCAGAGTAGAGAGGGAAACATTTAATATGCATGTAACATAATATTACCATGCGGTCACAAATAAATGATTCCTTACGTACAGCCAAACATGTCCTGCCTAAGGGTCACGAATCACAATAAAAGGAAATATAAGTATACAATGTACATGATCTCATGTCACCAAAATTCTAATACCAATAGGGTACTCAAAACATAATTTGACATAAGTTTAGAACAAATAGTACACTGCATTAATAACAAATTACACTAATAACAACATACCGATAGTATAATTATTTTTAAGTAAACATTCATATGAATTCAATTAAAATTCTAAAAGAATTTAAATTATTTAATTTCTACAATGTTTTGCATAATTATGCTCACGATAGGCAAGATCATAATTATGCAAATAATATCATAGTTGCTGGTACAGATCAATATACAATTGCATAATCCACAAAATACATCAATTTAACCAAAAAAATATTCAAACGTAAAACCAGAGTACAATACAACTGATTTCATCTCCCTTGCCCGGTTCCCTGCAATTCGGGTCGCGCCGACCCGCTTCAAAACCCTGTTTCTGAACTCCTCATTTCTCCACCATTTTCGACGATATGATTTAAGGTTTAAATTTACGAAATATCACCCAGAATGTGTAGATCGAAGGAAAAACAACGAGGGTTTCGACCATGTCCAATAAAGTAGTTGCTCGAACACCTCATTTTTTTTTTTTTTTTTTTAGCAATTTGACGAAAATAGTCATATAACCAACAATATAATCTCAAACCTTGATTCCGTAACATATCCAAAATAGAGACTGTATGTGAGATTAACAAAACCCTAAAAGTGAAAATTTCACATAAACAAGTAAATCTCAATCAACACAAATTATTAGTGTTCATACGCATTTAATAGCCATAATTGCTATCCGATTTGGCTCGATACCACCTTGATAGAAAAACTTATGTAGATACGCAATATAGCATGTTCATACACACATATCTGAAATTGGGACTCAAACCATGTACCTGGCACCAAAGTAGGATCCATAGTTTCTCCAGAAAGTGACTGCTGTTGAAAATTGAGAGAGAGAGAGAGAAGATGGATCGTCTATCCTGAGCATGCTAAAATCGAAACCTAATCTCTACTAGACGGGGGGAAGCTCGAGAGGCTCATATCGTATTTGTTAGGACTTCATAAATAGGTACTCATGGATAGTCCAAATTAACATGCATCATCACCACGCGGCCACGTACACTGGTCGTTATATCGCTTACATAATATAATAATAATACATAATTCGGATATTATTTAATAATCCAATAAACAAATCTTAATAATTGATTAATACTAATCCACAAAATTAAAATACAACGCTTTATTCAGGTTTAGGTTATTTGAATGAGCAAAGTATATACGATCAGAGATAATAAATCAAATAAGTGGTAGTCAGTATGGAACTGAACCGAAGTTAAAGGTATTTTAGTCAGAATAGTAATATCAAATTTGTAAACTCAACTATCAAATTTATAGGCTTTGAATCATTTCATTATACTATTAACGTGGATGTTATTTATCTTTTGTGGTTTTTAATACCTGATTATATGTTTTTATCGATGTATTGTTAGTTGGAATCAATGAAATTATTTTTCTCTTCAATATAAATAGTACAAATAAATAAATAAATAAATAAATAAATAAATAAATATATATATTACTATCTTTGTAATTAAAATTTTAATTTTTTAATTCATAAAATCAAAATTGTCTTAAACTAATAATTCCATGCAAATTGCAAAACTTAAAATTTTATTTTTTGCTGATTAATTAAATAATTGATTTTTAATTTAGAATGTAAATTCAGATTTTATAAATTTTTTTAAAAAACTCGATAATTATTATTTTAAATTTTAAAATTGAAATTCATTTTTTCTAAAACCTACAAAATTCAAATTTATTATTTATTAAGAACATGAATTTATTTTGGCTCTATCACGCCCTCGATCCCGATCCGACCCGATTGGCGGATCCGAACCGAAGTCCAGGACATGATACTATCTATATGCTATATCTATACTGTACTGTATACTGGGACTCTCATTGACTTGTTCTTTCTCAGAGCTGTACTTGTACCTGTAGGTATACAAACAATTTCTGTAATAACAAAAATCATTTTTCATATACAAAAGAACTACCACCGGAGTGGTGTCCATCACAATCTATACACATATACTGAGTCCCATTACTTATACAAATACTTATACATATACAATTTCTATTACAAAAACATCGTAGATCATGAAGCAAATACAGAGTTCCTATCTCCGAGCCTACCGCTTTGCCGGGCTGGAATGTCCCGTCCTCTAGCCTTCCCCTAGCACTCCACACCCGACAATCCATGCTGCTTCACGCTTGGGAACATAAGCATGGACAACCACCAATGGCGACTGTCACAAGCTTATTCATATGCATTTCATATATCTATACATATTTCTATAACTTTAATTACTTATCTATCACATATACTTTGCCTATTGTATGTCAATCTCTTTCGGTACATATTCTATGTCTTTGGCATATCTTTTATCTATACTTTTAACAGATTCTGCTTTCTATATACTTTACATATCCTATACTTATCATGTTCATTTCCTTTCATGTTCGTATTCTGTGCATGTATCATATACTTTCATATCTCGTATACTTTCATATAACCTATCTTATACTGTCCTATACTTTTATCTACAATCTTATACTTTTCATATACGGTACTTTTGTATGCTTTCATCTGATACTTTTCATGTACTATATTTTCCTATGTTTTCCATATACTATACTTTTCTTATATACCTTTCTTTATCTACTTTCCGTACTTTACTTGTTCATATCCTTTCGTGTTCTATAATTTCAGACTTTCTATATACTATATTCATGTACTCGCTTTCATATACCTATATTCATGTAATCGTTCCATTTCCTATATCATTTTCCGTTATACTTTTTCTCATATGGCTTTCTTTTATGTACTTGCATATGTTGTCATATATTTTCATACGATATTCATATACTATGCTTTTCATATACTATACTTTTCATATGATTTTCATACCGCATTTACGCTTTTTCTTTATACACTGCATCGTTTCATATACTTTTCATGTAATCGTCATCTTGTACATTACTTTGCTCTTGTAATCGTTCTTATACTTTCATCGCATAGCAAAGTATGTTTCACATATCATGTCATTTCCTTTTAGGTTTCATATGTCTCAGAAATACCTGTAAGCGGATACGGAAACTATGTGTACTGAAGGTACACACCGTACGAGGCGCTGATCTCTCGTCTGTTAATACCCAAGGTATCACACGTGACGCAGACAAAGGGCCTATGCTATATGCCGGTACCTCGGAAGGTACCATCACCGTACGAGATGCTGATTTCGGGTCTATTGTGGTGACTCCCTGCGGGGCCACCCGATCCAAACGGATCTATATCATCACCCAAACGGGCCTCAATATCCGTCTATGAATATGCCGCGAAGAATCAGATCTTCCTATAGGCATGCCTATCTATCCCTCTACCAAGTTCTGCATACAATCTAGATATTTTTCATATCATATTTGTTTATTATTATTTTATAAGTAATTTAATAACTATTGTTATCATGATTGCTTATGCAATATATACCATCATTATTTTTACTGCATTCGCTCGTGACCGTAGTTTCATAATACTGCTCTCATATTTATCTATAATACATATATTCATATCTCTTATATCATTTATACATTTCTATCATGATTTAATATTCTTGTACTTTCTTATATTCCTATAATGTAGGCTTTTACTCCATCCACATTTTCATATATGTACTTATCAATTATGCAAATGTTCTCATTCCTATGCTTTGTCATCTTTACTTATTCCATTGTTCTTATCATTTATGCCTTTCACCATGTGTTCCTAGCATGTTCCATCTTATTCCTTTCTATGTTTATCATATATTCCTATCATTTACATATTCCTGCCATGTCTTTATCTATTCATATACTTTCTATATTTCATCATGTTCCATCTATTCGTTCATGTATGACAATCATATGCTCATAACATATAATCTTATATTCATATGTGCCTTAATAATTGTGTACTTTAGACTATCGTATCTTATGACATATCCTATCATATCTTATCATATCTTTTGACTTATACCTATCATATCTTATGACATATCCTATATTAATATCATATCTATGTTTTATGAACATATCTATACATATATTGCATTTTCTATATTTTCCTTGTTTCACATATTACATATAGCACTTCATATACTTATGAAGTATGATGTCTATGAGATCACACCTCATTCATATATTCTCATTCCTTTATGAATCTAGTTTACTTAGGAATTGGAATCAATCTAATTGACTCATCCAAATCCAAATTATGACATTTTCATGTCAACTAGTCATTTTACCGATTTTACACTCGGGACTGTTTGTATTACTCATTTTTCCGGGGTCTTAACTTCCTATTTGACACTATATCTTTGTACTCTTTTAAATCTAAGGTTCTAAGGGTTCTATTCCAACTGGAATCACCCAATTCGGAGTACCGAAACTCGAGTTATGTTCAAAATAACTCGGACTACTCTATGATCAAAACTGAAACCAGAATTGTCTTGCACATGACCCCACTTTGAGTGAATTGTTGGGCCACTTAGAGTCATAATTTGACGATGTCTATTTCTATATGGATAGTTTTCCTTGAAGTCTATTTTAATTGGCCACTTGAATCACTCAAATCGGATAGGAAATGAGAAAGTTATGGCCAAAATACAAAAACTGGTCGAAACTGGGAACAGAGTATCAGGTATACCGGTACACCCCTAATGTGTACCGGTACACTTTGGCCAAAAATGACCAGAACACAATGTGTATTTTCTCCCTTTTTTTCATATCTTTGATACCCAAATCAACTCTATACTTTATAAACACTTCAAGACCACTTCAAATTCATCTTATGATCTCTTTTCTCCTCACTTCATCTTTCAACTTCTTATTTCAAAGACCTATCATGAATTACTAAACCATTCTAATATGCATGACCCATACACAAACCAAACATGATATGCTTAGTTAGGTTTATTCTAAACCCTAACTCAAAGACTCTCAATTAACCATGAATCCATCCTAAAAGAGAGGATTCTATGATTATCTTGTACCATATGGGGTTTTATCAACCCTATTTTCAAGAATCCAAGGTTTGGATACAATTCTATCAAAACCCTAGCTTTGGAGATAAGCTATTAACCATAACAAGCCTTAAAATTCCATGTGATCCATACAAAATCCAAAGTTCCATACCTCTTGATCTTGGCTTGCTTGATCTCCTTCCTTCCTCTTCCTCTTCCTCTTCTTCTTCTTCTCTCCTTCTCTTATCTTTTTCTTCTCCACGGTTTCCTCTCCCAATTTGAGACCAATTTGGTCTTAAATCCATTTTTAAGTTAAGGCCAAGTTTGGCCTTAAAATAAAACCCATTTTTGGTTTTTAAGTTTTCTTTAATTGCCTTTAAGTCCTTAGACTTCTTTCTTTTTGCAAAGTAATTCTATGCTTTATTTTAATTTAACCCCTAATCTTTCCTCTTTTATGACTTTCATATCTTTTTAACAAATTACAAGATTGCCCTTGTATCTTGTAAACTTTCCGGGTCTCTCGTTTTATTTCCCGAAAATTCATATTTAGTTTTTAATATACCCTAAACAAGTCCGAAAACTGTTAGGGTATATTTCGGGGTGTTACAGGCTCATATTGTGGTTAATGATATCTTAGGCTAGAAAAGCTATTAAAAGTAAATATATTGAAATGAAAACTTTTTTAGTTCATGATATAAATGACAAAGTGGTAAAAGTTGATGATTTAAATTGCTATTTTCCTTAAAAATAATCCAACCGTTAAAAGGTGTAAATTAAAACCGTGCATTATTAATTTTTTTATTTTGGATTTATTTTATCTATTTTAATTTATTAAAGATTAAATAATTTTAAAATATGTACATTTCTAAGTAATTTTGTTTATATTTGAATTTCTTTAAAATTTCATTAGATAACTAAATATAAAAAAAATCATTTTACTTAACACTTTTTCTCATCTTAAATACTTTTTACAAACAAAAACAATAAAAGGTATTTAAATTATAGAAATTATAATACTTTTTTCCTCAAAGAAAAATTATAATACTTAATTATGTAAAATTTCACAAAATTACTAATGATAAATCCATTGATTCTTGAAAAAAAGGCCGATATGAATATGTTTCACAAATTTTTTACAAAAAATATTTTTTATTTATTTAAATAACTAGTTGCTTAAATTTGAGCTACTTCAAAAAATTTTGATGAAATATTATGAATAACTTTTTTTAAAGAAGAATAATTTTATTAATTAAAACTAGTCATACATCCTATAGAAACAAATGATCAGTTTAAAACTTATACATTGAATAATTCTATAACGACTAGAATATATATGACTCCAGTTCTATAACATACTCATAACCATGATTTGACTTGATGTCTTGATTGAATATGTTTTGTTCAAATCACCCACCTACCAAGATAACGAAACCACACCCTGTACAAGACGATAACAAATACACGCAGCATAAGATGACAACAAAAACATGTATAAGATGACAATAAAAATACGAAAAAACAAAGTAAAAAACCAGATTTTTGTGGAAGAAATAATTTATTGAAAACGAAAAATGATAGAAAAGAGACGAGTGGTGATTTCAAGCCAAAAATAATAAAAAAATCACCTCTCAGTACTTAAAAAAAGGGTTACAAAAAATAAGATGAGAGAAAGAAAAAATGACTAGGTTTTTAGCTTGTCTATTATTAAAGAGATTATTTGTTTATGAATAACCATTTTGAAAAAAGAAAAACTAATTTTTAAAATTCATATATATATATATATATATATATATATATATATATATATTTAAAAGAGAAATGATGTTATTGATTTAAATTCGTGATACATGGGATACAAACATTGATTCGTTAGAAACTTAAATCAAACGATAAAAACTTTATAAGATATTATAATATAATATTTATAACATAAATAATCGTTTCAAATTTATATTTGATAATCATATATATATATACATAAACCTAAATTTGTGTGGAAAAACCCTTTAATGAAAAAAAATGTAAAAAGATGGAACTACCCCATTTTTCTGCTCTTCTTTAAATTAGTAATCTTAAATTATACTTAACACATTTTAAATTTACAATAAAAAGCTAAAGACTCATTTTTTTAATATTCAAAATTAAAATTCTTTTTTTGGAAAAATTCTTGATTAAAGATTGTCATTTTAAAGTTTTTTTAATACACTTTTAGTTACAAGGTAATAAAATGTCCTTAGTTATTTTAAGTTAATAACTCAAATTTTCTAAAAATCAAAATATAATTCTTTTGCATCACAATTAAAATTTATTTTTTAATTCATAAAATCAAATTAATTATTTAATTAAAATTAAATTTTTAATTTCACTTAAAAGAATTAAATTTGGATTTTTAGAAATTGTGAATTATTAACTTTAAATCAAGAATTTTAGAAAAAAATGAATTTCAATTTTAAATATTAAAAAAAAAATAGTCTTTAGTTTTCTATTACAAATTTTAGAAATGTGTATGAATTTTAAGATTATTGATTTTTTTAAATTAAATTTTTAATTAAAATGTATTTTTTAATTCATAAGATTAAATTTGTCTTTTAAAACTAATTATTCCATGCAATTTGCCAAACTTTAACTTTACTTTTTTACTTAATTAAATAATTAATGTTTTGATTTAGAATGTAAATTCAGATTTTATAAAGTTTTAATTCAAATTTTTTTTTCAAAACATAATTCAAAATTGTTTAAAAACTTGACAATTATTGCTCTAATTTTAAAATTAAATCCATTTTTTTCTCAAGCCTTAAAAAATTCAAATTGATTTTTTTTATTCATAACCTCGAATTTATTTCCTTTCAATTCAAGGTTATATTGTGGTTGTAGATATCCTAAACTAGAAGTGCTATTAAAATGAAAGTACATATATTTAAAAGAAAATTTTTTAGTTCAAGATATAAAATGACAAAATGGTGAAAGTTCATGATTTAAATATTATTTTCCCGATTTTTATCTATTACTTGTTTTTTTAATTTCTCAACCCTATTCCTTTATATTCCTTTTGAATTTTCGATGAACAAACAAAATCTCAATCATGTTCGCTTTTCTCCTTCCTAATTTCGAACAAAGAAGTCGAGTATGAAATAGTCTTACTGGGGTCTGCTTGGCTTGGAGCTCCTCGCTACTGCATAGAGCCCGTTGTGATTCCCATCTAGTTGCCTCCGCATAACAAAGAGTGTGAGGCAAAGTTGCCCGAATCGACCCTTTCGTGAGCACCTGCTTGCCCATTTTGAGAAGTGCGGTTGTCACGCCCGATCCTTCCGCCCCGAATTGATTGGTGGATCCGAACCAAGTCCGGCGCGATACTATCTCATACTATATACTGACCTCATCGACCTTTCTTTCTCGTAGTCGCACTGCACTGCGGGCATACAAATAATTTCTGTAATAACAAAAATCATTTGTACATATACAAAAGAACTACCACCGGAGTGGTGTCCATCATGATTTATACACATATACACAAGAGTCCCTTTACTTATACATGTACAATTTCTATTACAAAACATCAGAGATTGCGGAAGCAGCGCTGGTGAGCACCTATCTCCGAAGCCTACCGCTTTGTCGATGTGGAATGTCCCGTCTTCATCCTTGTCTTCGCTTCGTACCTACACGGATTGAACACCGCTGCTTTTACTACGCTTAAAGGGAACATGCTGACTGACAACCACCAATGGCGACCGTCACAAGCTTATACATATGCATTATATATATCTAAACATATTTCTATAACGTAATTACTTATCATCCGATATTCCTATCGTGATGTCAATATTTTTCTATTACATGTTCTATGTCTTTAGCATCTCCCTTTATTTATACTTTTCAGATTCCTATTTGGAGTACTTTACATATTCCCATACTTATCCTCTGCTCATCTTTCACGCTTGTTATATGTCTTTTCAATGTTCCTATTCTTTCGTCAAGTTACATATATGTCTCTCTAGTCTATGTCTTTTCATCTTCGCTTCTATGATTTATTGCATTTTTTCACTTTCATACTTGTACTATTGTATACTCTTCCTATTATAGGTGTTCATCTTGTACTTTTCATATCCTCGTTATCCTCGTACTATTCTATACTTCATATACATTTGTAATGCTCTAGTCTATCTATCCCATACTTTGTGCTTTTGTGTATACTTTTATTACTCTTTTCTTGTGTTCATATACTTATTTTCATATCAATTTATATTGTACTACTTGTTCTTGTAATTGTCTCAGACTTCATTGCATAATGCTATGCTTACACGTGTCATATCTTCTATACATATCATTTCCTTTTTGGTTTCATGTCTGCAAATACCTTAGAAGCGGATTCGGGAAACTATGTGTACCCGAAGGTACTATCACTGTACGAGGCAGTGATCTCTGTCTGTTGTGTACCCAAAGGTACTATCACTGTACGAGACAGTGATTTCTGTCTATGTGTACCCAAAGGTACTATCACTGTACGAGACAGTGATTTCGCCCATCAGGGTGATCTCAAGGGCCACCCGATCCAAACTGATCTATATCATCGACCCAAACGGCCCCAATATCCAGTTTCGCGAATATGCCGCAAAGATTCGTATCTCTCCTATAGGCATGCCTATCTATCCCTCTACTGTGTCCTAAGTGTACAATCACTTTATTACATTTTCGCATATCTCATAAGCATGAATAACTATTGTTATCATATTTGCTTATGCATATATACTATCGCTATTTTACTCAGATAGTTCTCATAATCAGAGTTTCACATTTGCCCTCATATATATATATAATACATATATTCATATCTTTTCTATCATTTAGTTTTGTCTATCATATTTCATGAATACATCTATGCACTCTTGTAATCATATATTCATATATAGTTTTCTATATTCATATCTCTTTATATTTCATTTATACATTTTCATCATGTTTTAGCTATTCGCATTTTCTATAATCCTATCATGTAGGCTTTCACCTATCTCACATTTTCATATATGTACCTATCATTTATGCAATTGTTCTCATTCCATGCTTTGTCATCTTTGCTTATCTCTATCGTTTTACCATTTTACGCCTTCTATCATCATATGTTCCTATCGTGGTTCCATCTTATTCCTTTCTTGCATGTCTATCATATAGTCATATCATATAACTCTATATTCATATCATTGTAATTATTCCTATCATTTGTGTACTTTAGACTATCATATCTTATGACATATCCTATATTCATATCATATTCATATTTCATTTGGACTTATACTCTATCATATTCATGTTTTAATAACATATCTATACATATTGCATTTTCTATATTTTTCTTGTTTCATGGCTATTACATATAGCACTTCATATACTTATGAAGTATGATGTCTATGAGATCACACCTCATTCATATATTCTCATTCCTTTATGAATCTAGTTTATTTAAGAATTGGAATCAATCCAATCGGATCATCCAACTAAAGTTATGGCATTTTCATGCCAACTAGTCATTTTACCGATTTTTCTAGGACTGATTGGAATACCCATTTTTCCGGGATCTTAAATTTATATTTGAGCACTATGTTGTCCTTATAAATCATTAAAGATAGTGCTAAGGGTTCTATTCAACTGGAGATCACCCAATTCCAGGCACCGAGACTCAGGATTACGTCGAAGCTCTTTCGGACTACTCTATGATTAACTGATGCAGGAAATGGGCTTGCACAGCAGCCCCACTTGGAGTGAATTTTGGGCTATCTAAGAGTCATAATTTGGAGATACTTATTAAATATGGTTTGTTCTCCTTGAAGTCTATTTTAATTGGCGCTGAATCACTCCAAATCGGATAAGAAATGAGCAAGTTATAGCCAAAAATAAAACTGATTAAACTGGGAAACTGAGGAACAAGTTCTACCGAGTAGAACTTAACTTCTCTAGAGTAGGACAGTGAAATGGCCGAGAATCAAAGTTGTACCAGTAGAACTCTCGAAAAAGTGCCCGAATGGTTAATTTCATTCAACCCCGATCATTTCTATACCTCATAATCACTTCAAGATCACTTCAAATTCATCTTATAATCACTTTTCCTGCTCAATTCCTCTTTCAATTACATATATTCTTCACAAATCTTCCATGAATTTCCCTAACCTAACTCTAATATGGGTTTGTGACCCATACACAACAAACATGATGATTAGTTAGGGTTTGTTCTAAGCCTAACTCATTTACTACTATTAACCATGAATTCATCATAAGGTGGATTCACAAATACTTTGCTTGTGCTTTAAGGTTTATTCACCTTACTTTTTCCATGATTATTGGTTTAGAATGGAAACCACAACGAAAACCTAGATTTGGGCAAGATTATAACCATCAAAGCATGGAAATTCATACATAAATTCAGTTTCCATACCAAGGTAAGCATCCATACCTTTGATCTTGGTTCCTCCTTCTTCCTCTTCTCTTCTTCTTAACTGCTATTTGCTCTCCTCTCTCTCTCTCTCTACGTTTTCAGCCTCTCCCAAATGAGACCAAATGTTTGGTCTTTAAAATTATCTTTTCTAAGGCCGTGTTTGGCCATCAAAAACCATTTTTGGGATTGGGTTGTATAATGTTTTTGTCATCGACATGTTATTGTGGCTCAGTTGGCATTATTTTGCATTGCAACCTATCAGTGACAGCGTTTTTAGCAAATTACAATTTTGTCCTTAAGTTTGTAACTTTCGGGTCTCTCATTTCCGGTTTCATTTAACTCATAAGAAGCAGTCAAATTAGGCTTACAAAATGCCTAAACATGTAGAAATGACTAGGGGTCTATTTTGGGGTGTTACAGAAGAAGTGGCCCCGAAGTGCCTAGAAATTTGAAGAAGAAGATGGTCGATGAACATTCTTCATCTTAATAAAAGTAGTAAATATGGCTAAAGCTGGAGCCGCCCCCGCCCCTCCCCCCTGTACAATTTCTATTACAAAACATCAGAGATTGCGGAAGCAGCGCTGGTGAGCACCTATCTCTGAGTCGGCCTGCTTTGCTGATGTGGAATGTCCTGTCTTCTATCCTTGTCTTACATACGTACCTGCAGTTGAACACCGTGCTAAGCTTTACGCTTAGTGGGAACATAAGCTTGGACAACCACGATAAGCGTGTCACAAGAAGCTTATACATATGCATTATATATATCTAAACATATTTCTATAACGTAATTACTTATCATCGATATTCCTATTGCATGTCAATATTTTCTATTACATGTTCTATGTCTTTAGCATCTCCTTTATTTATACTTTTACGTATTCCTATTTGGTACTTTACATATTCCTATACTTATCTGTGTTCGTCTTTAGCGCTTGTTATATGTCTTTCAATTTCCCCATTCTTTGTCAAGTTACATAGTATGTCTCTAGTCTATGTCTTTTTCATCTTCCGGTTCTATGATTTATTGCATTTTTAAGCTCATACTTGTACTATTGTATACTTTCCTATTATAGGTGTTCATCTTGTACTTTTCATATCTTTGATACATCTTTTGTACTATTCCTATACTTCATATACATTTATCACGTTCTTAGTCTATCATCCTATACTTTGTGCTTTTGTATACTTTTATTACTTTTCTTGTGTTCCATATACTTATTTTCATATCAATTATATTTTCTTGTTCTTGTAATTATACGTACTTTCATTGCATATCGGTCTTATGCTTCTCATATCAGTCACCTCTTATCATACTCATTTCCTTTTTGGTTTCATATGCATAAATACCTTAGAAGCCCAGTTCGGGAAACTATGTGGCCGAAGTACTATCAGCATGCAGGCGGGTGATCTCTGTGTGTGTACCCAAAGGAATTGCTATCCTTTGTGCGAGACGTTGATTTACGTCTGTATTATTGCCCAAAGGTACTATCCTTTATGCGAGGCGGTGATTTGGGTTAATGTGATACATGGGCACGGTCCAGCTGGATCATGTCATGACTGAAGCGAGACTTCATTGCATCCATGAATGTGAGTCGTGTCTGCTTTGCAGGCACACTATCTATCCACCTACCGGAGTCCTAAGCGAACCAATGACTTTATTACATTTTACGTACATATCTCATAAGCATGAATAGCTATTGTTATAAATGTTACATATGCATATATACCTATCGTTACTTTACTACGTATTAGTTCTCATAGCGTAGTTTCACATTTAGGTTCTCATATATATATATAATACATATATTCATATCTTTTTCTATCATTTAGTTTTGTCCCATCATGTTCATGAATACATCTATGCACTCTTGTAATCTATATTCATATATAGCTTCTATATTCATATCTCTTTATTTCATTTATACATTTCTATCATGTTTTAGCTATTCTCGTACTTTCTATAATCCTATCATGTAGGCTTTCACTCATTCACATTTTCATATATGTACCTATCATTTATGCAATTGTTCTCATTCCTATGCTTTGTCATCTTTTGCTTATCTCTATCGTTCTTATCATTTACGTCTTTCTATCATATGTTCCTATCGTGTTCCATCTTATTCCTTTCGGTATGTCTATCATATAGTCCTATCATATAATCCTATATTCATATCATTGTACGTATTCCTATCATTTGTGTACTTTAGACTATCATATCTTATGACATATCCTATATTCATATCATATTCATATCATTTACGAAGCTTATACCTATCATATTCATTTTATGAACATATCTATACATATTGCATTTTCTATATTTTTCTTGTTTCATGGCTATTACATATAGCACTTCATATACTTATGAAGTATGATGTCTATGAGATCACACCTCATTCATATATTCCTCATTCCTTTATGAATCTAGTTTACTTAAGGTGGAATCAATCCAGTCGGATCATCGAACTAAGTTATGGCATTTTTCATGCCAACTAGTCATTTACCGATTTTCTAGGGACCCCAGTTGGAATACCCATTTTTTCCGGGATCATAAATTTATATTTTGACACTATGTCCCTTATAATCATTTAAAAAGATAAGGTGCTAAGGAGTTCTATTCCAACTGGAATCACCCAATTCAGGCAGAGACTCAGAGATTCACGTCCACAGAAACAGCTCGGACTGCTCTATGATTAGTGATGCAGGAAATGGAGCGCACTTAGCCCCACTTGGAGTGAATTTTTGGGCTATCTAGAGTCATAATTTGGAGATACTTAAACAAATATGGTTTGTTCTCATGAAGTCTATTTTAATTGGCCACTTGAATCACTCAAATCGGATAAGAAATGAGCAAGTTATGGCCAAAATATAAAAACAAATTCAAAACTGGGAAACGAGAACAAGTTCTAGGTAGAACTTAACTTCAGAACAGGGACTTGACCAAAAATGACCAGGAATCAAGTTGTACTGGTAGAACTCTCGAAAATTTTGATGGTTAATTTCTCATTTTTCCATATGTTTCAACCCGATCAACTCTATACCTCACTTAATCCTTCAAGATCTTCAAATTCATCTTATAATCACTTTTCTACTCAAATTCTCTTTGTTACACCACATATTTCTTCACAAATCTTCCATAGATTTCCCCGACACAACTCCTAATATGGGTTGTGACCATACACAACCAAAGCATGATGATTAGTTAGGGTTTGTTCTAAACCTAACTCATTTACTACTATTAACCATGAATTCATCCTTAAAGGTAAGTTCTATACTTTGCCATCTCTGCTAAGGTTTTATTCACCTTACTTTCCATGATTATTGGTTGAATGAAACCTAGCAAGCTCTAGATTTGGGCAAGATTATAACCATCAAGCATGGAAATTCATACATAAATTCAGTTTCCATACCAAAGAGCAAGCATCATACCTTTGATCTTGGTTTCCTCCTTCTTCCTCTTCTCTTAACTTCCTCTTCTTCTTCTTTTCTTTTGCTCTCCTCTCTCTCTCTCTCGTTTTTCCTTCCGATCAGGCCAAAATGCGGTCTTTAAAAATCTCACATCCTCTCAGACATATTTTAGCCATCAAACCCATTTTTAGGTTAAGTTTGCTATTGCCTTTTTGTCCTCCAGCTTCCCTTATTTCATTGTGGCCTCAATTCTTGTTATTTCACTTTGGCCTATAACCTATCAACTTATGACTTTTATGCCCCCCATTTTGGCAAATTACAATTTGTCCTTAAGTTTTGTAACTTCGGGTCTCTCATTTCGGTTTCACATTAACTCATGAAGCGGTCAAATTAGGCTTACAAAATACCTAAACATGTCGAAAATGACTAGATTCTATTTTGGGAGTGTTACATTAGCCCAGAATGCCTAGGCTGAGAGAAGATGTTCGATCTGAACATTCTTATCTTAATAAAAGTAAAATAATATATTTTAAAAATTGGAATAGCCCGCCCCTCCCTGTATAGTTCTATTTGAAACACGGAGATTGCGGAAGCGTATTTGGTGACACCTATCTCTGAGTCGGCTGCTTTGCTGATGTAAAGATATCTGTCTTCTATCCTTGTCTTCAGCTTCTGTACCTACACGGATTGAACACCCGTGCTAAGCTTTACGCTTAGTGGGAACATAAGCATGGACAACCACCAATGGCGACTGTCACAAGCTTATACATATGCATTATATATATCTAAACATATTTCTATAGCATCAAATTACTTATCATCGATATTCCTATTGCATGTCAATATTTTCTATTACATGTTCTATGTCTTTAGCATCTCCTTTGTTATACTTTTACGTATTCCCTATTTGAGTACTTTACATATTCCTATACTTATCTGTGTTCATCTTTCACGCTTGTTATATGTCTTTTCAATGTTCTATTCTTTGTCAAGTTACATAGTATGTCTCTAGTCTATGTCTTTTTCTCTTTTCAGGTTCTATGATTTATTGCATTTTCACTTTCCTTGCCCCTTACTATTTGTATGCCTATTATAGGTGTTCATCTTGTACTTTTCATATCTTTGTTATCTTGTACTATTCCTATACTTCATATACATTTTATGCGTTCTTAGTCTATACATCCTATACTTTGTACTTTTGTATACTTTGTACTTTTCTTGTGTTCATATACTTATTTCATATCAATTCCTGTTGTACTACTTGTTCTTGTAATTATGCAATACTTTCATTACATACTCCAGTGCTATACTTCTCATATCGAGGTCATATCCTTCTATACATATCATTTCCTTTTTGGTTTCATATGCCAAATACCTTAGGATTCGGAAACTATGTATGCGAAAATGCCCAGCATCAGCATCTGAGCGGTGATCTCATCTGTGTGTACCCAAAGTACTATCAGCATGCGGAGACGATGATTTGCATCTATGTGTACCCAAGGTACTATCAGCATCTGAGGCGGTGATTTGAGGTCATGTGGTGACCTTGCGGGGCCACACGATTAAGCAGGATCATATCATCGACCCTGACGGGGCCTCGATATCTGTCTGAATATGCAGCATCTTTGTATCTTCCCTATGGGCATGCCTATCTATCCCTCTACAGTCTAAGCGGATGTCAAACTGGCCATTTTTAATACATATCTCATAAGCATGAATAACTATTGTTATCATATTTGTATGCATATACTATCGTTACTTTACTCTGTATTAGTTCTCATAGCTTGTAGTTTCACATTTCGGTTCTCATATATATATATAATACATATATTCATATATCTTTCTATCATTTGAATTTTGTCTATCATATTTCATGAATACATCTATGCACTCTTGTAATCATATATTCATATATAGCTTTCTATATTCATATCTCTTTATTTCATTTATACATTTCTATCATGTTTTAGCTATTCTCGTACTTTCTATAATCCTATCATGTAGGCTTTCACTCATTCACATTTTCATATATGTACCTATCATTTATGCAATTGTTCTCCATTCCTATCTTTGTATATCTTTTGTATCTCTATAGTTCTTATCATTTATGTCTTTCTATCATATGTTCCTAGCGTGTTCCATCTTATTCCTTTCAGTATGTCTATCATATAGTCATATCATATAATCCTATATTCATATCATTGTACGTATTCCTATCATTTGTGTACTTTAGACTATCATATCTTTATGACATATCCTATATTCATATCATATTCACTATCATTTGGCTTTATACCTATCATATTCATGTTTTATGAACATATCTATACATATTGCATTTTCTATATTTTTCTTGTTCATAGCTGGCCACGCATAGCACTTCATATACTTATGAAGTATGATGTCTATGAGATCACACCTCATTCATATATTCTCATTCCTTTATGAATCTAGTTTACTTAGGAATTGGAATCAATCAATCGGATCATCCAAACTAAAGTTATGGCATTTCATGCCAACTAGTCCATTTACCGATTTTCTAAAGGACTGATTGGAATACCCATTTTTCCGGGATCTTAAATTTATATTTGACACTATGTCCTTATAATCATTTAGATAAGGTGCTGGGGTTCTGTTCAACTGGAATCACCAATTCGAGACACCGAGACTCAAGTTACGTCGAAACCTTTCGAGATTTACTCTATGATTAACTGATGCAGGAAATGGGGCTTGCATAGCCCATGGAGTGAATTTTTGGGCTATCTAGAGTCATAATTTGGAGATACTTATTAAATATGGTTTGTTCTCCTTGAAGTCTATTTTAATTGGCCACTTGAATCACTCAAATCGGATAAGAAATGAGCAAGTTATGGCCAAAATACAAAAACTGGTCAAAACTGGGAAACCAGAACAAGTTCTACCGGTAGAACTTAACTTCTACCGGTAGGACTTGGCCAAAAATGACCAGAATCAAAGTTGTACCGGTAGAACTCTCCGAAAAGTGCCCAGAATGGTTAATTTCTCCCATTTTTCCATATGTTTCAACCCCAATCAACTCTATACCTCATAATCACTTCAAGATCACTTCAAATTCATCTTATAATCACTTTTCTCAATTCCTCTTTCAAATTTTATATTTCTTCACAAATCTTACTTCAGCAATTTCCCCCAACACAACTCTAATATGGGTTGTGACCCATACACAACCAAACATGATGATTAGTTAGGGTTTGTTCTAAACCCTAACTCATTTACTTACTATTAACCATGAATTCATCCTTAAAGGTAGGATTCTATACTTTGCTTGTACTCTTTAAGGTTTTATTCACCTTACTTTCCATGATTATTGGTTTAGGAATGAAACCCTAGCAAAAACCTAGATTTGGGCAAGATTATAACCATCAAAGCATGGAAATTCATACATAAATTCTAGTTTTACCATACCAAGGGCAAGCATCCATTACCTTTGATCTTGGTTCCTCCTTCCTTCCTCTTCTCTTATTTCCCTCTTCTTTCTTCTTCTTTTGCTCTCCTCTCTCTCTCTCTACGTTTTCCTTCTCTCACGAATGAGACCAAATGTTTGGTCTTTAAAATCCATCTTTTCTAAGGCCATGTTTAGTGTTAATCAAAAACCCGTTTTGGGTTAAGTTTGCTTTATTACCTTTTGTCCTCCAACTTCCCCTTATTTCATTGTGGCCTCAATTCTTGTTATTTCTACTTTGGCCTA
Source organism: Tetrastigma voinierianum (assembly GCA_016808115.1). NCBI lineage: Eukaryota > Viridiplantae > Streptophyta > Magnoliopsida > Vitales > Vitaceae > Tetrastigma > Tetrastigma voinierianum. The sequence goes on from JAEQBH010006188.1 coordinate 47,892, forward strand.
TAACCTATCAACTTATGACTTTATGCCCCCATTTTGGCGAGTGAATTTTGTCCTTGCAGTTTTGTAACTTTCCGGGTCTCTCATTTCCAGGTTCCACATTTAACTCATGAAGCAGTCAAATTGGAAACACAAAATACCCTAAACATGTAAATGACTAAAGGTCTATTTTGAGATTTATTCTGAAGTGGCCCAGTGCTGGGGTGAAGAAGATAGTAATCTGGAACATTCTTCCGTCTTAATAAAAGTAGTAAATATGGCTAAAGATTTGGAGACGCCCCGCCTCCTGTCTGATTTCTATTGCAAAACATCGGAAGTTGCGGAGCGTATTTGGTGAGCACCCTATCTACGAGGTCGGCTGTAGCTGTGGCGTGTGGAATGTCTACATGCCCATCTTGTCTTACCTTACGTACTGCGGATTGAACACGTGCTAAGCTTTGCAGCTTGGTGGGAACATAAGCATGGACAACCACCCAGTAAGCGTATCACAAGCTTATACATATGCATTATATATATCTAAACATATTTCTATAGCAGTAATTACTTATCATCGATATTCCTATTGCATGTCGATATTTTTCTATTACATGTTCTGTCTTTAGCATCTCCTTTATTTATACTTTTTACGTATTCCTATTTGAGTACTTTACATATTACATGTATCCTCTGTTCATCTTTCACGCTTGTTATATGTCTTTTCAATGTTTCTATTCTTTGTCAAGTTACATAGTATGTCTCTAGTCTATGTCTTTTTCATCTTCCGGTTATGGGATTTATTGCATTTTCACTTTCATACTTGTACTATTGTATACTTTCCCTGTATTATAGGTGTTCATCTTGTACTTTTCATATCTGTTATCACGTACTATTTCTATACTTCATATACATTTTTGTCAGTTTCTTAGTCTATCTATCCTATACTTTTTGCTTTTGTATACTTTTATTGCTTTTCTTGTGTTCATATACTTATTTTCATATCAATTTATATTGTACTACTTGTTCTTATGGTGTCTGTACTTTCATTGCATATCGAGTGCTGTGCCTTGCCATATCAGTCATATCTTCTATACATATCATTTCCTTTTGGTTCATATGCTGGAAATACCTTAGAGCGGATTCGAGCTATGTGTGCAGAAGGTACTATCGCGTATGCAGGCGGTGATCTCTGTCTGTTATTTTTAAGGTACTATCCTTTATCAGGCGGTGATTTTACGTCTATGTGTACCCAAGGTACTATCAGCATGCGACGGTGATTTGGTCTGTGTGGTGACCGCGGGGCCACTGATCCAAACGGGATCTATATCATCGACCCAAGCGGGGCCTCAATATCGTCTATGAATATCTTCTTGACATACGTATCTTCCTATAGGCATGCCTATCTATCCCCTCTACCCGGGTCCCTAAGCGGACAATCGACTTTATTACATTTTTACGTACATATCATAAGCATGAATAACTATTGTTATCATATTTGCTTATGCATGCCTATATGTTACTTTACTCACGTATTAGTTCTCATAGCTGGAGTTTCACATTTCGGTTCTCATATATATATATATATATATTCCATATCTTTCCTATCATTTAATTTTGTCTATCATATTTCATGAATACATCCTATGCACTCTTGTAATCATATATTCATATATAGCTTTTTCTATATTCATATCTCTTTATTTCATTTATACATTTCTATCATATTTTAGCTAATCTCGCTCTTTCTATAATCCTATCATGTGGCTTTCACTCATTCACATTTTCATATATGTACCTATCATTTATACCCAATTGTTCTCATTCCTATGCTTTGTCGTCTTTGTATCTCTATAGTTCTTATCATTTCGTCTTTCTATCATATGTTCCTATAAATTGTTCCATCTTATTCCTTTCAGTATATCTATCATATAGTCCTATCATATAATCCTATATTCCTTATCTGTTATACGTATTCCTATCATTTTGTGTACTTTAGACTATCATATCTTATGACGCATCTATATTCATATCCTTATTCATATCATTTGACTTATACCTATCATATTCATGTTTATGAACATATCTATACATGTGCATTTTCTATATTTTCTTGTTTCATGGCTATTACATATAGCACTTCTTCTCATATGAAGTATGATGTCTATGAGATCACACCTCATTCATATATTCTCATTCCTTTATGAATCTAGTTTACTTAGGAATTGGAATCAATCCAATCGGATCATCCAAACTAAAGTTATGGCATTTTCATGCCAACTAGTCATTTTACCGATTTTTCTAGGGACTGATTGGAATACCCATTTTTTCCGGGATCTTAAATTTATATTTTGACACTATGTCCTTATAATCATTTAAAGATAAGGTGCTAAGGGTTCTATTCCAACTGGAATCACCCAATTCGGAGCACCGAGACTCAAGTTACGTCCGAAACAACTCGGACTACTCTATATGATTAACTGATGCAAGGAAATGGGCTTGCACATGGCCCCCACTTGGAGTGAATTTTTGGGCTATCTAGAGTCATAATTTGGAGATACTTATTAAATATGGTTTGTTCTCCTTGAAGTCTATTTTAATTGGCCACTTGAATCACTCAAATCGGATAAGAAATGAGCAAGTTATGGCCAAAATACAAAAACTGGTCAAAACTGGGAAACCAGAACAAGTTCTCTGAAGTGGGAGCTGCTTCTAGAGTAGGACTTGGCCAAAAATGGCCGAATCAAAGTTGTACCAGGTAGAACTCTCGAATTCTTGAATGGTTAATTTCTCCCATTTTTCCATATGTTTCAACCCCAATCAACTCTATACCTCATAATCACTTCAAGATCACTTCAAATTCATCTTATAATCACTTTTCTACTCAATTCCTCTTTCAATTACATATATTTCTTCACAAATCTTCCATGAATTTCCCCCAACACAACTCTAATATGGAGTTGTGACCCGCCTACAACCAAACATGATGATTAGTTAGGGTTTGTTTTAAACCTAACTCATTACTACTATTAACCATGAATTCATCCTTAAGGTAGGATTCTATACTTTGCTTGTACTCTTTGGGTTTTATTCACCTTACTTTCCATGATTATTGGTTTTAGAATGAAACCTAGCAAAAAACCTAGATTTGGGCAAGATTACTAACCATCAAAGCATGGAAATTCATACATAAATTCAGTTTCCATACCAAAGGCAAGCATCCATACGCGATCTTAGTTTCCTCCTTAACTTCTTCTTCTCTTAACCCTCTTGCTTCTTCTTTTGCTCTCCTCTCTCTCTCTCTACGTTTTTTCCTTCTCTCCCAAATGAGACCAAATGTTTGGTCTTTAAAATCCCATCTTTTCTAAGGCCATGTTTGGCCATCAAAAACCCATTTTTGGGTTAAGTTTGCTTTATTGCCTTTTTGTCCTCCAACTTCCCCTTATTTCATTGTGGCCTCAATTCTTGTTATTTCTACTTTTGGCTATAACCTATCAACATAGCTTTTATGCCCCCATTTTGTAAAATTACAATTTTGTCCTTAAGTTTTGTAACTTTCCGGTCTCATTCCCGGTTTCACATTTTAACTCATGAAGCAGTCAAATTAGGCTTTGACACTACTAAACATGTAAGAAAATATGACTAGGAATTACATTTTGGGGTGTTACAGAAGTGGCCCAAGTGCCTAGAGCTGGAGAAGAAGATGGTCAATCTGGAACATTCTTCCATCTTAATAAAAGTAGTAAATATGGCTAAAAATTTGAATAACCCCCGCCCCTCCCAGGTACAATTTCTGTTACAAAACGCCCGAGAGATTGGAGCGTATTGGTGAGCACCTATCCTACGAGTGACTGCTTTCTTGATGTGGAATATCTGTCTTCTATCCTTGTCTTACATACGTACCTACACGGATTGAACACCCGTGCTAAACTGCGGCTTAGTGGGAACATAAGCATGAATGACCACGATAAGCGGTATCCTGAGCTTATACATATGCATTATATATATCTAAACATATTTCTATAACGTAATTACTTATCATATGATATTCCTATTGCATGTCAATATTTTTCTATTACATGTTCTATGTCTTTAGCATCCTTTATTTATACTTTTACGTATTCCTATTTTAGTCACTTTACATATTCACTATCTTTATCACTCTTGTTAAATGCTCCACGCTTGTTATATGTCTTTTGATGTTCTATTCTTTGTCCAGAAGTTACATAGTATGTCTCTAGTCTATGTCTTTTTCATCTTCGGTTCTATGATTTGTGCATTTTCCGCACTCTGTACTTGTACTATTATGTATACTTTCCTATTATAGTGTTCATCTTGTACTTTTCATATCCACATTATCTGTACTATTCCTATACTTCATATACATTTGTACGTTCTTATTCTATCTATCCTATACTTTGTGCTTTTGTATACTTTTATTACTTTTCTTGTGTTCATATACTTATTTTCATATCAATTTATATTGTACTACTTGTTCTTGTAATTGTCTGTACTTTCATTGCATAGCAGTGCTATGCTTCTCATATCAGGTCATATCTTATACATATCATTTCCTTTTTGGTTTTCATGTCTGGAATACCTTAGAGGCGGATTCGGGAAGCTATATTGTACCAGGTACTATCAGCTATGCGGCGATGATCTGCATCCACAATTGTGTACCCAGTACTATCAACGCATAGAGACGGTGATTTACGTCTATGTACCCAAAGTACTATCCTTTATGCGAGACGGTGATTTCGTTGTGTGGTGACCCTTACTTGGGGCCACGGTCAAAGCGGGATCTATATCATCGACCCAAGCGGGGCCTCAATGTCGTCTGAATATCTTGCAGCATCTTGTATCTTCCCCATGGGCATGCTATCTATCCTCTACCGGATCCTAGCGGACAAGTGACTTTATTACATTTTACGTACATATCTCATAAGCATGAATAACTATTGTTATCATATTTGCTTATGCATATATACTATATCGTTACTTTACTACGTATTGATTCTCATAACTGTAGTTTCACATTTCGGTTCTCATATATATATAATACATATATTCATATCTTTTTCTATCATTTAGTTTTATGCATCATGTTCTTGAATACATCTATGCACTCTTGTAATCATATATTCATATATAGCTTTCTATATTCATATCTCTATTTCATTTATACATTTCTATCATGTTTTAAGCTATTCATTCACTTTCTATAATCCTATCATGAAGCTTTCACTCATTCACATTTTCATATATGTACTATCATTTATGCAATTGTTCTCATTCCTATGCTTTGTCATCTTTTGCTTATCTCTATCGTTCTTATCATTTACGTCTTTCTATCATATGTTCCTATCGTGTTCCATCTTATTCCTTTCGGTATGTCTATCATATAGTCATATCATATAATCCTATATTCATATCATTTATGTATTCCTATCATTTGTGTACTTTAGACTATCATATCTTATGACATATCCTATATTCATATCATATTCATATCATTTGACTTATACCTATCCATATTCATGTTTTATGAACATATCCATATGCATTTCTATATTTTCTTGTTTCATGGTATTCACATCCTGTAACCGTATCTTATGATATGATGTCTATGAGATCACACCTCATTCATATATTCTCATTCCTTTATGAATCTAGTTTGCTAGGAATTGGAATCAATCCAATCGGATCATCAATTAAGAGTTGTGGCATTTTTCATGCCAACTAATTCATTTACGATTTTTCTAGGGACTGATTGAATACCCATTTTTGGATCTTAAATTTATATTTTGACACTCTGTCCTTATAATCATTTAAAGATAAGGTGCTAAGGGTTCTATTCCAACTGGAATCACCCAATTCGGAGCACCGAGACTCGAGTTACGTCCGAAACAACTCGGACTACTCTATGATTAACTGATGCAGGAAATGGGCTTGCACATAGCCCCACTTGGAGTGAATTTTTGGGCTATCTAGAGTCATAATTTGGAGATACTTATTAAATATGGTTTGTTCTCCTTGAAGTCTATTTTAATTGGCCACTTGAATCACTCAAATCGGATAGAAATGAAGCAGATTATGGCCAAAATACAAAAACTAGTCCAAAACTGGAAACGAGAACAAGTTCTCTGGAGTAGAACAACTATCTAGAGTAGGACTTGGCCAAAATGACCGAAATCAAAAGTTGTACCGTTTGAGAACTCTCGAAAGTGCCGGAATGGTTAATTTCTCCCATTTTTCCATATGTTTTCAACCCCGATCAACTCTATACCTCATAATCACTTCAAGATCACTTCAAATTCATCTTATAATCACTTTTCTACTCAATTCCTCTTTCAATTACATATATTTCTTCACAAATCTTCCATGAATTTCCCCCAACACAACTCTAATATGGGTTGTGACCCATACACAACCAAACATGATGATTAGTTAGGGTTTGTTCTAAACCACTAGCTCATTTACTTACTATTAACCATGAATTCATCCTTAAGGTAGGATTCTATACTTTGCTTGTACTCTTTGGAGTTTTATTGTGCCTTAACACTTGATTATTGGACAGAATGAAACCTAGCAAAAAACCTAGATTTGGGCAAGATTATAACCATCAAAGCATGGAAATTCATACATAAATTCAGTTTCCATACCAAAGGCAAGCATCCATACCTTTGATCTTGGTTCCTCCTTCTTCCTCTTCTCTTCTTCCTCTTCTTCTTCTTCTTTTGCTCTCCTCTCTCTCTCTCTACGTTTTTTCCTTCTCTCCCAAATGAGACCAAATGTTTGGTCTTTAAAATCCCATCTTTTCTAAGGCCATGTTTGGCCATCGAACCCATTTTGGGTTAGATTTGCTTTATTGCCTTTTGTCCTCCAACTTCCACCTTCATTTGTGGCCTCAATTCTTGTTATTTCTACTTTGTATAACCTATCAACTTATGACTTTTATGCCCCCATTTTGGCAAATTACAATTTTGTCCTTAAGTTTTGTAACTTTCGGGTCTCTCATTTCCCGGTTTCACATTTAACTCATGAAGCAGTCAAATTGGAAACACCTGAAAATACCTAAACATGTCGAAAATGACTAGGGTCTATTTTGGGATATTCTGAAATGGCCAAGTGCCTAGAGTTGGAGAAGAAGATGGTCAATCTGGAACATTCTTCCATCTTAATAAAAGTAGTAAATATGGCTAAAGCTGGAGCCGCAATCGCCCCCCCCATGAGGGCACCCACATAGGTGGTCGACCCCTATGCCATAGTTTTTACATATTAATCAAACTTTCTCTTCAACCACTAGTTTTTCCATACTTATCTATTTAGTTTGGAGGTGATTGGTCTGTCATATGGTGGGGGTTTTCATCAATATATGATAGAAATTTAATATAATAATGACTAAGGAAGGAACAACAGGGGTTTATATAAATCGACCTAACTATTAATCAATTTGACAATGTTTTTTAAAAGTGTTTCTAGTCTTAAAAACACTTTTAAGCGTTTTTAGGATTAAAAAAAAAAGTGTTTCAGGAGTTTGTTAATCAAGGTATTCCCATCCATATGATATAGCTAGGAAGTATATCCATTCACCTTTGATGAATAGGTTATAAACTTCAATCTTATAAGAAGCTAATGTTAAATTTGATTAGTCGGATATAACATGAGATAAGATAAGAGTAGGGATCTATAATCCATGTAATAAGATAAGTTATATTTGTCTATAATATTATCCTATTTTCAACCAATAGATAGGATAAGCATATCCATTTTCATGCATATGACCAAGATCTCCTACCATGGCTTAGAAGTATATCCATTCACCTTTAATGACAAGGACATAAACTAACTCCCGAGAGAAGCTACCATATATTTGATTAGTTAGATATAACATTATAAGATAAAGAATAAGGATAACATATTCCATGTAAAAAATATAAAGTTATACTTATCAAGTGCATCTCGCGTATCTATGCTAAGCGTATCCACATATATATATATATATATATATAATTTTATTATTATTATTATTTTTATTTCATCAAAGGATATATATTTCTTATCAGTAAGAAATAAGATATGCACATCATATCATATTACATCAGCAAATATAACCTAAGTAACTTCATCTGCAAGATGTCTTGGGCACTGCTCGTTCACGCGACCAGCGCGACCAAAGTGCGGCGAGTCTCAAATAGACACTTTCTTGAGACCAGCTGCCCTTCCACACATGCTTGCCTTTATCTTGTAGTTTCACCTGCGCCTTGGGCTCATCGGGAGAGCGGCTCCGGCTCAGGCAGTTTGTCTGAGGTAGGCCCAACACCCCTCTTCATAGTTAGGTCCACGACCAGCGACAAGCTCCGAAAACTTAACCGGGTCGGCATGCCTAGACTCCAAAGAAGCTTCACCTCGATCCACTTGCACGCACCTCTGGAGCGCTCTCACACCATTAAGCTCAAAACTATCAGCATGTTTGATCTTGATAAAGTCTTCAGCTGCGGTCACGGACCTTCCTGAGTCCGTGACAAAACTCTTTGTTCTCTTAGATTCTTGTTTCTTAATGGTTTGCTTCCATCAAGTCTATGCCTAAAGCATGTCCATTACATTAGCATAAATTTTGTGACTTGCTTCACTTTAGGCAGAAAAGTATCAAAGGATAGAAATGAGTTTGGCCTGGACCAAAAAGTTTGGCTCATAGTAACTCATGACATAGAATTTTTTTTTAATATGAGCAGATCATCTTACTCAGATATTATCGTCATCTATTTAAAAGGCATCATTGGAACTCTATGAATAACACCTTGCAAAACCACTCATCGTTAAATTAAGTGTGTATATAGGTGTCTAAGTAGAAGCAGGTCGGCCCAGTCTATTTTAGCCCAGTTAGGTCATGGGCCAAATTAGGCTGGGTCAATCTAGCTCATTTCTATTCAAGCCAACCCAACTCAATCCTATATGGATTGTAGGTCAAAAAAGCAGGCGAGTAGGTCACAACCTTAAAGTACTAAAAATAAAGTAATTTCATAAATTTTGCTCATTCTTCAAACAAAAATAATCTTTGCACAAATAACTAATAATAATTAATATACAAAATGATAGAATCTAAATAATATAATAATATTTAGTCTTAAATAAGTAAATATGCTTTTTGTATACCATTCTATGCTAAACTAACTTGTAACTAACTACTTGATATATATTAATGAAAAATAGTAAAGTGAATCATTCTTCTACAAAAATTTAAATATGATGATTGAAATACTTGAATCACCATAGAAACCTATGGATTATGTTTGATTCTTGAAAATTTTGAGGGAAAATCTAAAGAAAAGTATATAGAGAGGAACAACAAAAGCAAAGAAAAGGTGGAGGAAAATAAAAAATAACACTAAAAGTTAACAAACTATTTGGATTTTCAACATTGAATTTACTTGTCAGTATGAAGATCAAATAATTCAAAAATGTATATGTTATAGTATGTATCATAACGTTAACATATGGATTTGTATCTTATTAGGATACTTTACTTTGTTGTAACCATTTAGGTAGAGTAGATCATCTTACCTAATGTATAGCCTAACCTTCTTGTATATATATGTATGATGACTCCATAGAAAAAGACAAGATTCATTCCTCGACTCACTTCTCCTCTTGGTTTTACACACATGAGTATCGAGCTGGGACTCGGATTATGAGAGTTTTTGGCGCACACAGGCGGTTTTAGAGTGCTCAAGAGGCTATGTCGGGTTTTAAACACCTATTTCAAGGGAGTGGGATCTCACACCGCCAACCCTAAGGGCTTTGCGACCATCGACACATACCTACCCGCAATCGGGTGGTAGGAAACCACGCTTGTGGAGCTCACAGCCCGTAGTGGTCAGGTGATCCCACTGTAGCATGAGGACACGTGGGGGACTATATTCCAGCTTCAGTCTTCCTCTCTGGTGTCATCTTGCACCGACAGGACCTCCTGTCCACTTGGTTTCCCTGTTTGGTACTTGGATTTGCTGTTTTTTGTGGCTTTGTAATCAACATCCCTCTTTAATACCGGGTTTCCTAGGGTGCAGATCCTCGATTTACGGAGGTACTCTACGGCCACGATCTTCCCATGACTTCAATATGACTAATTAATGAATAAAAGCTTGTTCGGCCTTTCGAAGTAGTCCGATGATGTCCCAAAATCCTTTGAGGACTAAGGCGTGGTCCCTAATTAGATTAGTAAAACAATCTACCTCTACTTAAGTATTCGTACAACCCGATCCTGTGAGAACCCTCCTATTGATGATTCAAAGGGCGATGGTTGAGGATGATGCCCGTCTCTTTCTCCCAGTCGTAGCTCATTGATGGTAAACTACTCGCTCTCATTAATTGCTTTAGGTTTGTTAAAGACCCAATGGATTGTTGGAATTTGTGTATTCTAGAGAAGGAAATATTTCTCGCATCTTTTGATGTGTCGAGCCTTTATCGCTGCCAGGAAAGCGAATCGGTTGCTTAAAATTTTTCATGGACTATAAAAAGACATATGAGGGGCGAATGTTAGAACATTCCGGATGTTAAGGCTCCCTAACAAGATCGGCCCGAGAAAAAATCGCGTGAAGCTTCTTAAAGCGCCTCCCTTATAGTATGATTTTGTTAAAGGGCGCGAGTTATGTCGATCATAAGGATTTCTTCTTTCGAAATGTCGGCCCGGAAATACTACACACGAAATATCCTCATTGCTCTTCCAAATGCGCCCGAGATGAGCAGTGCTTTTGTTGGTCAAAATAGTGGTGAGTCAGGATAGCCACAGTACAGAAATAGTGGCTCAACAGGTAACACTAGAGAGCCTAATTCTGGAGGGGTTGTGCGTTATTACTGTCGTAAGCCTGGACATGTGATACGAGACTGCAAGAAATTGCAGAACCAAAATCAGAGATTTCCATCTACCCATATAGCCTCCTCTAATGAGGCATCTGCTTAGTCGGTTCAATTCTCTGCAGACGAACTTGCCAGGTTCCACTTGTATCAGGAATCATTGAAGTCTCCATCTACTCCGATTAAAGCTATAGCCGAATTAGGTAACCCAAACACATGCCTTGTCTCTTCTTCGTCCTTTGAATGGGTCATTGATTCTGGAGCCACATATCACATGAGAGGTAATTCCAATCTATTTTCTACCTTTCAATCACAACTTCATCTTCCACGATCACTTTAGCGATGGGTCATAGTCTTGTGTTCTTAATTCATGTACCATTTTTCTCACTCCTTCTATTCCCCTATCATCTATCTTGAGTTTACCTAATTTTTATTTTAATTTGATATCTGTGAACAAACTAACTCGAACTCTTAAATGTTATGTCTCATTCTTTCTTGATTATTGTATCTTCTAGGATCATAGAAGCCAGTTATTGGTAGAGGACAGTGCAGGGGGTCTCTACATTCTTGATTATACGATGCGAGGACCTATTGCATGTTAAGGTTACTACACCATTTGAGATTCACTTGTGATTGGATTACCCCTCTCACCTCTATTGAAGTAATTGTGTCCCCAATTTTAAATCTTATCATCCTTAGATTATAAGTCCTGTCAATTTGCGAAACATCATCGTCTTAGTTCTTGTTCTAGAGTTAATAAACGAGTTTGTGCTCCTTTTGAGTTAGTCCATTTAGATGTGTAGGGTCCATGTCCAGTTGTGTCCCCAATTGGAATTCGGTATTTTGTTACATTTGTAGATGATTATTCACGAACAACTTGGTTATATTTAATGAAAAACCATTCGAAATTATTTTCTCACTTCTGTGCCTTTTGTGCTAAAATTTACACTCAGTTTCATGTTTCTATTCAAAATTTGAGAAGTGATGATGCCAAAGAATATATGTCCGAACAATTTCAGTCCTTCATGCTTCAAAATGGCATCCTTCATCAGACATCTTGTGTTAATACTCCTTCTCATAATGGAGTTGCTAAAAGAAAAATAGACATCTTCTTGAAACCACTTTCGGGCTATTAATTCAAATGCACGTGCGCTGACATTACGGGGGTGATGTTGTTTTCCATCGACTTGTTTTTTACTAATCGGATGCCTTCCTTTGTCTTGGATTAGGCCACTGTGTTTCAAACCCTCTTTCCCCATAAATCTTTGTTTCCCATTGAGCCTTGGGTATTTAGGTGTACTTGTTTTGTTCGGGATGTTCGTCCGTGTGTATCTAAACTCAATCCTAAGTCATTGAAGTGTATCTTCCTTGGTTACTCTCGAGTTCAGAAGGGGTATAAATGTTATCGTCCAGCAACCCGCGGGTTCACGGTTTGTGATGTCACCTTTCTTGAGAATACCCTTTTTCTCCATACTCGATCCACACTAGTCAGGGGAGGATGATGAGTTGCTCGTTTATACTCTTGTCTCGCCGGTTCGACTTTTGTTCCGCGCTGTAAGCCTCTTATCACTTAGGTCTATACCGATGCCTACACCCCTCGATCTTGACCCTCCACCGTGCCGACGCCGAACCGGTTCTTAGCTATTGACCTTCTTATTGCTCTTCGTAAGGTAAGCGTCGGTGTATAGTAAATATCTCTCTTTCTCTTATAACCATTTATCATCTCATTCATGTTCGTTTATTGCATCTTTGGACTCTATTTCATTGTCTAACAAGGTTTCTGAAGCCCTAGATCATCTTGGTTGACGTAGTGCTATGATAGAGGCGATGGATGCCTTGACTGATAATGATACTTGGGACTTGGTGCGTTTACCGGTTAGGAAGAAAGTCATTGGTTGCCGATGGGTGTTTACAGTGAAGGTTAATCTCGATGGATCAATTGCTAGGTTGGAGGTCCGTCTTGTTGCTAAAGGATAGCACTGGAGCTCTTAGGGTGGATTATTCGATACTTTTTCCCGGTTAGCAAACTAACCTCTATTATTTGTTTATATCTCTAGCGACCACTCATGGTGCAGGACCTCCATCAACTTGATATTAAAAATGTCTTTCTTCATGAGGATCTTCGCAGGAAAGAGAGGGGTTTATGTGGGACAACCTCCCCCGGGTTTGTTGCTCAGGGGGAGATTAGTAGAGTTTATCGTCTCGAAAATCATCGTATGGCTTAGAAGCAAAGTCTCCATGTGGTTTGGAAAATTCAGTGAAGTGATTGAGAAATTTGGCATTCAGAAGAGCAAATCTGATCATTCTGTCTTTTATAGAAACTCTCAAGCAGGTATCATCTTATTAGTTGTTTATGTATTTGATATTATCATTACCAGGGATGATATGGTAGGTATATCTTCACTCAAATCCTTTCTTCATGACCAATTTCACACAAAGGACTTAGGCATGCTAAAATACTTCTTAGGTGTTGAGGTTATGAGGGCAGCGTGGAATCTTTTATCTACAAAAATATATTGCTAGATCTATAAATGCGGGAAACAAGGAAGATGGCAGCAAAGCCATGCCAGTCCCCTATGGCACCAAGCCTACATCTTATTAGAGAAGGCGAATTATTTGAAGACCCTAAGATATATAAAAGGCTGGTTGGGAAGTTGAACTACCTTATAATAACACACCTTGATATTGCATACTCTGTTCGTGTTGTAAGTCAATACATGTCTTTTCCAACAGTTGATCATTCGGCGGCTGTAGAACAGATTCTATGTTACTTTGAATGAGCCTCGAGACGTGGTATTTTATACAGTAATCATGGGCATAATAGACTTGAGTGTTTCAGATGCAAATTGGGGAGGATCTAAGAAAGAGTAAGAAGCAGGGCGTGCATCTCTCGATCTAGTGCAAAATCGAGTATGAAATGATAGCATAATCTGCATGCGAGATTATGAGGCTCCATCAACTTTTGGCGGAAGTCGGTATTAAAACCTCAGTTCCAACAAAGTTCTAGTTTGACAATCAAGTTGTCCTTCATATTACCTCTAATTCTATTTTCCATGAACGAAATAAACACATGAAGGATTGTCATTTCGTTTGTGAGAAAATACAACTCGGTTTGATTTCTACAAAATATGTGAAAATTGGAGAACAATTAGGTGATATCTTCACAAAGGCTCTAAATGGAGACCGGGTTAATTACCTATGTAACAAGTTAAGCGCAGTTAGCATCTATGCTCGACTTGAGTAGGACGTTATAGTTTGTATCTACGTTAACATATTGGTTTGTATCTTATTAGGATACTTTTCTTATATGATTTTAACAATTTAGGTAGAAGTAGATCATCTTATCTAATGTATAACAACCTTATTTGTATATATATGTATGATATTTCAGTAAGAAAAAGACAGGAATTCATTCCTCCGACTCTTCTCCTCTTGGTTTCTATAGTATAAATTTATACTTAATTTTAATTATATATGATTTTTCTTTCTTACTTATTTTCCTTCCTTGGTACTTTCAAGACAGTTACCATAGCAACTGACATGAAAATCAAGTAAATATCGTTGTACCAAGAAAATAGCCAAACACACTTGGAAATCGATTCAAAACTTGAAGCCTTTAATTCGACAAAATTATAATAAATGGCAACTTGATATTATGCTGATTTCAAAACAATAATGAATGAAATGCTCATATTCAAGAAATTCTTGTACACAACACGAGGAAGCTAGCTCCGCTAAAATTTAGAACATCTACGATCACGAACATTTCGGGGTAAGAAGGATTTCCTAGACAACCTTCAATCTTGAGAACAACTACTTAACATAACCAACCAAACCATAAGCCATTGATATTCAAACAACTCCTATTGTGTGAATGATCTTAACTAAAAGTAGCCTGCGAGGCTTCATCTCGTCAATGATAGCCTACGGTTCGATGCCCGGGAGCGGGGACTGCACAGGCAGGCTGACCACAGGTGCAGCCATGGCTCCTATAGTACTTGGTAATTTGAAAGATCAGTACATCATGGGTGAACAAAGGCAATTTACCATTCTTGATGGTTTCATAGAGAGAGTGTGGGGTGACATTAAGAAAAGATGATTTCTACCATTAATCTCAGCTCTATATATATATTTTAGGCATAGATAACTAGCACGATCAACGACTCTCATTGATGTACGAGTCTCCCACAGCTTTAGAGACTTGAAAATGTTAGAAAATGAACAAGCTAGTATAAAACCTACTAGAAGTTCTATGCGCACAAGATCTTGCTAGTGCCACTAAACAAATACACTTTTATATATCAGCTTGAAATGAAGAACCGTAAATGACTCCTTATGATTTTTGGTTGAATCAAGAATGAGGAAATTTCTCAGATGTGTAATATAAATTAGCAAATGTTTGCTTAAGATGAATTAGCACATATATTATACAATTCACGAGCAACCAATTTTATCTAAGAAATTTAAGTCGTTAAGATTTAAACCTACAATATGCAACATGCTCTAGTACCCCATGAGTGCAATCTCATACCAATTGTGATAGCCACAACAATAACTATGAGGATATCAAGTGTTTGAAAACAAAGATAGTTAGGGAGAGAAATAGGTTTAACTATAAACTATGTAGAGTAACAAAGTTTCCAAGTAGCATAAGCTATGAGGAGTTGGGTTCACGATATAAATAGTTTCTATACAAAACCATGCAAAATATAGCTTCTTTAGAAAACCATTGACTTGAAAAATAGTGAAATCAAAAAACAAGTTATTCCTTACGAAAACAAGCTATATATATAGCCCATCTTCTAATTGGTAGGAGGCACAAACCACAAACTAAATTCCAATGAGTGAAGCTTCAAGGGTGGGGAAGTTGGTTCCCTATATGGAGTCTAGATCTTGCAGGCTTGTGGTTGAGGATGTCAAGGGAAGTGGAAAGGGTGTATGCGGGAGAGATTTGGAGGTGTCTCCTCTTATATCGGGTTTGGGGAAGAGGCTTAAGGTAATACATTGGGTGAGTTGAAGTACATTGCGGGGAGAATAGAATCAGCGGGTTCCTAGACTAGAGCGGAGAAGCAATCTGGGTTAAGCTTTTGTTCAGCGGAAGGTTCTCTCCATTCAATTTGCAATCTTGAGACAAAAAGCTTCTACCTTATTTTCCCAAGGGAAGGGACTAATTGGGATGGAACTTTGGCGGAAATTTGCAAGGCCTTAATGTGTTAAAGGATTCTGATGCTCCAGTGGTCTCTTTGAGGGAGAAGGGGTTGGAGTCAAAGCTGTTTGCAGAGGCTGCAAACACACAGTTCGGGAGGGTAGGAGACTTAGGCAGCGTTTGTTTTTTGGCTTTTTTCTAAAAACTAAATAGCTTTCAGTAATCAACCTATTTGTTTTTTAACTTTTTCATGATTTATTGCTGAAATTTCTAAAAAAAATTCTGAAAAGAAAAAGCAAAATGTTGGCTTTTCTATTTAGAAAAAGTAATCTTCAAAACAGAAACACCATCCTTCCCCGACAAGGAGAAATTTAGCGGCCTCACTTCCCAATGTTAAAAACGACTTGTACTTAATACCATTGGTACTATTTAACATTAAGCTAAAAAAAAGTTTTAAGTGAAAAAACAAAGCGCATAGTTTGGTTGGAAATGAAGGAGTTGCATTGCTGTGAACAGTTGGACTATGTTTTGCTGTTTGGTGGGAGATTTTCAATTTGAATCCCTAAGCTGTATTTTATTATGGGTGCCTGATCATCAGCTTCTAAGGGGAAGATTGAGAATTATTGTGTTAGGAAGAGGTCTTTTATTGTTTGAGTTTGAGTCTGTTTGAGAATTTTGAGTGGGTCGCACCTTAGGGAAAAGGAGGGTTAAAGTCCTTACGCATTTGGAAAAAGTGAGACCTGACGATGAAGTGGCTTCCATAATATGCCTGTAGAATGTGCTTCATAAGAACTTATAATAAAATTGGTGTTGGGTCTCAGCCATTTAATGGAGTGGTGAGGTGTTCAAAAAGCGAGTGGTTGTGAAATTTATATTATTGTTTGAAGATACTCTTTTCTACTAATTAGTGGACGTAATTTAAGTGAAGATAGTTGGGTTGGTTCCCATCAGTTCTGTTGGTTTGTGATGGGATCGGAGTGTTTCTACATTAAATTAGGAGGTGGAAAATTCTGCGACTTTGTGCGTTGGTGTTGCTAAGGGGAGGTGCATGAGTGGCGTTATAGTGGATTGGGGAGAAAGTGGGAAGCCCTGCTGCTGGGTGGCGTCAAAGGAAGGCGCTGCAATTTGAGGCATAAGTGGGGGTACATAACTTGTGAGGTCTTAAAGGTTTTGTAGGAGGGAGCTTAGAGGATTGGAGGAAGGGTGTAAGGTTGACATCATCAGATCTTACAGTGATTATTTGAAGTGGATTAGGGCAGGTGGTAGTGAATTATCGTTTTTAGGTAAGCATAGATGATCCAATCCATGCAAGGTGTTCATGGTCCCTAAAGACATGTGGAACATACAATTGTGAAGAGAGGAGTTTGGGAAGCGAGTGGCTTACTTGAAAGGGTGAGACTATTAGCAGGGATTATAGAAAGCGACTATAACCTGTGTTTTTTAGAGCTAATGACAGTGACATCAAAAGAGGTGAAAGGTCTTTATGAGGGGTTCTCAAAGGCTCTAAACATCCACCCTTGAGATAAACAATTGGGTTGTCGGGTCCCTGATTGGCGTTGTGGCTTAAGCATCTAGGTAGTAGATTCTTACTCTTACCTACAAGCTCTTATGGTTTCTCTGTACTCCTTCCTTTGTTTTTGGCGGGATGCTTCATAGCCCGGGTGGGGTCTCTAAGGGAGGGGAAGGATATGGTTGAGTGGGAGTTGAGGTGAAGTTAAGGGGATATGGATGTGAGTTATCACAGAGGTGAGGTCTTAAGTTTAAACCAGACCATTCTTTATGCAGTGAAGTACAGCAAGTTTTGGGATCTCGGCAAAAGAATTTCGCGAAATCTGTCTGCTTCATGGGATGAAAAAAAACGGAAGAGAATATTAAAGAGGGTTATACAAAACATCTAAATAATTTCTAGGGAAACATGATATTCATATTAAACTCAAATCCTACAACTGGAAAACTGGGAGAAGTTGAGTCATTAACATGTTAATCTGAGCTTGGTTTTGGCAAGAGGTCACGGGTTTCAAATCCTCTCTTTTAATTTAATTACATCTTATTTGAAAGTCCATAATGGACTCTAAACTCTTCAAACCGCTGAGTGTAGGCGTGCATGAGAGAGTGTTGAAGCATGATATTCATAGCCAAACCCAAATCCTGCCAAAGCTTGGCTTTTAGGAGAGTTAGGAATCAATTAACAATCTGAGTTTAGACCAGAACAAAAGTTTATGTTCAATTATTTATAATATCATGGGAAAAAGAGCGGGTGGAACAAGGAGGGGCTAAGTCTATTTGTAGATGAAGATAGAGAAATTTTACCTTGGAATGTAAGGAGTTAATGACTAATAAGGAGGAAGATAACTAAGGCATTGATCAATTAATCAAAGTGGACTTGGTTTGGTATGTGGAGAAAAATTCAAGATACAACCCTTATAGTGGTGCAAAAATGAGGAGTGGATACATTTTAGAGTAGAATAGTCAATCCCAAGGAGCATATAAAGGAGTGATGCATTTTTGCAATATTAGAGATCCAAAGTTGGTGGGTGTAGGGAGATGATTGTAATATCGTGTGGTTTAAATTTAGCAAGGACTGGAGTTATTGTGGATTCAGGTATATGGTCCACCCTTTGAATGGAAGCCGAGAGGATATTTTAAGACTTGGGCCGTTGCGGTTGTGGAATAATCTCCATTAAACAGAGGGTTAATATTTACCTAGATCCTTGGTGGTTGTAATAGAAGAGGATGTCTTTAACCATCAAAGGTTCTCGAAGAATTGGAATAATGATTTCAATTTTTGGAGACCTTCCTTATGTAGGTGGGTCAGCGGGTGATCAGGGACAGAAGATCCCGTCCATGTCAATATTGGATCATTTTTGGTATCTACAGGTCAGGAGTGCCATTTCATTGGGATGTATATAGTGTCTCCTCGAACCCAATGTTTGATGAGGAGGGGCTCGTTCATTTTAGCTTTGAAAATATGTGGTTGATGAAGTGTTTGGAGTTCTTGAAAAGTTGGTCTGGGACTGCGATTCAATGGTTTCTTTGGCTTTATTCTAGCAGCAAAGTTAAAGGCTCAAAGGCAAGTTTGAAACTGGAACAAGGGAAGTGTTTAGAATGTTCAGCATTAAAAGGGTTTGTTACTCAGTGATTTTCTAGGATAGACGGGAGAAATCAAAGGTTCTATTGGTGGAAAGGTGGAGGCTAGAATGGAGGCGGAAGTTTCAAGAAATAGGTCCTCATGGACAAAATTTCCTGGAGATAAAAATCAAGAGAAATGTGGTTGAGGGAAGGTAATAGAAACACTAGCCCTAGGACGATTAACTCTGTGGGAGGAATTGTGTGACCTGGATCAAAATTATTGGAACACAGTTTATCAAAGAGTATGAGAATCATGTGTGAATTGTGGATTAATTTGTTCAAAATCTCAGTAATGATTCTGGTGAGTTGCATCAGGTTGATGGATGAATTTTGAGGTGGTGAGATGTGAGGCTAGAGGAGGCATTCTCAGTGGAAAGGTTTCTTCACCCTTTTGGGCACAACAAGGACAAAGTACACCAGCCTGGATCAGTTCATATATTTTCTTGGCGTTGTTTGAAGTGGTTGCATTGCAAGGTTATAGGTTTTCGAAAATTCATGAGCATGGAAGATTTGTAGAACATGAAATCTATCATTAGTGGTCTCTGCAAAATGAGGGCAAATATTGCTGGAGACTTTAGAACTATTAGTTTTCATGGAAGGTACTAGGTGAGTGTGACAAGTTTAAACTATGGAAACTAAGAAGGTATAGGTAGATGAGGTGTCTTCATCTAAAATACTTTCTTTAAGGAAGATGATTCTTAATATTGCATTGATGGTAATAAATTGTAGATTCTTTGTTGAGAGTAAGTGTGGGTATTGGTGAAACGACCCCATGAAGGAAACTATAAAAGAACATATGTCTGAGTTAGATTATTTTATAGCTGTAATATGAAAAATTGGGATTTGGTGAAGTAATTGGGTTGGATAAGATGTAGTACATTTCTACCTTAACAGTATACGTTTTAGTAAATAACACATTGTTGGAAGAAAGCAAAAGTAGTCTATGGCAAGCAGCGGCTCTCTACAGCTTATCTTTAGGCGTTTGGAAGGAAAACAACAGTGGTCTTTGTAGTATTATTTTTCCCAAGAAGGTTGAAAACCATTTCTCAGCATCCATATTTATTGGACAGGCCTTATCTGCGGGGGGAGTACTCTATTGTGATTGATGATGTTGTTCATACCGTACTCCTAGGGTGGTAGGTTTTACATTTTCGTCTTTTATTTTGTTTTTCCGTGTTGTGGCTGTATATATAGAAGCTTAAATTCTGTTTTCAATGATCTCCTTTTGCTTTATCAAAAAAAAATTAATGACACATTTCATTGAGGTTTCATAACTTTGAGGATTGAGGCAAGGGATTTTCCCACCATTTATTTGAAAAGGATAGAGGTTTAAGTAGCCTTATCAATGGGACAATGAGTGTAGGCTTTTAGTTAGGCTAATGGGTGAAGAAGAAGGGTGGACATGTAGGTCAAATCCCCTTGTTTTCTATTTTATAGATGATATGCTTGTTTTGAAACTTCCCAAGATTAGATGAAGCATTTAAGCTAATTTGCTAATTATCGATTTAGACAAAAGTGAGATTTTACAGGTTGGGGGATGAAAACTTTATAGGTTTTGGGTTTTAAGCAGTTGGTTGATGAGGCCTTCCATTCTCATGCTTGGGAAAGCCCTTGGATGCTCCATAAATCTCACGATGGTTTGAGGTGAGGTGGAGGAGAGGTTTTGTAAGTGCAATGTGGAAAAGATAATTATATCGAAGGAGAATCACTATCAATTGCGCAGGATTGTTTTAGCATGCCCACATTTACTTCATGTCTTTTTTGTGTATGTCAGGTGGTGAGTTGAGATTAAGCCGGATCTAGGGACTTTACGGTGGGGGCTTTTGAGCGAAGCCTCGTCTGATGAGAGTGGATCGTTGTCTATTCAAATAAAAGTAAAGGTGGCTTGGGTGGTAAGTCTTTTTATTCTTAATAGGTCCTTTTCTATAAGTGATTATTAACTTTATGTTTAGAAAGGCTCTTTGAAGCTTATCTTATATGTAGGAAGTTTTGGATGAAGAGGAAAATTGTTGTACGGTAAGTGAGGTGAGATGTGGATGTGGAGGAATTAGGAAGGAAGGGATTTATTGAGCACAAAATTATGTTCTTCGTTGGCCGAGTGGTAGAAGAATGAGTTTTGGAAGGATATTAGTGACCGTGCCTTGTGTGTTTTTACTCCCTCTTTGTATGCCATAGCGAAGCTTACAAATAGGCATGAGGGCAAAGGCTTGGGACTTTCGTTTAAGGATGGGGTTGGAATCCTTGTTTCTCTAGGGCTTTCAATAATTGGGATGGTAGAGAGTTTGAATAGGGATTCCTCTTGACAATACAAAGAAAGTGATTACAAAATTTGAGAAGGTGCTTGAGATTAAGGATGGAAGTTTTTCTACAGTGATTTATGGTGCAGGACCATACAAAAGAAGTTTGATATGGATTGGCACCATGGAATTGACTTCATAGAAAACTTCCCATCGCAACCTCAAGCACCTTTCTCAGTGTAATCCTGCTCTTCTTTTGTATTGTCAGAGGAATCTATTCAAACTCTCTACCATCCCAATTATTGAAAATGCAGAAAAAACAGGTCGACCCCGATCGCAAGCGAGTCTGAAGCGCTCAGCGACTATTAAACAGTACTATGGCATACAGAGGGAGCAGCTTGCACAGGCATTGTCTGCAACTGCTCTAACATTAGCTGATAAACTCAACCTAAACTAATCTTCAGCTCATAATCCCACGTTATGCCACCTCACTTGTCAGATTTTCCACTTTCCTTCTTCTGAAACTCTGCAAATGGCATGCTCAAAGGCCCTTTGCATGCGACAGCGCACACTGAAAGGACTATTAGGAAAGACTCGCGCAAGCACTGCTACATTGAATAGACGATCCACTGCTTGAATGAACCTTTCAAAAAACCATGAAAGGCCTTTAATGATACGCTTTTAATGCAATCTGTCTATGTGACATATGAGCATGAGAAGTAGTGGCATGCTAAACAACTTGCTACAATGATAAGGGATTTGCTCCTCCCTTTAGATATGATGTCTTTTCCACATTATATTCTTACAAAACCTCTCCTCCTCTCGACCCAAACCATCATGGAGCCCATGTGGAAGCATCAAGAACCTAAGTATGATGAAGAAGTATGAAATCGCATCGCTCCAACAAAACAGGAAACTAAAGACACTGTCCCAACTTTATGAAATCTCACTTTGCTCTAAATAAATAGTAGGCTTCACTTTCAAACACATACATCTTCAAAGAGAGACTACCAAGCTCAAGCTCTAGCATAAATACCATAAAAATAGAAAACTGTGTTAAACACACCTCTTCACCGATAACTGGCAAAAGCCCTACACTTCATTGTTCTGTGACAAAGACTGCCAAAACACTACATCACTTTGTAAATGGTATGTGAAAATCCCCCTTGCCTCAATCCTAAATATGAGAGCTAACAATGTGTCATTTACTTTTTGTAAGCAAAGTGAACAATGTATTAACAAAACAGGCAGCTCTGAAATATACAGGTTGTATCCAAGAAAAAACAAAGACAAGCGAGCACACCACAAGTACTTAGAAATACACATTATCTTGCAATAACCCTCGCACGTCTAAGTAAGGGTGCATAAAACCGGCTTTCTTGGGAAAGAAACAACATATCAAGGCCATGTGTTTACCTCTTCAAGCCAAAAAAAAAAGTTGCTATATAGACACTTTTGCTTTCTTCTAACAATGTGTTATTTGCAAAGCAGAACATTGTTAAGGTAAGATGTACTCTGCTGTCAGCCTACCCATTTCTCTGAAACTTTCGCAATAAAAACAATAATTCAATTTATAGTTATATGACTTTTTATGTTTGCTTAAATGTCCAAGCACTCAATGCTCCACCTTCTTCCTCAGCTTAAGAATCTGTTTCTTAATACCGTCAATCTGTCAAGAGTATAAGAAAGCTATTTTAAGAGATGAAGACACTGCATCTTACCTATAAACACAGTAACAAGGCAACATACAGGCACTCCGTGAACTATTATTCTAGGGTGCTCTGTGATAGGCCCCCTTCCCTCCCGAGGACTGCAGGCACAAACTTTACTCATGCTCATAGAACTATTTTGGCTTATAACCTTGTATTTCTGAAACTGTGAACTACCGAAAGTGGAGGAGAACCGTCACAGCAGGTACTTTGTCACTGTAAAGAGAAAGGGTGAGACCGGCTATCAACTCGGCTAAGAGGAATATACATAGCCTCAACATCCTCACCTCAGAGCTCTGAAAATTCAGTCGACTAAGCTTGGGAATGTCGTCAGTCTGACTCCTGTACGCCACATGTTCTCCTTCTCTGATAACCGAGGAGTTCAAATGACACGATGTGGTCATACAATTCTCTGTCAATGAGGTTAACAGATCACAGAAGACTGTGTTCTATTGCAACTGCCTCAGCCATTACCTGCGTTACTATCTCAGAAGCTGCATGAGGAACTGTGAAATCTCCGCATAACCTCACCCTTTCGCAAATCAAATCCAGAACATACGTTATCTGAAAATATGTTTAATGTAAGCCCTGCAATACAACTACAGTAAAAAACACTTTCCCTTGTTGAGATTTTCAGAGGTGTTCTTTAAAACTTCAAACACGCTGCTTTGGGTAAAGCGAAAAACCGTGAAGTAAACCCTTGTGAACCCGACTTTAGGTAACTCATAAGCTACTCTATCGGCTTACGACTTCAAGCCAAATGGAGGCGAGCCTCTCTCCTCACCAGCATTGGTCTGAAAAGACACTATACCGCAATGAAATAACTCCCGATCACTGGGTGCAAAAGCGTCAATGTGATGAATTGAGCTATTTCAACCACGTCATAAAGTATCGATACAGGAAGGTCCCGAGTGAAATCGTGATGCATGAGATTTCTTTGACGTTAAGGCTGTCACTCTTCTCTGTTACACTTCGCTGAGGTATACGAAACATCAAAAAATCGCTAAATGCAACAGAAATAACTACAACCACGATATTGTTCTTTAAAAATATTCTGCCGCTTCACATTAGCGTGAGACCATATACCGCTTGAATCCACCGATAATCCATCGCACAGAGTACAAACCAATATATATTAAGAATGGCCCTCATACGACGCCAGCTTTGGATCTATATTATTACAAAAATCGCTTTATGGTGCTCACTGAATTGACTATTCTCACGCTAAAATGTATCCACTCATTCTGTATAAGTCATTATCTTGAATTTTTCTCTCACACTAATAAACCAAGTCACTGACCAATTGATCAATGCCTTAGTGCTCGTTTCTTATTAGTCATTAACAACTTACCTTCAAGATAAAAGAACTCTATCTTCATCTATGGCATGAGCTGTAGCTGTTCCACCATCTTTCCCATGACACAACAAACACAGTGCTGTTCAACGAACAATAAATGACAACTCTCAAAAAACTCAGAGAAAACACCAAATTTAGTTTATATCGATCCATCATAACTGTACCCTCTCTAAAGTCACCCTGGCCTCACATGTACTGCAATCGAAGGGTAGAGTCCATTATAGACATAAGGATAAGTACGAAGAATGAACCGGGGACCTGTAGCTCTATACCATGTTAAATAACTCTCAGCAAGCTATTGAGACACAGTTAATATCAATATCATGCTTCCTTATAGATGTTAATATAACCTCTTTTGCATTATTCTCTTCGCGCCATTATATATGGGCGGTTGGTTTACATTAAAACTCTTTTGTTGAGAAATCGCAAGCACTAATTTCCCTTCTGAAACAGCTGTGTTCCAACGGCTTTAAGACCCCACTTCTGCATAGACCCCATCCATGATGGATTTAACACTACGTCACGACCACATTATAAACATATCTTCCCTCGCCAGAGGACCCGCCGCCATGAAAGGCTGACAAGCGCTAGAAGGAAAGAATGAGAATGTATTGAGTGAGAAGAGAAAATTTTACTACCTAGGCTCTTTGATAACAAGCGCTCATCTATAATCCTGGCCGGTCTTATCTCGAATCTGATCTTATTGAACTTCTTCAGCACCTCTGTAGCTTTCTTCTCTCTTTGATGCTCACCACCTTCCCAAGCACACAAGCTGAAAGCTGTAATCCCTTCCCCGTGGCCAGCTTCGTAAACTAATTCTATAAGCTTTCCTGCAAAATCTTGGTAGGCCTGCATGTGCCCCAGGCTTTATATTTGCACGCTGGGTAGCTGAGCTATGCAGCTAAGTAAAATGACCCACTTCACCACCACCACTAATCCACTTGCGAACACACCCAGTAACATATCTTGAGCATGTTGACTCCTATACCTCTTCCTCCCATCCTCTAAGCTCCCTCTCATAAATACTGAACCTACAGGCTATACGTAGGATGGAATAGTAAATAATGGGACTTCTTTTAGTCTTCACTAGGTCGACATGTCATGTACCCCCTTATGCCTCAAATTTTGGCACCCTTCCTTTAAACCATTGAAAATAAGCATCAGCTGCCTAATCCTTCACCTGCTTAGCACTGCGCCACTCACTCCAACTCCCTCTTAGCAACACCGACTACAATGTTAATAAATTTCCCACCTCATCAGAGAGAACACTCTGATCATCTACTGAAACGACTTTGGGTAATCCCATCCAGCTATCTTCACTTGAAGTATATTGTATGCCGAAAAAGATTTATATCTCAAACAAGCAATATAACTCCACGAAACCACCAGCGACACCTCTCACTGCAATGAAGGAGACAAACATCAGTATATTAACATAAACCGTATGAGCTTACACATTCTCTCAACTTTATAAACTTACTATGGAGGCACCTCATCATCGGGGTTTCATTTTGAATTTCTCCTTAACCCTGTACTCGTAATGGAGCAGCTCGACCTCAGAAAGCAGCCTCGAACAACAAGAACCTCTTCTAACGCAATAATTCTCAATCTTCCCTTAGAAGCTGATGATCGAGCACCATAAATACGACTTAGAGATTCAGAACCAGCTCCCCATATGATCCACCTCCTTTGTTCAAAATCATGATGCAACTCCCCTTCCTATTCAGAAGCTGGGTGGCTTTAATTTTTCACTTAAAATAAAACTTTTCGGGTTAATGTTAAGTAGTATTTAATAATGGTAAGTATATTAAATTTGTTTTGTATTAAGAGAGAATGAGTGTAGCTATATACTTATTGAGAGGATGGTGTTTATTTTGAAGATCACTTTTCACAAATAAAAAGAAGCCGGAAATATTTTGCTTTCTTTCAGGAAATTTTAGAGAACCCCGACAACCATCATGAAAAGTAAACAAGCGGTGATTCTTCAGAAAGCTATTTGGACACAGAAAAACAACTGAAGCATGCCTGAAATCTCTGCCTCAACTATGTGTTTGTAACCTTTGCAACGACTGAACTCGACCCGCTATCCTCGAAGGGCCGCCGACATCAGGAGTCGCTGCAACACATCAAAGGCTTGCTGCGACTACGCGTTCTGCACTGTCGCTGGCACGGAAAATAGGTAAGAGAAACTTGTCTCGGGTACTGGTAGTAGGAGAAGGAGACGCTCGGCTATTTCGATAAGCACAGTATGTATTTGCTCCTCGCACAGTCTGAGCGGCTCGTTCATTCTCACGCAGCGGGCTTCAACAAATCAGCGACGAAGCCTTCTTCTGATATGGGAGACGCACTCGGATCTCCCGGAGTCTGCCCTTTCACGATCCCTTGAACATCCTCAACCACAAACTCAAGATTTGGGCTCCGTAGGAGGCAGCTTCCCCACTGCTGGCTTCACTCGTGAAATACAGTTTTAGGAATTGTCTCTCACTGTCAGAATGTGAATTTACTATATATAGCTTGTTTTCGAAGTGAAATAACTTTGTTTTAGATTTTTCAGT
This sequence comes from Tetrastigma voinierianum, assembly GCA_016808115.1. NCBI lineage: Eukaryota > Viridiplantae > Streptophyta > Magnoliopsida > Vitales > Vitaceae > Tetrastigma > Tetrastigma voinierianum. Next base: position 74,849 of record JAEQBH010006188.1, read on the forward strand.
ATTTTTCTTGCAGGCATGTTCAAAGCTTTATTTAGTTTTAACAGAAAACTGTTTACGAACCAACTTCTCGTAGCATGCTGCGAAACTTTGTTACTCTACATGATTATAGTTAAACATTTCTCTCACTGCTCTTCTTTGTTTTCAAATACTGATGCCCTCGCCAGATTGTTGCGACTATCACGAGCCAGTATGGTGCACTCATGGCTTGCGGCATGGCACATATTGTGAGTTTTAAAACGCGACAAGCTTTTAGACAAACCAGTTGCTTCAAAAAGTACGTAATAGCTAATTCATCTTAAGCAAACATTGCTATTTATATTACATCTTGGAAAGCCTCTCGTGCGATTCAGCAAAAAAATCATATGGTCATTTGCGTTTATTCTTTCATTTCAGGGCGGTATAAAGGTAACATTTGTTTAGTGGCGCAGTATTCATCACGTGGCGTATGCGTACTACGGTAGGTACATACCCAGCTTCATTCATTACTACGACATTTTCGAAGTCTACGAAAACTTGGAAACTGATTTCAATGAAGTGGATTGATGTGCAATTAAAATATATATTTCTTATACTATATATATATATATATATATATATATATATATATATATATATATATATATATATATATATATATATATATAGATTGAATGAAGAAATCATCTTTGTGTCACCACCACCCGGCTACTCTCTATGAAGCCATCGAAGTATGATTAATTCACCGGCAGGAGATATTGAATATCTTCATTTGCTACCATAAGAGCCATGGGCGACAAGAAGTTCTTACGCTCTTGAATGTGTTCTTGAAGCCGAGAAATATCGTGTGAATGAGAACCATTAGATCTACTTTTAGTGAGATCATTCACTGATAATAGGAGTTGTTTGAGTATCAATGGTTTGTAGTTTGGTCGTGTATGTTGAAGTAGTTGTTCTCGGAGCCAGAAGTACAGGAAATCGCTAACACCCTTGAAAATGTTAAGGTGCTCGGGATGTTCTAGAGACACATGGAGCAGCTCTGTGTTGCTCGCCTCACAAATTTCTTGAATGAGCATTTCATTCGTCATTGTTTGAAAGCTCTGACACAATATTGGTATATAATTTTGTTAGGCTGAAAACTTCAAGTTTAATTATTCAGTATGAACTGTAACTGCTGGTACAACGACATTATTTGTTTTTTCATTTAGATTTGCTATGTTAATATGCAGTTCTTGAAATACCAAGAGAAGAAAAATGAAAATAAGAAAAGAAAATCATATTATTAAGGTAGTTAGAAGATTATACTATAGAAAACAGAGAAGGTGGAGAATATGCTAATAATCTCATTAGTCATCAATACATATACAACAGGCCAAGATTATACATTAGATAAAATGATCTACTCTTCCTAAGTATTTACAACCGCTGCCAAAGCAATACAGTAGATACGAGTCAATGTGTTGCGTAGATCCACATACTATGCGCTCTACTCAGGATTAGGCGTAGGTAATCATGCAACTGTTACATAGGTAATAACTCGGTCTCCGTTAGAAACGCTTTGTCACCTAATTGTTCTCGATCTTCATATATTACGTAGAAATCCAAGCTTGAAGTGCTGTTTTCTCATGACGAAATGACGATCACTCGTAATGTTTATTGGCGACTATGGAAAAATAAATTAGAAAATAATGTAAACCCGACCTTATTGAATGTTATAATGGTAGTTGTTGAATTGATTAGAGGTCCAATGATAGAAGCAAGGGTAGATTAGAATTGAGAAAGCTCCGGACGTCATTTGGGCATAAAGTGAAATTTTTCGAAAATTTTCATTGGATGTGTAAAACCCCAACCTTATTGAATGTTATAATAGTAGTTATTGAACTGATTTGAGGTCTAATGATAGAAGCGAGAGTGGATTAAATTTGGCAGCTGGACATCATTTGGGCATGAAGTGAAAATTTTCGAAAATTGTATGGGTTGCCTAATGAATAAATGAATTTTTCTTATTTTTATCCAGGATGGAGGGGTTGCAAAGGGATTTTTAAGAAAATTTCGAGTTCTTATGACTTCAGGCGATATTTAGAAGATAGATTTAAGTGAATAGTGATTTAGATGAAAATTGGAGTACGTGCTGAAATTTTTTGAAATTGGGCGGAAATACAGTATCGGAATCAATCATAGAGTCTAACGAAACTGAAGCGAGTGAAACGAGTCCGTTTGGATAGTTTCAAGCGATCGATGGTCGGATGTCTGTTTATTGTCCGGATTTAGATTTTAATGATTTTAAATCCGATTTATTGATTTCAAAGCACGGAATCCACTTTGTGAAGGATTTAATTAGAATATTTCATAGTCAATTTGAAGTTTAGACGACCATAGAATATTTTATTTGTCGATATAAAAAAGCGTTATAAGACAAAGGAATAAAAATAAATAAAATGGAGATATTTTTCTTATGAGAGCCAAATCAAAACATTTCTTAAGGGCTAAGTTAGGGTTTGTGACTCATTAGAATTGACCAATGAGGTTCATGGGCTCAAATGCAATAAAATAAGTTGATTGGCAATATAAAAGAAATGGAGGACCAAATTGTAATTAAAGGAAAGTTAGAATATTTAAATGGGGAGACAAACAAAATAATTCATTTGGTCTCCTCAAAAGTTAAAGGAACCCGTAGGAGAGAAAGGAGAGGGAAGAAAAGGAGAAAGAAAGGAGAGAAAGGAGAAGCAAGAGAAAAGTGAAGGGCAAGGTATGAGATGTGATTTTTCTCCTCATTCAAGCTTTCAAGTGATCTTCAAGTGGTAATCAGGAAGGCCAAAGAAACTCAAAAAACCGTAAAGTTTTCATGGTGGGAAAGTTAGGGTTTGATGTTTTCCATGTTTAATGTCTTAAATTCTGGTATGGATGTTAAATTGATGGTATTTAAGGTTTAATAGTGCTGAATTTAATATCAATTGAGAAAGCCATGGTTTAGGTTAGGGTTTTGACAAAATCAAGTGAGTAAGGGTTAGGGTTTGATAGTGAATTGTGTGTGTTATGTTGAAATGGGTATAATGCATCAAGTTTAAGTGTTGAGTGAAGAAAAATGGAAGAAACATTTTGAATTGATTTTTGGGCAGCAGTCTCGGTAGGAAATGTACAACCTGTTTTGACCAGTTTTGGTATTTTGGCCATAACTTGCTCAATTTTGATCCAATTTGAGTGGTTTTAATTGGCTACATAAAATAGACTTGAAGGAGAACAAAACTTTAAGAAGAAATTATCATAGATTCTGATCCTAAGTGGCCTAAAAATTCACTCAAAGTAGGACCATGTGCAAGCCAAATTCTGGTTCAGTTTTTGAACATAGATTAGCCCGGTTATTTGGACGTAAAGTGAGTTTCGGTGCTCCAAATTGGGTGATTCCAATTGGAATAAGGGCCTTACGCACCTTAACTTTAAATGAGTATAAGGACATAGTGTCAAAATATGAAGTCAAGACCTCAAATAGAGTAATACAAACTGTTACTAGAAAAATCGGTAAAATGACTAGTTGGCATGAAATGCCATAACTTTAGTTTGGATGATCAGATTGGATTGATTCCAATTCCTAAGTAAAATAGATTCCTAGAGGAATAAGAATATAGGAATGAGTGTTTATGGTGGATTAAATGAGTATAGTTCAATGTGTAATTGTGATTTTCTTGGAAAGGTAGAAAAGGACTATCGGACGGGGGCAGGAACTCAGCGGGAAGCAAAGCGGGATTGAGCGGTGGTTTGTGGAGTAGAAAATGATATTTTGAGAATTGAGTTTTAAAAGTGAATGGTTTTGTCTTAAGGCGAAAGTTTTAATGTAAATTTTTATGTAAATGTTAAGGCATATGGGGAAATGTTTTTATCTTGCATTGTTTTATCTTGCATCAATGCATATATTTATATGTGTATTAAATATGTATGCATATGTTAAGGTATGAAAGTTTAAAATGTAAAGAAAGCATATGTATTTTAATGATAAAGTAAAGGATTTAAATGTATTTATAAATGTATCTTTAAGAAATGTTTTACTGATGGTTACCTAAACGCCCTATGATTGTTATGACTGATATCGGCCGAATTACTTTAAGCGTGTAAGGATTTAGAGGTAAAGTTATAGGTTACTTACTAAGCGGGGGAGGGAAATGAATACAAATTAATATCCTTTGCATTGATAAAGTACTATGACTGGAACTATGCAAGCGTGAGTTTCTCGCGGTAGTAGTTATATTTGGAATGTATTTGTGTCCCTCACCGTGTCAGTGCAGAAGCTACGTTCGGTGTGTTTATTCCACAGTTCCATCGAGAAGAATGAAAGAAAGAAATAAAAGAAAAGAAAGTTTAAGGCATAAATGCTTAAAGCATAAATGGATTTTAAATGCATAAGTATTTATGGAAAGAAAGTTTAGAGCATAAATTCTTAAAGCATAAATGGATTTTAAACTGCATAAGTATTTATTGAAGAAGTTTAAGATATAAATGTTTAAAGCATAAAGCGATTTTAATGGTATAAGTATTTATGGAAGAAAGTTTAAGGCATAAATGTTTAATGTATAAATGGATTTTAATTGTATAAGTATGTATTTTGATATATCTTGAAAATGTTATATAAATGAAAATGTCGCTCGAGCTGTTTAGCCTGTCTTTTTATATGTTTCAACAAATATTTCGGGACACAGGAACGAGGTGCATCGGTAGAAGTACCCTCTGTGCGATGGTCGAGCCTCGAGGCAGCGGCAGCGCCAGCGCATTGAAAATAATTTGCATATTGTATATGTGAATATTTTGTCATGTTTTGATAAAATTATGCATGGAATTGAAGAAGGTTTAAATGTTTTGATGATTTGAAAGAAATAAATGTATATATATGTATATTGTGTTTGATTGGGTTATGGACGAGGAGTTCTAATATGGAAGTTGATGAATTGAAGTTTAGAAGTGTTTTTAAATGTTTTCATCAGGTTTTGTAAATTTGGGAAAGTCCGAAAAGCAGGAGAAACTACGGCGATTTTCTGAAAAATCTAAGTGTTGAAAAGAAAGAAAAAAAGAAATTTTTTTTTTTAGCACTTCGCTTCGCATTATTTTTAAAGATAGCGAAGAATTGTAGGGTTAGCTCACGGATTTTAATTTATGGTTTTAAGGAAAAGTTTCTATATCCGTTGGAGTGCCGGGAGGTCCCCTCGGGTTCATGAGGTTAATCCGGGTCGGGATCCTTCAGGATGCCCTAATGAATAGTAATTCTTCTTATTATATCCGGATGGAGGGGTTTGCAGATGAATTTTTTAGAAATTTCAGTTCCTATGACTTTGAACTGATATTTAGAAGAGAATTGGAGATTTAAGTTAATAGTGATTTTCGGACTGAAATTCGCAGTCTACGTTGAAATTTTTCGGAAATTGGGTCGAAAATACGAAAACGTCCGGAATAAATCATAGAATCTAACGAAACTGAAACGGAGTCCGTTTGAATAGTTTCAGTGATCGAGCGTAATTCGGATAATAATAAGCTATTGTGGATTCCGATTTTGATTTTAAATCAGATTTCGAGTGATTTGAGCACAGGAATCCATTGAAGAGTTTAATTAGAATATTTCATGGTCAATGTGAAGTTTAGGCGACCATAGAATATTTTGACGTTTATCCCGGTATAAAAGCGATTATAAAGTGAAACTTAGATAAAAATTTGCTATAAAGGGAGATATTTTATTGAGAGCGATCAAAACCTTTCTTAATGGCTATGTTATGATTAAAATATCATGAGAATGGACCCAGTAAAGATTCTTGGGCAGAGCCAATCAAAATTTTTTTAAGGGCTAAGTTAGGGTTAGTGACTCCTTGAGAATGGGGTCAATGGGATTCTTTGGTTCAAGGACAATTTTGGAGTTGTGAGTCAAAGCTAAATTTAAGATTAAGTGTGCTCGAAAGGAGAGCACGGCTATGAGGAAGGAAAAGGGAGAAGAAAAGAGAGAAAGAAAGGAAAGAAGAGAGAAAGGGAAAGAAAACCGTGGAGCAAATTAGCCGAGAGGTGAGTTTTCTCTCTTTGCAGCTCTTCAAGTAGTCTCAAATGGTAGCAGCAAGAGAGAAAAGCCAAGGAAAACTCTTAAGAAACAAGTAAGTTTCTAATGGTGGGAAAGTTGGACTTTATGTTTTTATACTTAATGCCTTGATTTTCTTGTATGGATGTTAGATTTGTGGTATTTAAAGGGTGAATCATGATGATTTTGATATAAAATAGAAATGGATTAGGTTAGGGTTTGAAAAATAAAGTGAGTGATGGTTAGGGTTTGATAGTGCATTTTGTATGACATGTTGAAATTGGTTAGGGATTCGTGAAATTTAGTTATAAGGCATTAGATTGGAGTGATTAGAATGAAGAAAATGGAAGAACAAAAATTGAATATGGTTTGTGCATAATTCGGCCAAAATGGAAATGAGAGGGGTTAAGGGTAGTTTAGTAATTTTCATGTGTTTTAGGGTGAATATTAACTTGGAATTGGTTAGAAAAGAAAAGGATTTGAATTGAGGACATGAAGGTCATTTTGTAAAGTAAAGGGTATTTTGGTCATTTCCTTAATTCTGTATTGTGAAGTGTGGTTCAATGGGATTAAAGTGAATGTGATGTGGTTAGGTGAAAATGAATGTGTATGGTGGGTTAAATGGAAGTTATGGTTGTGTAGTTGGGTGTAGTTTTCTTGAAAATGGTTAAAAGGACTATCGGACGGGAAACGGGAATTCGACGGGAAGCAAGCGGGATTGAGCGGTGAACGGTGAGTGGAAAAAAAAATGATATTTTGAAACTTGAGTTTTAAAAGTGAATGGTTTTAATATTAAACTAAAAAGTTTAATGGAAATGTTTATATAAATGTTAAGGCATATGGAAGTTTATGTTAAGGCAAAATGTTTTATCTTGCTAAATATATATAATTATATTAAATTATATATGTATGCATATGTTAGGTATTATGGAAGTTTAAAAATGTGTAAAGGATGCATATGTATAATTGTGTATCTATGTGTTTCGCGAGAAAATAAAGTTTAAATGGATTTATAAATGTATTTTTGATAAATGTTTCTTGGGAGTGGTTACCTAACCCTATATAGTACATTATGACTGATATCAGCTGAGGTTCCTTGTGCAAGATTTAGAGGAAACCTGATTAGGTTACTAACGAGAGGGAAGGAAATAAATTTTAGTGTAATATCCTTTACGTGATAAAGTGCTATAAGCTGGAACCGCATGCAAGGCGTGAGTTTCTCCGCGGTATTAGTGGTAATGTTGGAATGTATTTGTCCCTCACCGTCCAATGACCGGAAAGCGTGGTGTGTTTATTCCGCCAGTTCCGTTAGAAAGAAAGGTTAAGGCATAAAATGGATTTTTAATTGTATGAGTATTTATTGCTTTGATATATCGAAATGACATCTTAATGAAAATGTACACTCAACGAGCTCCTTTAGTGCTCTTTCCGTATGTTTAAAAAACATTTTGAGGACTGAAGGTGCGCGGGTAGTACCCTCTGTGCGAGTGGTGAGCCATCGAGGAGCGGCGTCTGTGTTTGCATTGTATAAATATTTTGCATATTGTATATATTTGAATGTTTGTCATGGCATATATATGTATATATGTATATATTTTGAAAGGAACTACGTGGGCTTTGATCCTCGATGGCAGTACGTAGGCGGTCAGCTTAAGTCAGAATTTGAAGCCCAATCTTTTTATAAAAGCGTATGGAATTTGAAGATGTTTTGAATGTTTTGATGATTAAAGTAAATAAATGTATATGTGTATATATTTTGCTTGATTGAGTTGTGTAATTGGGTTGTGGACGAAGAGTCCTAAAATAGAGATTGAGAATTGAAGATTAGAAGTGTTTTTAAATGTTTTGAGTTTTTGTAAATTTGGGAAAGTCAAAACAGAGGAAACTTTATTGGAGTTTTACGAAAAATCTAAGTGTTTGAAAAAAAAAAAAAAAAAAATTTTTACCACTTCACTTCCGCATTATTTTCTAAATATATGTTAAGGATTGTAAAGGGGTTCGCTCCATGGATTTTATTTGGTTGTTTGAGGAAAAGTTTCTATATCCGTTGGAGTGCCGGGAGATCCCTTAGTTAGCGAGGTTAATCGAATTACAAAGGGGATCCTTCGGGTAATATGAAGGACAACTTCGATTGTCGAGCCAAGAGCTTTGTTGGAATTGGGGGTTTATCTGGAGCTTAGCCAAAGTTCATGGAGCCTCATAATCTCGCATGCAGATTATGCCATTGCTCTATACTCAGATTCTGCACTAGATCGAGAGATAACACTCTGTTTCTTACTCTTTCTTAGATCCTCCCCAATTTGCATCTGAAACACTCAAGTCTATTATGCCCATGATTACTGTATAAAATACCACGTCTCGGGGCTCATTTCAAGTAACATAAAATCTGTTCTACATCCGCCCAATGATCAACTGTTGGAAAAGACATGTATTGGCTTACAACACTAACACAGTATGCAATATCAAGGTGTGTTATTATAAGGTAGTTCAACTTCCCAACCAGCCTTTTATATATCTTAGGGTCTTCAAATAATTCGCCTTTTCTAATAAGATGTAGGCTTGGTGCCATAGGGGACTGGCATGGCTTTGATGTCATCTTCCTTGTTTCAGACAATAGATCTAGCACATATTTCCTTTTAGATAAGAAGATTCCACGTTCGCTCCTCATAACCTCAACACCTAAGAAGTATTTTAACATGCCTAAGTCATTTGTGTGAAATTGGACATGAAGAAAGGACTTGAGTGAAGATATACTTACCATATCATCCCTAGTAATGATAATATCATCAACATAAACAACTAATAAGATGATACCTGCTTGAGAGTTTCTGTAAAAAACAGAATGATCAGATTTACTCTTACAGATAAATTTTTCAATCAGCACCACTTAGATTTTCCAAACCACACATGGAACTTTGTTCACTAAGCCATCTGATAGTTACCGGTAATGAATCTGCGATCTCACCCAGGTAATAGGCAGGTTTGCTCCATATAAACCTCTTTTGTAAGATCCCTATGAAGAAAGACATTTTTAATATCAAGTTGATGGATGTCCCAGCCATGAGTGGCTGCTAGAGATATAAATAGTCGAATAAATTCGGCAGTAGGGAAAAATGTCGAATAATCTGCTAGGTCTAGGCATATCCTTTAGCGACAAGACCAGGACCTTCAACCTAGCCGATTGATCCATCAGGTTAACCTTCCTTGTAAACACCGCCGGCAGCAATGAAACTGCTTCCTACTTAGAATTAAGCACGAGTCCCAGTATCATTGCTCGGTCAGGCATCATAGCCTCACAATATTCTTTAAATTAAACAAGAGATGATCTAGGGCTTCAAAAACCTTGTTAGACAATGAAATAGAGTCCAAAGATGCAATAAACGAACATGAATGAGATGATAAATGGTTATAAGAAAAAAATGCGGAGATTGGATGAGTACACTGACGTTTACCTTTACGGAGAGCAATAAGAAGGTCATCACTAAGAACTGGTTCTGATGTCGAAGCAGCCGGTGGAGGGCTCAAGACTGAGAGGTGTAGGCATCGAGCATAGACCTAAGTGATAAGAGGCTTTGTCAGTGGTGGAACAAAGTTTGGGCCAGTGAGACAGTATAAGCGAGCAAATCCATCATCCTCCTGACTAGTGTGGATCAGTATGGAGGAAAAGGGTGTGAGAAGGTGACATCAAACGAAGCCGGTACCTACGAAGGCTAGGACGATAACATTTATACTCCTTCTGAACTCGAGAGTAACCAAGGAAGATACATTTCAATGACTTAGGATTGAGTTTAGATACACACGGACGAACATCCCGAACAAAACAAGTACACCTAAATACCTAAGGCTTAATGGGAAACAAAATTTTATGGGGAAAGAGGGTTTGAAAAACAGTGGCCTAATCCAAGACAAAGGAAGACATCCGATTAGTAAAAAAAACAAGCGATGGAAACAACATCATTGAGAAATGTAGGCACGTGCATTTGAATTAATAAAACTAGGAGGTTTCAAGAAGATATACATTTTTCTTTTAGCAACTCCATTCTGAGGAGTATCAACACAGATGTCTGATGAAGGATGCCATTTTGAAGCATATGAAGAGTAAAAATTGTTAGGACATATATTCTTTGGCATCATCACTTCGGATTTTGAATAGAAGCAGGCGAGTGTAAATTTTAGCACAAGGCACGAAGTGAGAAAAATAAGTTGACAGTTTTCATTAAATATAACCAAGTTGTTCGTGAATAATCATCGACAAATGTAACAAAATACCGAATTCCAATTGGGGACACAACTGGACATGGACCCTACACATCTGAATGGACTAACTCAAAAGGAGCACAAACTCGTTTATTAACTCTTGAACAAGAACTAAGACGATGATGTTTCGCAAATTGACAGGACTCATAATCTAAGGATGATAAGATTGAAAATTGGGGACCTGATGCTACCAATAGAGGAAGAGGGGTGGCCCAATTTGCTATGAATCTCAAATGGTGTAGTAACCCCAGAACATGCAATAGGTCTCGGTACTGTATAATCAAGAATGTAGAGACCCCCAGATTCGTGTCCTTTACCAATAATGTGTTTGAATTTATAGGATCCACAGAGAATCTGATAATCGAAGAATGAGACATAACTTTTAAGAGTTCGAGTTAGTTTGTTTACAGATATCAAATTAAAATAAAAATTAGGTAAACTCAAGATAGATGATAGGGGAATAGAAGGAGTGAGAAAAATGGTGCATGAACCAAGAACACAGGACTATGACCCATCTACTAAAGTGATAGTGGAAGATGAAGTTGTGATTGAAAGGTAGAAAATAGGTGGAATTACCTCGTGTGATATGTGGCTCGAGATCAATAACCCGATTCGAAGGACAAGATGAGACAAGGCATGTATTTGGGTTATCTAATTTGGCTATAGCTTTAATCAAGTAGATGGGACCCCGATGATTCTGTCCACAGTGGAACTGCGAGTTCGTGCGAGAGGAATTGGGCAGGCTAGCGGATGCCTCATTAGAGGAGGCTATATGGGTAGATGGAAATCTGATTTTGGTTACTTGATTTCTTGCGATCTCGTATCACATGTCCGGGCTTCACAGCCGGTAATAACGGACAACCTCCCGGAAATTAGGCCCTCTCACAGTGTTACTGTTGGGCCCTTTATTTTTTACACACCTGTCTTGTGGCTATCTGACCACCCTTGTTTGACCAATAACTTTGCTCATGCGGGCGAGACGGAGTCTGTTCGAGGATATTTATGTGTGTAGTTTTGGGTGGACATTTCTTGGGAAAGAAGAAACTTCATGATTGGACATGTCAGGTGCCTTAACAAAATCATACTCATAAGGAGGCATTCAAGAAGCCTACCACTGCCATTTTTTCTCGTTGATCTTGTTAGGCCTTAACATCTGGATTAAAGGCCTTAACATTCAGTTCCTCATATGTCTTTTTATAGTCCATGAAAAATTCCGTAAGCAACCGATCTTGTTTCTCAGAGTGATAAAAGGATCGACACATCAAAGATGCGAGAAATATTTCCCTTTCTAAAATACACAAATTCCAAATAATCCATTAGCTCCTTAACAAACTCAAAGTGATTAATGAGAGCGAGTAGTTTACCATCAATGGAGTTACGAATTTGGAGAAAGAGACGGGCATCATCCTCTAACCATCGGTCCTTTGAATCATCAATAGGAGGGTTCTCATTAAGGTGACTGGTTGTACGAATACTCCTTAAGTAGAGGTAGATTGTTTTACTTCAATCTAAGTAATTAGGACCAGTCAGCTTGTCCTCCGTGATTTTAGACATCATCGGGACCACTTCGAGCGTCGAAACAAGCTTCTTATCTGTTGAATTAGTCATATTGAAGTCAAGGGAAGTAGATCAGGGCCAGAGAGTACCTCCAGAAATCAGACTCAAAAAATCTCCCAAAGAGACTACACACACATTTACCACCTGAACGAAGGGATGTTGGACACAAAAATACAAAAGAAACAAATCCAAGTACCAGCAAAAACCAAGTGGACATGAGGTCACATGCGTGCGGACGACACCGAGGAGGAAGACTAGGCCGAGCAGTCCCAACGTCGTGCCTTGGTGCGTATGGATTTAGTGCGAATCACTGCGATTGTATGACTCAAGCGTGGTTCAAACCCACCGATTTTTGTGGTAGGTATGTCGATGGTTGGCAAAGCTCCTTAGGTTGGCGGTGAGATCCCACTCCCTTGAAATAGGTGTTTAAAAAAAAACCCCACATAGCTCTCTTGAGCACTCTAAAAAACTTCTTAAGCGGTCGAGAAAACTCACCATGTCGAGCCACAGGCTCGATACCATGTAGAAACCAAGAGGAGAAGAGTTGGAGGAATGAATCTTTGTCTTTTTCATCGAGTCATCATACATATATCTACAAAAAGGTTAGACTATATATTTGGTAGATAGAGAGTACACTCTACCTAAATGGTTCCTGACAAAGTAGTATCCTAATAAGATACAAATTCATATGTGCTGTTATGATACATACTATAACATATACATTTTAAATTGTGATCTTCATCTTGACAAATTCAATGTTGAAAATCCAAATAATTTGTTAACTTTTAGTGTTATTTTTATTTTCCTCCACCTTTTCTTTTAGCATATTTGTTCATACCATATACTTTTCTTTAGATTTTCCCTCAAAATTTTCAAGAATCAAACATAATCCATAGGTTTCTATGGTGATTCACATTTCAATCATCATATTCACTTTACTATTTTTCATTAATATATGGTTGCTAGTTAATGATTCTGATTAGTTTAGTTATAATGGTCTTTATGCTATTATTTACTTGTTTAAGACTAAATATTATTATATTATTTAGATTCTATCATTTGTATATTAATTATTATTAGTTATTTGTGCGTGATTATTTTTGTTTGAAGAATGATATAATTTATGAAATTACTTTTATTTTAGCATTTTAAGGTTGTGACTTATTTGGCTGTTTTTGGCCTCTGACCCATATAGGATTGAGTTGGATTGGCTTGAATAGAAGCAGCTAGATTAACTTGACCCTAGTACCCATAACCTAAGCGGGCTAAAGCAATTTGGGTCGACACATTTTCGACTTTAGATGGACCTATATATGACACTTAATTTAACGATGAGGAGTTAGCAAAGGTTTTATAGAGTTCCAATGATACCTTTAAATAGATGACGACCATATTTGAGTAAGATATTCCAAGCTATATGAAAAAAAATTCTATGTCATGAAAGTTATCATGTTTTTTCTAACTTTTTGGTCCTTGTGCTAAACTCTTTTCTATCCTTTGGATACTTTTCTTAAGCCCAAAGTGAAGCAAGTCACAAAATTTATGCTAATGTAATGGACATGCTTGTTAGGCATAGACTTGATGAAGCAAACCATTAAGAAAGCAGAATCTAAGAAACCGAAGCTCTTGCATGATGAAGTTACTTAGGTTATATTTGGTTGTGAATATGATAGATATGCATATCTTATTTCTCATTGGATAAGGAATATATATCCTTTGATGTGAAATAAAATAAAATAAAATAATAATAATAAAATTATATATATATATATATATATATATATATATATATATATATATATATATATATATATATATATATATAGGATACGATTATAAATGATATAACTCATATTTATTACATGGAATATGTTATCCTTACTCTTTATCTTATGATATTTATATCACGACTAATCAAATATATGGTAGCTTCTCTTGGGTGTTAGTTTATGTGTTGTCATTACAAAAGGTGAATGGATATGTTTCCAAGCCATGGTAGGAATCTTGGTCATATGCATGAAAAATGGATATGCTTATCTATCTATTTTTAGTTGAACATAGGATAATATTATAGACGGCCTGCTTATCTTATTACATGGATTATATGACATCCCTACTCTTATCTTATCTCATGTGATGTCAGGCTAATCAAATTTAACATTAGCTGTATAAGATCGAAGTTTATAGCCTATTCATCAAAAGGTGAATGGATACACTTCCTAGCTATATCCTTATGGATGGGAATATCTTGATTAACAAACTTACGAACACTTTTAATCTGAAATGTGAAAGCAAGAAAATGAGATTTTTGGATAAAGGGAGTAAAATAAGTAATTTGGTTGAAAATCAGGAATTTTTAGATCTTGGATGGCGGCTTGAACTTTCTCAGGAGTTGAATTTGTCTACGTGAAATTTAATTTCTGCGTGTCGATTCGTTGAATTAGTGTCCCGGATTTCCACGTTTTGAGCGATGGGTGTCGAGATGACACATAACAAGATAAGGGATCATGCATGGCGCACAGAGTGTGACACTTGGCATAAAGGGGCCAGCTCACATTGAGCCGCAGTGGCATGAATTATGGCTCGTATGAGGCGCGTGTATGGGATGATGTCGCCAAAGAAAATAAAGAAATAAAAAGAAAAAGGAAAAGGAGCCCTGCATTTGGCTTGAGGAAGGAGGAAGAAGCATCTTTTTGACCTCTGATCAATCTCCAAAAAAAATGAGGAGAAAGTGCAAAGAGAAATGGGAGAGAAAATGAGGAGAAAATGAGAAAAGAATAGAAAAGCAAAAAGGGAAAGAAAAGAAGAGAAGGAGAAAAGAAAACAAAGAAGAAAAGAATTCGTAGAGAAAAGGGAGGAAAGGAGAAGGAAAGGGAAAAGGAAGATTTCTCGAGCACCGGGCGGTCGGAGTTCGACGAGTTCGAGGGGCCCAAAGTTAGACACCTTGATTAGGATCTACGTGTGGACACTAAAAAGTTGGAGTTTCGACAAACTCCAAGAGGTAGGATATTTCCTACTTGGTTTACTTTTAGCCTTAAGGCTTTATAATGGTAGGGGTTGCTTGTGGGAGGCCATGAGAGGCTATGTAAATTAGTTCAGGCAGCAGGACTAGGGGTATGGATTCATGGCCGATTTATGCAGTTTGTGGAGTTAGGGTTTTAATTCGGCGAAAGTTTCTAGGTGTTAATGGTTTGTTGTTGTGAAAATAATGTTTGGAACGGATTGGTTCATGTTTGTGAAGGGAGGGTGAAGTGCCTTGTTGGATAGGTCGAACTTTGAGACTGGTTATGTGTTATGACTTCTTGAGATAACATGCGGTGTAATGGAAATGTGATGTTGATGCATGCTATTTGATGTATTAACATGGTTTTCATGGAGATAGATTATATGTAAAAATTATAATTGTCCATGGTGTGTAAATGTTTCATGTAGTGCTCATTCATGCATGTAACATGGGGAAAATCTCGTTAATGTCATTAGTACATATGGTCACATCCGTCGGTCGGGTGTGGAGTGTAGGAGTAAGGAGTTTATTCTAGGCATTGGTGAATGGAGTCGTGAACTAGGGAAAAATTGAATGAGAATCAGTGAAATTCACTAGTGTGTAAATGATCAAAATGATAAATTACATGTTTTGGGCCGGAGCAAGTTGGGGTAGATCCCCAGGGTGAAAGTCCCCGAATGTTATTCACGGTTAGACATGAGATCAGGCGATGTAAGTTCTTGAAAATGTTGAAGGCGGGCGGCATCCTGCGGTGTAAACGGAAATCAAGGGCCCACAAAGAAGAAAAAGAATTTGATAAATAAAATTGGAGGGTCTCCAATGGTTTAGTCATGGTGTGTGACTGGTTTTATTCACACTTGGCATTCCAGGTGTGGGGGAGTCGGTTGGGACTTGGGTCGTAAGCATGAGGGGTTGCATCTCATGCATGATATGGACATTTCATATAATAGTAAATAATTGTATGAAATGTGATTGATTGTTTATATATGCCATTGCATATGCATTTTAGGTGGGGGTAACCGCGTAGGAAAACTTCTCTTTGGGCTTCCTTTCTACGCCAGTCGTGGGACTCCGCACCGGTCTGAGACCATCGAGGCGACACTCGATAGAGGTAGCTTTTGAAGAAAGTAGAAATGTAGCTTTAATTAAATATTTGCTTAAATCTTTTGTAGAGCATGCGACTAGGGAGATATAGTTGATTATTATTTTTATAATTATGGATGTATAGGCCCCATGCTTGGCCCATTTTACTTTCCAATTGTGTCTCGTAACACGAGACACGTAGATTCTAACGAGGTTGTGAGTAGTCAACGGACACCCTTTGGACGTCTGGCAGCTTAAAGTGTTTTAAGACTAGAAACACTTTAAAAAACGATGTCAAATTGATTAATAGTTAGGTCAGTTTACACCAAGCCCTTGTTGTTCCTTCCTTAGTCATGGGCCTTGGCTAGCTACATCATATGTTAAACCGACCATATGTGGACCAATCACCTCGAATTAAATAGATCAGTATGGAAAAACTAGTAGTTGAAGAGAAAGTTTGATTAATATGTAAAAACTATGGCATAGGGCGGGGCGGGTGGATGTTTCTTGTCGATGATAGTACCCTAGTCTTAAGAGACATGATCGTTATCCATTCGATCGCTCGACTTTAGCCATATTTACTACTTTTATTAAGATGGAAAAAATTGAATTAAAACTTTACTAATCGGAATTTACATTCTAAATCAAAACATTAATTATTTAATTAAGTAAAAAGTAAAGTTAAAGTTGGCAAATTGCATGGAATAATTAGTTTTAAAAGACAAATTTGATCTTATGAATTAAAAAATACATTTTAATTAAAAATTTAATTTAAAAAAATCAATAATCTTAAAATTCATACACATTTCTAAAATTTGTAATAGAAAACTAAAGACTATTTTTTTTTAATATTTAAAGTGAAATTCATTTTTTTCTAAAATTCTTGATTTAAAATTCAATCATTTTAAAGTTAATAATTCACATTTTCTAAAAATCCAAATTTAATTCTTTTAAATTGAAATTAAAATTTAATTTTAATTAAATAATTAATTTTATTTTATGAATTAAAAAATAAATTTTAATTGTGATGCAAAAGAATTATATTTTGATTTTTAGAAAATTTGAGTTATTAACTTTAAAATAACTAAGGACATTTTATTACTTGTAACTAAAAGTGTATTAAAAAAACTTTAAAATGACAATCTTGAATCAAGAATTTTTGAAAAAAAAGAATTTCAATTTTAAATGTTAAAAAAATGAGTCTTTAGCTTTTTATTGTAAATTTTAAAAATGTGTTTAAATTATGAATTTTAAGATTACTAATTTTAAGAAGAGACGGAGAAAGAGGGCTAGTTTCATCTTTTTTACATTTTTTTTTCATTAAAGAGGTTTTTTTCACACAAATTTAGGTTTATATATATATATATATATATATGATTATCAAATATATAAATTTGAGCCGATTATTTATGTTATAAATCTTATATTATAATATCTTATTAAGTTTTTAACGAATTTGATTTAAGTTTCTAACGAATCAATGTTTGTATCCCATGTATCACGAATTTAAATCAATAACATCATTTCTCTTTTAAATATATATATATATATATATATATGAATTTTTAAAAATAGTTTTTCTTTTTCAAAATGGTTATTCGTAAACAAATAATCTCTTTAATAATAAAAATGAGCTAAACACAGTAATTTTTCTTTTCTCATCTTACTTATTTTGTAACCCTTTTTTAAAAATGCGAGAGGTGATTTTTATAAATTCTTGGTTTGAAATCGCTATTCGTCTCTTTTCATTACGTTTTCGTTTTCAATAAATTATTTCTTACTACAAAAATGCGGTTTTACTTTGTTTTTCTTATTTTTGTTGTCATTTTATGTAACATGTTTTTATTGTCATCTTATGCTGCGTGTATTTGTTGTCATCTTGTGCAGCGTGTGGTTTCGTTATCTTGGTAGGTGGGTGATTCGAGCCAATGATTGATCAGGAGGCGTTAAGTCGATCCGCAATTAAGTAGGTATGTTATAGAAGCGGAGTCGTATGTATTTTTAGTCGTCATAAAATTATCCGATGTATAAGTTTTAAGTTGATTATTTGTTTCTATAAGATGTATATTAGTTTTAATTAATAGAGTATTCTCCTTTAAAAAAGTTATTCATAATATTTCATCAAAATTTTTTGAAGTAGTTCAAATTTAAGCAACTAGTTATTTAAATAAATAAATAAAAATATTTTTTGTAAAAAATTTGTGAAACATATTCCTTAATCTATCCCTTTTTTTCAAGAATCAATGGATTTATCATTAGTAATTTTGTGAAATTTTACATAATTAAGTATTCTAATTTTTCTTTTAGGAAAAAAGTATTATAATTTCTATAATTTAAATACCTTTTATTGTTTTTGTTTGTAAAAAGTATTTAAGACGAGAAAAAGTGTTAAGTAAAATGATTTTTTTTATATTTAGTTATCTAATGAAATTTTAAAGAAACTCAAATATAAACAAAATTACTTAGAAATGTACATATTTTAAAATTATTTAATATTTAATAAATTAAAATAGATAAAATTAATCCAAAATAAAAAAATAATAATAATACGGTTTAATTTACACCTTTAACTGTTGGATTATTTTAAGGAAAATAGCAATTTAAATTATCAACTTTACCACTTTGTCATTTATATCATGAACTAAAAGTTTTCATTTAAATATATTTACTTTAATAGCTTTTCTAGCCTAAAGATATCATTAACCACAATATGAACCAAAATAAATTCATCATTCTCTTAATAAATAATAAATTTGAATTTTGTAGGTTTTTAGAAAAAATGAATTTCAATTGTAAAATTTAAAATAATAATTATTGAGTTTTTAAAATTTTGAATTAAAATTTTATAAAATCTAATTTGTTCTAATAAGAATTATTTAATTAATCAGCAAAAGAAAATTTTAAGTTTTACAATTTGCATGGAATTATTAGTTTAAGACAATTTTGATTTTATGAATTAAAATTAACTCTTTATTAATTTTAAGTACAAAATCAGTAATATATATATATATATATATATATATATATATATATATATAACAAATAATTCATGTTCTTAATAAATAATAAATTTGAATTTGTTGGTTTTAGAAAAAATGAATTTCAATTGTAAAATTAAAATAATAATTATCGAGGATTTTAAAAAATTTTGAATTAAAATTTTATAAAATCTGAATTACATTCTAAATAAAATCAATTATTTAATTAATCAGCGGAAAATTTTAAGTTTGAATTTGCATGGAATTATTAGTTTAAGATAAGTGATTTATGAATTAAAAAAATTAAATTTTAATTACAAAAAATCAGTAATATATATATATATATATATATATATATATATATATATATATATATATATATATATATATATATATATATATTTATTTATTATTTATTTGTTATTTATTTATTTGCCTTATTAGAGAAAAATAATTTCATTAATTATTGAAATCACATTGATAAGCATTATAATCAGAAATAACAAAACCCTTGAAAATAAGAAATAGCATTAAGGTAAATAGTATAATGAAATGATTAAAAACTATAAATTTGATAGTTGAGTCTACAAATTTGATATTACCTATTCATTTAGAATACCTTTAACGGTTCGGTTCCATACGGCTACCCTTATTTGATTTTTATCTACGATCGTATATACTGCTCATTCAAATAACCCTAAGCACGAAATGCGCGTCACACTAAAGCGGCAAGAAAATTATACCGTTCTTGAGACAACACAACACTACGTCGGTAGGAGATGATGACAACCGCGTATGAAGGCTGTGACGATTATCTGTCTGTGAGGCGGCCAAGCCCAAATAACGAAAAAGCATTATAAAAACACAGATTTGTGAAGAAACCTCTTTAATGAGAAAAAAATGTAAAAAGAATGGAACTTGCCCCTTTCCTCAGCTTTTCTCTGTTTCTCTTCTTTAAAATTAGTAATCTTAAAAATTCATAATTTAAACACACATTTTTCATTTGTAAAAAGCTAAAGACTCATTTTTTAATATTCAAAATTGAAATTATTTTTCGAAAAATTACTTGATTCAAGATTGTCATTTTAAAGTTTTTTTTTTTTAATACACTTTTAGTTTACAAAGGTAGTAAAATGTCCTTAGTCATTTTAAAGTTAACTCAAATTTTCTAAAAATCAAAATATAATTCTTTTTAAATGCAATTAAATTTTATTTTTTAATTCATAAATCAAATTAATTATTTATTAAAATTAAATTTTAATTTCAATTTAAATTATTATTTGGATTTTTAGAAAATATGAGTTATTAATTTTAAAATGACAATTTTGAATCCAAGAATTTTGAAAAAATGAATTTCAATTTTAAAATATTAAAAAAAATAGTCTTTAGTTTTCTATACAAATTTTAGGGAAATGTATGTATGAATTAAGATTATTGATTACTAAATTAAATTTTAATTAAAATGTATTTTTTAATTCATAAGATCAAATTTGTCTTTTAAAACTAATTATTCCATGCAATTTGCCAAACTTTAAATTTAATTTTTTATTTAATTAAATAATTTATATTTATATTTTGATTTAGAATGTAAATTCAAATTTTATAAAGTTTTAATTCAATTTTTTTTTCGAAACATAATTCAAAATTGTTTAAAAACTTGACAATTATTGTTTTTAATTTTAATTTTTTCTCAAACCTAAAAAATTCAAATTAATTTTTTATTAATAACATCGTTATTTCTCGATTCGAGGTTCATAATATAGTTAGAGATATCCTAAACTAGAAGTACTAACTAAAATGAAAGTACATATATTTAAAAGAAAACTTTTTAAGTTCAAAAAAAGTTCATGATTTAAATTCTTATTTTCCCTTATTTTTATCTATTCCTTTTCTTTCTTTTTTTTTTTTAATTTCTCAACCCTATTCCCTTTATATTCCTTTGAATTTTAGGTAGACAACCAGTGTTGATTGCTTTCTTACCACGCGTGCATTTCGCGTCTGGAACATTCTTCCATCTTATAATAAAGCGTAGTAAACAAACTGCTTTTGGAGTGATCGAATAATGGATAACCGTCCTTGTCTTCTTTGGAAATCTGAAGTCTAATCATGGACAAAAGCCACCTACAATCCTCAAAAAAATGCACTGAGGCTTGTGTAAGCTTATAGTGTTGATCCCTATCATAGTAGAATTATGACACACAAAGGTTCTCTCTTGTGACCATGAAGCAAGAGTCTAAATAGTTTGTGGGGCCTATATTTGTTCGGTTATTTTCACTTATATATAAAAATTTGATCATTTCTTGAAATAAAGTAAGTCTCAGGATCATAGTAATAAAGTGATTTTTTAATTAAAGCCCTTGCATTAATAAATATAGCTATTTGGAAGCGTCGAATAATGGGTAACAGATATCTCTTCTTTGAAGAACGATCCTATCATCAGACAATAAAAGGATCGATAGCCAAAATAGAATTACTCTGTGAAGATGAATAAACACTGACTACGTTGAGGCCTTCAATTTGCTTACTATGAATCAATGTTTGAAAGAGATGGAGGGAAATGGGGGCAAGATTGATGCTATCAGTCCCCGTAAGCACCACCTTGGTTCCATCCTGCCAAAATTCCATTGTTGAAGCCAAATAATCATGTGAAACACGACCCAATGATTGTAACCACTGAATTCCCAAAACTACATCTGGTCCTTCAATGGGAAGAACGAAGAGGTCAATGGTGAATTATAACCTTAATAAATGATGTAGACCGCGCGTTAGTACAAATGAAAGTCCCATTTCATTAAATACCCAAAATGTGGAGTCCACTCCTTTGGTAAGCTGCAATTGCTCGCGATGTAGTTAAAGTTTGATGAAGTTGTGTGTCTTTTGCCATTGTCGGTGAGCCGGAATCGATGGTCACAAAGAAACTCCTTCGGGAGTAAGGTCAGAACATACGGATACCCGTAGGAGGCATTGAGACTAGATATGTCACCAGGAATGTCATCATCCGGATGAGAGTCGGTCAGATCACCTTCTATGAGTTGTTGCGTGTCGTTGCCGGTTTCCCCGATAAGACGGATAAACTAATATGAAGTGTGCATCTTTTGGTCACATTTATAACCACCGAGACCTTTCTCCCTTTTCCTGCGACCGATGGTGGCGGTCGACGAATGGGCGGGGAGGGTGTAGGTAGCAATGGTGGTAATTTGAGATTGGCAGGAGAATTTAGAGGTTAAAGAATTCAACTGCTTTGGATCGGGGTTTTTGTCGGTAGAGGAAAAGGCCATTGGGAGGTAGTGGCGGGTTGGAGTTTGTAGTATAATTTGTTGGGTTGAGATCTGAGCTAAAGCGAGATCTAGGCCATCCTCATGCATTACCTCATGCGCTCGGCGAAACAAAAGCCTCCATTGGAGATGAAGGTCGATTGAAGAGTAACTCACGGCGTATTGCTGGTTTCAAGCCGATGATGAAAAAACTTATGAGGAGGGGCTCAGAAATTCCGATTACTTTGTTCATGAGATCCTCAAAGCGCTGATGATGACGGCCCATTTTGAGTGAGTTTGAGATTTCCTTGAAATCTTTAAATCGTGGATGAAAGCGGTGAAGCACGCCGTAGTAAACTCCGGCCAGGATGATAAGAGGTTATTACGAGAAGCCCATTGGAACCAAGCTGCTGCACGCCCTTCCAAATGGAAAGAAACTATTTGAAGGCGGTAATCATTAGGGTGCGGAGTCTTAATCAAGAAAACTCGGCGATGGAGCAACCGCCCATTTAGGTCGGATCCATCAAAGCGGGAACATCGAGCTTGAAAGCGAAAAGCTGGTTTGGGCGATTTGCCACCACATGTCGGGGTACGAGGGGCTGACGAAGAATCAAGCCTTCCTTGGCCCGGTGTCGTCACATCGCCACTCGGCCCGGTTGCCAATTTCTCTTCAGCGGACATCATGTGTTGTTGGAGAACATTGTGTAACAGTAGAATGGTCGAACATTTAGTATTTGGATTGTTTGAGTTGGTAGTCAATTCTTTGTTGAAATTCTTTAACGCTGACATTTGGAATTCCATTGTGATAGAGACTCGGTAAACACCAACGATACGTTTGGAGTGCACGCAAAATGAACTCAACCCAAACAAAGGCACTCTTTGAGTGAGTGTTTACTCCCAAAATTTAAACCACATAAGCAACAGGAAAAATTGTAATAGAATTGAAAAGACAGAGTAGAAGGATTGTGGGAAGGAAGAATGAAGATGAAGATGAGAAGAAAAATATTCAGAAACTTCTATTTCTTTTCCATATCTCAGTCTCCAAAACAATTCCACCACGATATATTCTCCCCAAACAAACTGATTGAGACACCCACAATTCCTTGCCTATTGCAAGCCACACCTATCCACGAATGTATAGGGCCCACTCCCGAATATCCCATTCTCTCTTACATAATCCTTGGGGTATGTTGGTTTTGTTACCCTTTTGGGCCTAGCATCCTCTTTATCCGAATGGGCCTCGACAATAAGATCCTCACCCCTTTTAGCCACTTTTCCCTCCTTTGAGATTTCTGCATTTGATTCCAATGACAGGGGTAGTGTATCAGAATACCTTGAACTTCGGTTCAGTTCCATACTGACTACCACTTATTTGATTTATTATATTTGATCGTATATACTTTGCTCATTCAAATAACCTAGCACCCAAATACAGCGTCACCAAAGCGGCAGAAAACTATACCGTTGTACTGAGACAACATAACCACCCGTCGGACTAAGACGACGACAACCACATGTATACGAAGGCGACGACAATCATATATGCACCAAGATGATGACTAAATAACGAAAAAACATATAAAAACCTAGATTTGTGTGGAAAAAACCTCTTTAATGAGAAAAATATATATAAAAAAGATGGAACTAGCCCCCATTCTCTCAACTTGTTCTCTGTCTCTCTTCCATAAAATTAGGAACCTTAAAATTCATAATTTAAACACATTTTTAAAATTTATAATAAAAAGCTAAAGACTCATTTTTTTAATATTCAAAATTGAAATTCTTTTTTTTCAAAAATTCTTGATTCAAGATTGTCATTTTAAAGTTTTTTTAATACACTTTTAGTTACAAGGTAGTAAAATGTCCTTAGTCATTTTAAAGTTAATAACTCAAATTTTCTAAAATCAAAAATATAATTCTTTTGCATCACAATTAAATTTATTTTGAATTCATAAAAATCAAATTAATTATTTGGTAAAATTAAATTTTAATTCAATTTAAAGAATTAATTTGGATTTTAGAATGTGAGTTATTAACTTCCCAAAATGTTTTAATTTTAGTCAAGAATTTTAGAAAAAATAATTTCAATTTTAAATATTAAAAAAATAGTCTTAGTTTTCTATTACAAATTTTAGAAATGTAATTAGATTTTGATTTTTTAAAATTAAATTTTTAATTAAAATGTATTTTTTAATTCACAAGATCAAATTTGTACTTTTAAAACTAATTATTCCATACAATTTGCCAAACTTTAAATTTACTTTTTTATTTAATTAAATAATTTAATGTTTTGATTTAGAATGTAAATTCAGATTTTATAAAGTTTTAATTAAAATTTTTTTCTAAAACATAATTCAAAATTGTTTAAAACTTGACAATTATTGTTTTTTAATTTTAATTTTCTCAAGCCTAAAAAATTAAATTAATTTTTATTCATAACATGAATTTATTTTCTCAATTCAAGGTTCATATTATGGTTAGAGATATCCTAAACTAGAAGTGCTATTAAAATGAAAGTACATATATTTAGAAGAAAACTTTTTAAGTTCCAAAATATAAATGACAAAGTGGTGAAAGTTCATGATTTAAATTGTTATTTTCTGTTATTTTTATCTATTCCTTTTTCTTTTTTTTAATTTCTCAACCCTATTCCCTTTATATTCCTTTGAATTTTCTGATGAACAAACGTGGCTTTGATTTCCCCATACCCTTACCACGTGAAGCTAAACGTCTGGAACATTCTTCCATCTTAATAAGCGTAGTAAATATGGTAAAAAATTTGGAGCGGTAGATGTGGATAACTCCGATCATGCCTTCTTTAAAAGACGGGGTCCTATCATCAGACAAGAAACATGCCTTCAAAATTAAAGTTCGAGCCTCTAGGTATGCCTTGATAAATGGCCTCCCAGCCACACCTAATCATCAAAGAAATGAATGAGGGCTTATGTGGCACCCACATGAGTGGTGATCCTATCTTTGTAGAATTACCATTTGGGTTTCTCTTGTAGACCATGAAGCAGAGTCACGAATAGTTTATTAGGGCCTATGACTATTCGGTTGTTTTCATATATATAAATTTTGGTATAAAACAACCAATTCCGCAAGTGTACGGATCATAAGTAATAAAGTGATTTTTTAATTAAAAACCCATAGTAGTAAATATGGCTAACGCTGGAGCGATTGAATAATGGATAACACCGATCATGTCTTCTTTGAAAGACGGGGTCCTATCATTAGACAAGAAACATCCCCCCCCCCCATGAGGGCACCCACATAGGTGGTCGATCCCTATGCCATAGTTTTTACATGTTTGGTAAAACTGTGATTCAAATATAAAATTATTAAAATGGATAGTTATTCATATATGTATCTTCCTTTTAATGTTCATGTTAATAATTTTAAACTAATGTTGTTAATACAATAATGATAATAAAAAAAAAACAGTGATGACCAAAAAATTCATTATAATATTCAATGAAATAATTAAAGTATAAAAATTAGAAATTGTGATCGGGTGGGTGAGACCAAAAGCCGAATGAGACTAACAAAATTTATTTTTGTTTTTCGGACCAAATTTTAACATTGTCCGCTAAGCCGGTGCAGGCGGGCCCAGATAGTCTTTTAGGAAGGCGAATGAATTTGGGTTTGTTAGGGGCCCGGACATGCACTAGCCAGAGCCATGTTGAGTGAGACCCAGGTGGCGCATTTTTTCGGTCGTGGTGGATGGCCCAGCCAGCCCCTAATTCGGACGGATGGACTAGCCCATCTGGTAGACCAGTACCACCTCTAATAAAAATTGATAATTTAACATTATGTTGCAATTACTCTTAACAAATAATTTTAAGAATAATAGTGATTTTGCAACCGTCGCCCAAATATTAGAGATGGAAATTCCTTGAAGAATAGTAGGGTGAGAGTTTGCGAAGGGTGAGATCGTAAAGTTTAGCTATGACGCATAATTTTTGTAAATATAAAATGTATTCGAGGTTATTTTTGTCAAAAGAAAATAAAAAAACTATGACGCATTATTTCAATTTTTTGTCAGTGAGAAAAAACAAGTCTTACCTGTTTTTATAAAACAGAGTTTTAAATCAAATTGTGATTGACTACCATAGATTTTTGAAATTAATCAAATATCTCAAAACTGTGTTTAGACCTAAAACACAGTTTTACTACTTCAACGCAATTTAATCGCAATTGCAAATGGAACTTAAGACGATGACAACCAAACGCGCATCAAGACGATGACTAAATCACGTTTATTGATAATAAAATGATCATGTTTATTGATTATTCATTTATTATATTAATTTTATTTATTTATAAATATGCAATTATAAAGGGGAACCGGAGGGAAAAAGATTGTGTCGGTTGATGCAACATAAACGGTGCCGTTTCAGCAGTCAGACGGATTGTCATTGTGCTGCTTATTTGGGCAATTCTCGGGTGGACGATTGAAAACCCAGTTCGATTGGCGCTTGAGATTCTGTTTGGTGACTGAGAAAACGTAGGAAAATGCAGAAAAACGAATGAGATTTTCTAGATGGTTCTTCTATTTTCCTTCTATCGAACCCCAGCGAACCGGACTCAGATTTTACATTGTTTGGGAATCAAGAAAGCACAAAAACTACCTTCGCTTAGCTCAGATTAGTTCAACTCTTCACCTTCGTTGGGGGTGAGTTTTTTCACGCAGAATCCATACTACATAGAAGATATTCAAAATCTTCTTTTAGCTACAATTTCTAAGCAACCGAACGGAGGTTCTTTGTCAGAACCGTAATTGCTCCTTGTAGACCTCAGAGTTTCTTCCGCAGCTGATAATTTGCTTGTTTGAGAATGGGCTTTCCTAGTTTTTGGTTTTGGGCTGATTAAGACCTTACGATTTGTGTTGATTAGACTCCCTTGAGAACAAAAGAATCTAGCTCATCATCTTTATTTACTGCCAATCGACTAATTTTTTTTGTGCATTTTCAGGTTAGAAAACAAAATTGCTCGAGGGGTCTGTTGCATTTTTTGGATTCTCATTCTCACATTGTTTTCAGGGGACTTGATGCAAAATGGCTAGTGACAGGTGAGTGGGCCTTTGTGGTTAATTTAGTCACATTATGCATCAACTTAATGTTAGTGATACTTCTTCTCTGATTTGTCCTAGTTACATAATATCTTGCTGAGTTTTAGAGAGAGTTTTGGTTTTTTAGAGGTCAATCCTAGCATGTTCTTAAGAGTGGGTTGTGGCTATGACATTTTATGTCAACATGAGGAAGACACTATTGCAGATATTGGTGCAAAGGGTCATGAAAATTTGAATTAGAATATATTTGTGGAATCAGTGCAAGGAAAAGAATAAGTAAATGGCTTAGCTGAAGAAACTTTTCAATCTGGTAGGCAGTAGGGATGCTGCATTCTGGAAGGTAAAGACAGGTGGGAAGGAGTTGATAAGGAGTGGCTGACTTCCTCCAATTTATGTAAAGTTTGGTTTAATTCTATTGATAAACCTTTCTGGTTACAGGTTACAAGGAGGGTTGTCATACAAATTAGATATGCGAGGATGTCATTAAAATTTTGACGATATAATAATTCAGTCAAATACAAAATTTAATGGAATCTTTTTGCAGTTTAAATATCAGCTAATATACGTATTATGTTGAATTGTAATAATTTTAATCTTTGTAATTCAGAAGGTTGTTTCATTTAAAACTTGTGCTAATTTGGTTATAGATAAATATCATGGAAGGAAAGGAGATTGGTGACTGCATCTATACGTTTCTTTGTTTGATAATAGTAATGCTAGTCTATTTATAGAATGATTCTGGGATTGTTTAACAAAAAAAAAAATTTTAAAGGATAACAAGGATATCACTAATACTAAATGAAGAAAGCAGACACACACAAATACAAAGTTTAAGGTGACTAAGTGGAAAAGAAAATGACAGATTACGCTTAATATAGCTTAACCAAAACACGTCCACTCAGATAACTCCGATCAGCATTGGGAACTAGAAACATTATTTTGTCGATCAAGATCCCGATAATATTTATGGAAGGCCTAAAAGGTCCTTGATAACTCTAACTGCCCGCTTTCTTCTTATATCACGAGATAACTCGCAAACCATGATATGAGTACACCTCGTCTAAAATAGGATGCAAAATAAAATAAAATAATAACATCAATATAAAGCTCATGATGATTTAATGAATTACTCCCTTATAATCCTTCTCAGAAACTCATTCTCCTTATCTATCTTTTGTAATTCTCTATTCAGAAGGGCATGCACGCCTGAATAGAAAGGAAGAAATAAAATTTAGTTGCTTTAAAAACTTGACAAAGCCCATTTCCTCTGGGTCTGATAACTAGCTAATGATTAATATTTGATGCATTGGTCACCCATGTTACATTGAGATTTAATTACAGCAAGGGAGACAAAACTGGTAGGTTACATAAATTTTCAGTTTTGGTGAGTTTGCAGTCAAGTGTTCCTTTCTTCCACCTGTTGCAAATGTCATCACAAAGCGAAGCTCCAACCGTACAAACCTTTGGCTGATCTTGCCTGCCTAACCTAAGCCAGTAATTGCTGTCTGAGCCACAGAGGGAAGGGAAAATGGATTGTTAAGACAAACCCATTGAGTTTGTTAAAAAACAAAATACCCAATGGTAGCGATGACCCGCAAAGTAGAATGCTGCAACGGTCCCTACTCCCGCTTATAGATTTGAATGAAGGAACCAGCATTTGGGTGTTGCCTGATGTTTATGGTGCCTGGGGATTGTTCACAATTTAAGAAATTCATACAAATTTAGTACAGCATGACTTATGGCAGAAAACACAAGCCAAATCAGTGTTATTATTATAAGGTTTTGAAATGATGCAGAAAAGAGAAAGTTCTGAAGTGATTGATCTCTTACCCATTGATTTCCTGAACCATGGAAAGACAACTTACCAGTTTCCTTGCTCTGACCTGGTAGCTGGATTCTCTGTTCTTTATCATTCTGCGCCTAATCTTTCAGCAATGGTTGCTACTGTTACATCAGCATCAGTGGTGTTGATGACAGTCTCTGTTCTGCCATTTCCAGGACCGAACATGTTAATGAACCGATGGTAAGGATGTGCCCCCTGAACAGCTTGTTTCTGCATTCACTTTATAGGATCTACCAGGCTGAAGCCATTGATGACTGATGAGGTAGCTTCCTTCTGATGGCCTTCTCCTACCCCTCCATGTCCTACCCCCAAAGCCTGCAGATCCCATTGAACTGCAAACATTGCCAGCTCTGTGAATTGGGAACTGGCTTGAACCCGATCCATTTCCAATGGATAGCGCATGCCTGATGTTTCAGGCTTTTCATTCTCATCCAATTTTGTAGAGATTCTTGTGCATTTTCCCAATTTCCATAAAGTATGAAATTTGCTGGTTGGATCATGTCTGAAACGAGAGATGACGGGGCGTGAAATTGCTGGGCTCCTTGGAGATGTGCCCCTAAAGACAGTGGGCTGACTTGAACTCGCTTCCCTTCATTGGAATTGAGGAACACAGGAAACATGTTGTCTAGATCTTGAAGATGCAATCAAACTTCAATTCTGGACCTGGTAGCAGATGAGAAATTGGCAACAAAAACAAGAAATATTGTTGAATTGTGATGCATGCAAGGATCTCATTTTCTCATTGAAAACAAATGCAAATCCTCTAAAGAAAACAGAATTCTGATATGGGATATATATTATGAGATGAACTGTGCAAGTGTATTTTTTTCTTTCCTTTCGAATTCCATAAATCAGCAAAACAATAACCAAACTGTAGCACTTGAACTCAACGTACTGTTAAAGACCAAGACGATGTTTTAAGAATGGATGAACTTCCAAAAACTCACCTTCACCATTGCCAAGTTGTGTTGAGTACCCTGAATGCCATACAGAGAGACTATACCTGAGAAATATAAAGACAGAGAAGATAGAGTCAAGGAATATGTTTCTGTTACAGAAGATAAAGGGAAGGAAGAAAACTCCATGCCGAGTGGCAGAGATGCTCTGAAAATCAACATGCAAGAGCTCGGCGGAAGTACCAAGGCCAATCAGTTTTTCCAAAAAGGGAAAAAGTTGAAACCGATGCTTTCATTGTGAGCTCGTAAGGGTGCAGCAAAAAAAGGACACTTCAAGCTAATCAGGTAATATTTCTATTACTGTTAGTGTCGCTTAGGTTTCTAGAATCTTCAGTTTGCTTTTGCAAATAGAATAGTGTATACATGTTTCTTGACTTTATATAAAATATCATAATATGCCATTGATTTATTTAAAAGCAATTTAAAAGATGTATTAAGTTTCCAATTCATTCATCGATTCCCAAAATCTTAGACTGTAAAAGTAAAGATCTATTCCCTTTTTTTTTTTTCCTTTTGAAAAATTGATATTCCCAACCTTCCTTTTTCTTTCTTTTTCTCCATGCTTTTTGTAACTTTATAATTAAGACTTTTAATTTTTATGTTTGCTTATTATCAGAACTTCTAAACTACATGTTTTCTCACTATATTTGTGGAGGTTAGGTCAAAGTGATGATGTGATTGTATAGAAAAGACTTTATGCTAAGAAGTTATACAACCATGATCAAGTGTTCTGAAGTATCATTTTCGTGACTGACTTAGTGGCTACAGATTTTCGAAATCCTCAAGTCTCCTGATTAGAGCACAACAAACATGGATCTTTTCTGGTTTCTTTCCCCACAATATTGTTCTGTCTTAACAAAAACACAAACTTTTGGCACAAAATTGATTTGCTTTGTATAATTCTCTAGTATTTATTCAGTCTAATTCATGTGCATTTTGGTGATTCTAAATACCACAAACTTTGGCACAATTTTTGCATTCTAATGATGAAAACATCAGTGTTCCAACACACAGTACTGTACATGGACAAAAACCACCATATGACCTCTTCTAGGATAAATAGGAAAGTACTGAAAACTAGTACTGCAAATTGTTTGATTAGGTAACGGCCAAAAATTTGAGATAGCAAGCAGAAAATAAAGGTGTCAGAAATCTAAAAATCAAGCTACACACAGATGTCGGATTTGATTTCATTTCATTTGAGGTTTCATATTTTCAGACTTAAAAATAAATGGAAAAAAAGACGATATCCCATTTAATTTGACTTTCTCCATACATCTACTCCCTCATGCAAAGCAAAGAGAGTTCTAACAATGGCCAACAGAAGAGCTTCTTCAGATTGAATTGCCTACCTACTTTTTTTCAGGTAATTTGTTTCTATTGGTTTAATACATTACCTTAAACCTTGATACTTAAGATAAATTTAAGATGTAATTAAAATTTATTCACGTGTTTATTAATTTATGAAGACGATAATTATGATGGAAACCGCTTAGTAATGACTTTATATGTACTTTGTATAGCTCTTATGAATTTTTCATCACTTAATCAAAAGCTCCTCATTATCAAAGGTATCTTGTTTATTTTCTCCCAAAACTATCCAAAAAATGATATAGGAGCTACCAAATTGGGACCTTTTTATGCTTCTATAAAGACCCCGCAACCAAAAAAGAATCTTTCTAACCAAAGAATGGAAGGATCCACATCATGTTCAAACAATGCATAGTGCAATGGATGGAATATTATCAAATTGACTTTCTTTAAAGACAAAGGAAATATTTGTTAGCTAGAGACTGACCCCTTCTCTTTGGTTGATCCAAAGTTAAGGCCTTATCCATGCAATCTATCAAGAAAAAAGGCCCTCTTAGAGAGGAATACAAGGGCACTAAATGATGCCTCTAAAAGAAAGGATTGCAAATATAGGATCCAAAGCACCATAAATTGACTTCAGCAGGAAAATCTCCCATCCTAATCTCAAGCACCTTCTCAAATTTTGTAATCACTCTCTTCTTTTGTATCATTACAGAATCCCTATTCAAATCCTCACTACATCCCAATTATCGGGAAGCTCCTGTAGGAACAAGGATTCCAACCCCATCTAAACGAAAAGTCTCAAGCTCATCACAGCCTATCGTGAAGCCGTTGGCATAAAGAGGGGAAACGAAACACACAAGGCATTTGGCTACCACTTATTTTTCCAAAATTCGCTTCCGCCACCGCTGCCAACTAAGAACATAATTTCGTGCTCAATAAAGCCCTTCCTTCCTAATTCCTTTCATAATCCCATCGTTATACCCCACTTTCACTTATCGTACACCACTTTCCTTCTTCTATCCAAAAAACTTCCTACAAATAGCATGTTCAAAGAGCCCCTTCCCTCCTCCTCGTCACCACAACAATATGCCTTCTCAATGTCATATAAAGTACTTTATAAAGCTGCATAACCGCACTTATGTAGTGCGACCCTATTAAGAATAAAAAGATTCTAACAATCTGCCACCTTACTTTTATTTGAATACAAACCATCCACTTTATCGATGAGGTTTCGCTTCAAAAGCCCCCCCACCAAAGTCCTTTCAGGATATGCTTTAATCTCAATCTATCTACTCTCGACATATGCAAAAAGACACTAAGTAAATGGGGCATGCTAAACAACTTGCTACAACCTCGATGTGGATTCTCCTCCCTTTAGATATAATTATCTTTTCCACATTGCTAATCTTTACAAAACTTCCTCCACTCCTCACTTCAAACCATCGTAGATTTATGTGGAGCATCCAAGGGAAGTCTGGCATGGGATAAGAAGTGCCGTCATTGTCCAACCAAGCTTAAAAACCCAAAACCTATGTTTTCATCCCCAACTCAGAAAATCTCACTTTGTTCAATCGATAATTCAGCAGCCTAGCTTAAATGTTTCATCTAATCTTGGGAAGTTTCACAAAAACAAGCATATCATCTATAAAAGTAGAAAATGATTCGACCCATGTCCAATCTCTTCTTCACCCATTAGCCTAACCAAAAGCCTGCAATTTGCCATTGTTCTATCGATAAGGGCTACTTAAAACCTCTATCCTTTTTCAAATAAATGGTGTAATGGAAAATCCCCTTGCCTCAATCCCCACGCTATGAAGGATGAAACCTAACACGTGTCATTTACCTTTTTTTGATAAGTAAAGTGATAATGTATTAACAAACAAAGGTCAAAGCTCTGTGAGTATACAAACATGCTGAAACAAAAAAAGACGAAACAAAGAACTCATCAATTTAGAGTACTAGAGAATACACATTAATAAATTTTAATAATAGAAAGTACTCCTCCCATAGATAAAGGCCTGGTCCAAGAAGTAAGGGATGTTATAAAGGAGTTTTTCTGTGGTCCCTTCGAAAAATAACATTATCGCACCATCATGTTTCTTTCCTTCCAAATCACTTCAACAGTTAGAGAGCGTCTGTCACATGTGGGACTACTTTTTGCTTTCTTCCCTAACAATGTAAGTTATTACTAAACAGACATTGTTAAGGCAGAAATGGCACCTATCCAACCTACCCAGATTTCTCTGCACCAAATCTCAATTTTTCATAATAAGAAGCATAATAAATTCCAATTTATGTGATTATATGCCTTTTTATGTTTGCTTCATGTCGTTTCGCTTCAATGTCTACGCCTACTCTCAACAAAGAATCTACACTTTGCACTGATCAATGGCTATTACACTTATCTTCCTTAAAGAGCATTAGATACAGTATTACCTATCTGCTCATCACCTTCTTTAGCCTATTAGCTTAAAACCTCATTACCTTGTCTAGCCTTCCTTCCATGAAACTAATAAAGTCCCCCACACTGCTCAACATCAAAAAATCCCATGGTCATTCAGCTCTCATTTTTAGACTACTACCATGAACACAAGATTCACAGTTCTGCAAATCTCCATGCTCATAGAATTCGAAAAAACCTATAACCTCAGATTGCCAACCAATGAAACCTCAGAAATGGAGAGGCACCATCCAGCTAGCATTTTTGTCTCACAACAAGCGCGGGCAACCTTCCACTCACACGAGAATGCCTTCAGCCTCAACATCCTCACTCAATTCTTTAAAAATTCAATCCATTCAAACTCAGATGC
This sequence comes from Tetrastigma voinierianum, assembly GCA_016808115.1. Lineage (NCBI taxonomy): Eukaryota > Viridiplantae > Streptophyta > Magnoliopsida > Vitales > Vitaceae > Tetrastigma > Tetrastigma voinierianum. The sequence goes on from JAEQBH010006188.1 coordinate 108,998, forward strand.
CAATCACCAGAATCGCCATTAGATTGGAATGCGCACAAATCGCTTACATGATCTTCATACTCTTTGATAACCGTGTTCCATTAATTTTGATCTTAATACAATTCCTTCCTATTGCAGAGTTAACCGTCCTGTGGCTAGTGTTCCTATTAATTTCCCTCAACCACATTTCTCGATTTTTATCTCCAGAAATTGTCCACGAGGACCTATTTCTTTGAAATCCTCCGCTTCCATTCTAGCCTCCAATCTTTTTCCACCAATAGAACTTGATTTCTCCTGTTCATCCTAGAAAATCACTTGATGCAATGCCAAACCCTTTTTAATGCCAACATTCCCAAACACTTCCTTGTTCCAAGTTTTCAAATTGTTCTTTAGAGCCTTCAACTTTGTTGCTAGAATAAAGCCAAAGAAACCATTGAAATTAAACCCTCGTGACCAACTTTTCAAAAGAACTCCTAAACATCTCTATCAACCACATATTTTTCAAAGCTAATGAACCAGCTCTCCCATCAAATATCATCTAGAGAGAGACACTATACCACCCCAATGAAATGGCACTCCCGATCCTGGGGAGCACCAAAATCGATCCAATATTGACATGGATTGATTCTTCAACCCATCACCCAAGTTAATCGACCGTTACAAGGGAAGGTCTCCCAAAATTGAAATCATTGATCACCTTCGAGAACCTTTTGATGGTTAAAGACATCCTCTTCTCTATTACACTCACTAAGGGATCTAGGCATATTAAAATCCCTTCCAATGCACTAGAGATTATTCCACAACCCACGTATCAGTCATAAGCTTCTCCTTAAAAATATTCTCTTCCGTTTCCCATTCATAGACCATATACCCTCAATCCACAATAATCCATCCTTGCCAAATTTTAAACCAATATATTAAGAATTGGCCCTCCTACAAATGACCAACTTTTGGATCTATATTATTACAAACGCATCACCTTTTATAGCTCGCTCCTTTCGATTGACTATTCTACGCTAAAATTCACCTCTAGTATTTTCAGACCACTATATCGATAGAATTTTTCTCTCCTACTAATAAACCAACCACAATCAAACAAAGCAAAGTCCAAATTTTGATGTTTCAATCGATCAATGCTCAGTTATCGCTTTCTTATTAGTCATTATCTCCTTACCTTCCTGGGTAAAATTTCATCTTCATCTGCGGCATGTAGCCCCTCCTTTTGTTCCACTATAAATCTCGCCTTTTTTCCCATGATGATTATAATTAATTGAACATAAACTCTTTAGTTCTTGTTCAAACCTTGTGATTGTTAAGAATGACCAACTCTCCTAAAAGCTCGCTTTCATGATCTTGCCACATGCAATAACATTCTCTCCTCACGTGCACGCCCCCATACCCGCAAGACGTGAAGAGTTAGAGCCTTGGACTTTCAAATAAACACGATTAAATTGCAAAGAGAGAATTCGAACCTGCGACCTCTGCCAAACCAAGCTCTAATACTACGTTAACGACCAACTCTCTAAAGCTCGCAAGTCAGTGATTTGAGTTTAATATCAATATCATGTTTCCACATAGATGTTGTATAAACCCCCGCATCGTTCCTTTTTTCATCCCATGAAGCTGCATTTAGGATTTTCTCGCAAAATTCTTTGTTTGGTGATCCTTAAAACTTGTTGTACTTCACCAGACAGCAGTTGTTCCAACAACTTTAAGACCCCCACTCTGTATTGCATCTCTACATCCATGGTCGCTTAACCTCTATCCCCACTAATTCCTCAACCATATCCTTCCTCCCTTAGAGAATCCACTCACATGAAGGCCCACTAAAAACAAAGGAAGGAGTGCAAGAGAAACCCTAAGATTCAGAGGTAAGAGAAGAATTTACTACCTAGATGTCAAACAACAACGCTTCCATCTATAATCACAACCCAATTGTTTATCTCAAGTAGATGTCAAGTAGAGCCTTAGAGAACCTCTCAAAAGATTCTCACCTTTCGATGCTCACCACCAGCTCTAAACACAAGCCGGAGAAGTTGAAGCTTCTATAATCCCTTCCCACGGTTCGTCTGGCAGCTTCCAATTCCTCGCTCCAAACCTCCTCTCCAACCGGGTAGCCCCGCATGCTCAGACCTATGAACACCTTCGCATGGATCGATCGGGCCTATGCTTCGTCTGGGCAACAAAACAGACCCACCACCACCACTCCAATCCACTTCGAACACACCCAATTTGGTATATCTTGACATGTTGGTCCCTATACCTCTTCCTCCATCCTTTAAGCTCCCTCCTGCAAAACCTTTGGACCCTCTACAAGACACTACTGTAGAGGATGGAATAGTAAATAATGGGACTTCTTTAGTCTTCCTCAATAATCGAGACATGCTGCACCCACTTATTTCTCAAATCGCAAGACTCCTTCCCTTTGCACGCTCAACAGCAGTAGCGTTGTGGCTTCTCTGATCTTCTCCCAACCACTATAACGCCACTCATGCAACTCCCCCAGCAACACCAAATCACAAGCCCAGAATTTCCCCACCTCACCTCACATGGGAAACACTCGATCCCATCACAACCGAACAGAACCCGGTATTAGTCCCATCCAAACTATCTTCTACTTAAATTATGCCCATCAGACTAGAAAAAGTTATATCTTTCAAACAACAATATAGCTTCCACAACCACCATGGAACAATTCCTCACTCCACAAATGAAGGAGACCCAATCGACTCCCCACAAGATAAGCCCCCGTATGGAAGCACATTGTTATTAGCATAAGCCCCCTTATGGAAGCACCTCATCATCAGGTTCCATTTTTCCAAATGCAGAAGACTCTCCTTAACCCTCCTTTTCCCCATGGTAAGGACCCACTCGCCCAAACGTGACTCAAACTCAAACAATAAAAGACCTTCCTAACACAATAATTTCAATCTTCCCCCAAGTCGATGACCAGCACCCATAATAAAATACATGCCTTAGGGACTAAATTGAAAAATCTCCCACTAGTCCAAAAAGATAGCTCAATCTGCCTGGCCATGCCATGCAACTCCTTTCCCCATTTCCAACCAAACTAAGGTGGCTTGTTTTTCACTTAAATAAAACTTTTTTTTCGCTTAATGTTAAATAAGATTAATAAGATATATTAAGTTTGTTTTTTAACATTGAAGTGAGTGGCTTCTAAACTTCTCCTCCTTGTCAGGGAATAATAAGGTTGCTTTGAAGATTCATTTCTTTTCTAAATAAAATAAATATTTTGCTTTTTCTTTTCGTAATTTTTTTTAGAAATTTCAAAGACAAATCATGAAAAGTTAAAAACAAACAGGCTGACATCAGAAGTGCCATTTAGTTTTTAGAAAAAGCCAAAACAAACGCCTAAGTCTCCTACCCCCAACCGTGTGCTCAGAGCCTTTGCAAACAGCTTGGACTCCAACCCCTTCTCCCTCAAAGAGGCCACTCGAGCATCAGAATCCTTTAACACATCAAGGCCTTGCGCCTTCCGCCAAGAACCGCCCTCGCAATTAGTCCCTTCCCTCGGGGAAAATAAGGTAGAAGCTTTTTGTCTCAAGATCGCAAATTGAATGGAGAAGGAACCTTCCCGCTTGTTTCCCAAGAAAGCTTTAGTCTCAGATTGCTTTCCCCGCCTTTAGGAACCGCTTTCTATTTTCATTCTCCCCAGCTTCAAGTCATCCAACGCATACCTAAGCTCTCTCCCCAAACCTCGGGATATAAGAGGAGACACCTCCGCATCTCTCCTGCATACACCCCTTCCACTTCCTCGATGTCCTCAACCACAAACTCAAAAGACGGCATCCATAGGAACCAACTTCCCCACCTCGTTTTTCTCCACTCACTGGAATTCTAGTTTCAGTGGCTCAGGTTTCACTAATTAGAAGATGTAGTTTATATATATACCGCTTTCTGTATGAATAACTTGTTTTCGATTTTCATCCTTTTCTCAAGTCAATGGTTTTCTGTTAAGCTATATTTTTGCATGAGCCTTGTATAGAAACTATTTATATCGTGAACCCAACTCCCTGCATGTTTTATGCTACTGAAACTTTGTTACTTGCTATTATTAGCTTATAGTTAAACCTGCTTTCTCCCTAACTATCTTTGTTAAATACTTGATAATCTCATAGTTGTCATTCATGGCTATCACAATTGGTATGAGATCGTGACTCATTGGGTACTAGAGCATGTCGTATATCAGGTTTAAATCTTAACTAAACCACTTAAACTTTAGATAAAATCGTCAGTCGTAAATTGTATAATATATGTGCTAATTCATCTTAAGCAAACATTTGCTAATTTATATTACACATCTGAGAATTTCCTGTTGCTCCTATCAATCCAAAATCATATGAGCTTTCATTTACGTCGTTCTTCATTTCCTGGGTTGATATAAAAGTGTATTTGTTTAAGGCACGAGTAGTATCCCAGGCGTATAGAACTTCTGTAGGTTTTATACTAGCTTGTTCATTTTCCGACATTTTCAAGTCTCTGGCCGTGGAGACCGTACATCAATGAGAGTCGTTGATCGTGCTAGTTATCTATGCCTAAAATATATATATATATATATATATAGAGTTGAGATTAAGAAGAAACTGTCTTTTCTTAATGTCACCACCCCACAAATTTCTCTATGAAACCATCAAGCGTTGCTGTAAATGCCTTTGTTCACCCATGACAAAAGCCGGATCTTCAAAATGCTACTACCATAAGAGCCACTGGCCGCACCCGTGGTCGCTCCATTGGTCTTAAGCTCCTACCTGGTAATCGAACCGTAGGCTATCATCGACGAGATTTAAGCCTCAAGAGTCCTACTTTAGTGAAGATCATTCACACAATAATAGGAGTTGTTTGAATATCAATGGTTTATGGTTTGGCCTGTTATGTTAAAGCTTGTTCTCAAGATCAAGGGGGGTGTCTAGGAAATCCTTCTTACCCTGAAAATGTCCGTACGATGTTCTAAATTTTTTATGGAAGCTAGCTTCCTGTGGTTGCGGTACAAGAATTTCTTTAATACATTTCATTCATTATTGTTTGAAATCAAGTTACAATATTGGTCGCTATTTATTATAATTTTTGTTAGCCGAAAGGTTTCAAAGTTTTTGGAATTGATTTTTAGCAGGTTTCACTATTTTTCGTACAAACTACATTGTTTGATTTTTCATGTCGCTTGCTATGGTAATGTCCGGCTCGGAAGTACTAAGGAAGGAAATTAAGTAAGAAAGAAATCATATAATATTAAAAAATTAGTTAGAAATTTATACTATGTAAACCAAAGAGGAGAAGAGTCGAGGAATGAATTCCTCGTGTCTTTTCTTATCAGTCATCATACATATATACAACAAGGTTAGTTATACATTAGATAAGATGATCTACCTTCCTAAATTGTTAAGCAAACCATATAAGAAAAGTATCCTAATAAGATACAAACCACACAAGTAACGTAGTGATACATACTATAACGCTCCTACTCAAGTCGGAAAGATAGATATTAATCATTGCGCTAACTTGCACAGTTGTAACTAACCCTGTCTACTAGAAATTTCCTTTAAGTGTAGATATCACCTAATTTGTTTCTCCAAATCTTCTTATATTCTCGTAGAATTCGCCTGAAATAGATTTTCTCACGAACTTAAACGGATAATCCTTCATGTGTTTATTTCGTTCATGGAAAATAGAATGGGAGGTGGTAACCCCCACCTATTGAATGTTATAATGGTAGTTGTTGAATCGACAGAGGTCCAATGATGTGGCTAAAGGGTAGATTAGAATTGCAGTTTAGATTTGTCATTGGGGCATAAAGAAATTTTCGAAATTTTCTTCAACGGGATGCCCTAATGAATAGTAATTTTCTTATTATATCCTATGTGAGGGGTTTTTGCGTGAGGGAATTTTTTAGGAAAATTCCCGCTCCTATGACTTCGAACCGATATTTGGGGGAAGAGAATCGAGATTTAAGCGAATAGATTTTCTGACCAATTCGCAGCCATTGAAATTTTCTAAATTCGGCCGAAAATGAAAATGTCCCAATCTATAATTCAACTAAACCTGAAACGAGTCCGCTTGAATAGTTTCAGCATTCAAAACAATTCTGAGCACACGCTATCGTCCTGATTCGATTTTAACGACGAACCGACTTCTGCGATTTCGTAGCCCTGAATCCATCAGAAGGATTTTAACATGTTCATTTCATGGTCACGTGAAGTTTAGATCACCATAGAATATTCGACGCTTAATCTCCAGATAAAAGCAAAGATAAAGCCAAACTTAGATAAAAGTCGCTATAAGGGAGATATTTACGTGAGCCAATCAAAACCTTCTTAAATTGGCTAAGTTATGATTAAAATATCATGAGAATGGACCAAATGAGAGTTCTGGGGCACAAGAGTCAATCAAAATTTTTTAAGGGCTAAGGTTGTGGTTAAATGACTCGAGAATCTTAATTAAATGATCTTTCTGTTCATGAATAATTTTGAAGTTGTGAGTCAAAAGCTAAATTTAAGATTAAGTGTGCTCAAAAGAGGAGAGCACGGCTATGAGAGGAAAAGGGAGAAGAAAAGAAAGGAAAGAAGAGAGAAAGGGAAGAAAACCGTGGAGCAAGTGTGAGAGGTGAGTTTTTCTCCTCCTTCAAGCTCTTCAAGTGATCTCCAAGTAGTAGCAAGAGAGAAAAGCCAAGGAAAACTCAAGAAACAAGTAGTTTTTAAATGGCGGGAAAGTCGACTTTATGTTTTTTATACTTAATGCCTGATTTTCTTGTATGCACATGTTAGATTTATGGTATTTATGCGAATCATGATGATTTTGATATAAATGAGAAAGAAATTGATTAGTGTTAGGGTTTGAAAAATAAAGTGAGTGATGGTTGTGGTTTGATAGTGCATTTTGTATGACATGTTGAAATTGGTTAGGAAAGGAATTAGCTATAAGGCATTAGATTGAGTGATTAGAATGAAGAAAATGGAAGAACAAAATTGAATAAGGTTTGTGCATACTTACCAAAATGGAAATGAGAGGGTCAAGGGTAGTTAGTACTTTCACAAAAGTTTTAGTATGAATATTAACCTAGAAATGCATTGGAATTGGTTAGAAAAGAAAAGGATTTGAATTGAGAAGGAAGGTCATTTTGTAAAGTAAGTAAAGGGGTATTTTCGTCATTTCACTCAGACAGAAGTGTGGTTCAATGGGATTAAAGTGAATGTGATGTGGCTGGGTGAAAATGAATTATGGTGGGTTGTACCCAAGTTATGGTTAATGGTTACTTGTGGTTTTTCTTGAAAAGGGTGAAAAGGACTATCGATGAACGAGAATTACCGGGAATGTTGGATTGAAAGTGGCAGGATCCAAGAGCTAGAAAAATGATATTTCAAACTCGAAATTTTTAAAATGAATTTGCTTTTAATATTAAAACCCGAAAAGTTTAATTAAACGTTTATATAAATGCAGCTATGATATGTAAGTTTATGTTATGATATTAAATATGTTTTTATTCCTCGCTTTTAAATATATATTTATATTAAATTATATACTATGATATTGCTAATGATACAAGTTTAAAAACGCAGAAAGCGATGCATACGATAATCAGGTATCTACGTGTTTTCACAGAAAATAAAGCCATTTAAAACTGATTATAAATGATTTTCATAAATGTTTTGATCGATGGTTACCCTAACCCTATACGACCAAGTAGGATCGATGATCGTAAATGAGGTTCCTGCTGTAAAGATTTAGAGTAAAACACAATTAAAGTACAATGTATAAGGAAATAAAGATTTTAGAGCGTAATATCCTTACATCGATAAGGTGTTATAACCTGAACCCTACGCAAAGCGAAGCCCGCTAGCCGTAGTGGTTATGACTGGAACAAAACATGGGACTGTCTTCACCGTCAATACCCGAACCGTTTCACACTTTATTCCTGCTCCATCGAAAGAAAGTGTTAAGGCATAAACGGATTTTAATTAATGTGAAGATTTATTACTGATATATACTAAAAATATGATTTAATGCAAATGTACACTCACCGAGCTCCTTTAGTCGACTCTTCCGTATGTTTAAAAACATTTTCGTGGACCCGCGAGAAAAGGCTACGCAGAAAGACTTCCCTGGGGAGTGGGACGAGCATCGAGGAGAGACGACGCCCTGTGGATCAGATTGTGATAAATATTTTCAGATATTGTATATGTCAATATTTGTCATGTATATATGTATATACGTATATATTTTAGTGCTGAATCGATGCACATCCCTCAGAGGAGAGGTACGAGGTCACGCTTGGTGTCCACTGACGCCTCAATCATTTTTTATAAAACTGCTGCATCGACCAAAGAAATTTCTCAACGCTTTACTGACATAGCAGAAATAAATGTATATGTGTGTATTTTATTTAACAGTCAGAAAGACCACTATGACTTAAGAGTCCTAAATAGAAGTTGAGAATTGAAAGATTAGAAGTGTTTTTAAATGTCGCAGGTTTAACGAAACCGAAAAATGCAGTGAACTTTACTTATCAAAATCTGGTTGTTTGCAAAAAATTTACCACTCATTCCGCATTATTTTCTAAAGATACGCAATACTGTTAAGCCTACCCATGATTATCGGTTGTTCGAGGAAAAAGCTTCAGATCCGCTGAAAGGTTTCCGGAGATCCCCGTTCACGAGGTTAATCCAGCCCGATCCTCTTCTGTAAATACAATAGACAACTGACACAAACTGGGAACTTTGTTGAATGGAAGTGTAATCACTTCCGCCAAAAGTTCGCGATTTATAATCGCGCGAGTCAGCTTTGGTACTTCCGATTCGAGACTAGACTAGAGATAACACTCGCTTCTTTACTCTTTCTGTGATCCTCCCCAATTTGCACTAAACACTCAAGTCTATTATGCCCATGATTACCGTGATAAATACGCCTCGGCTCATTTCTGAATAATGATAAAATCTGCGCCCCATCCGCTCAATGATCAATCATTGAAAAGACATGACGGCTTACAACACCTAATAGATTTAATATCAAAAGATTATAATGGTATGGCTCAACTTCCAACCAAATTCTCTTTACATATCTTTGTGGTCTTCAAATAATCACTTCTCACAAGACGTAGGCTTCGCCGCTGCAGATCGGCATATTATGCCATCCTTCCTCGTTTCTGGGAGTTAACAGATCTACACATACTTCCTTTGTGATACATTCCACGTCAGCCTCCCTCAACCTCTAACACCTAAGAAGATTTTAATACGCCAAGTCCTTGTAGAAATCGACACAGAAGAAAGTTGACTTGGTATGAAGATATACTTACCATGGTCATCCCTGCAGAATACAACATCATCAACATAAATAACCACAAGGATGATACCACCTGCCGAGTTTCCAGAAAACAGACGATCATTTTGCTCTTCACGCCAAATTTAATCACTTCACCGAATTTTCCAAACCACACATGGAGATCACTTGTTTCAAGTCATACGATGATTTTCGTAGACGCACAAACTCTACACCTCCCTGCAATAAAACCTGAGGTCGTTCTCCATATAAACCTCTTTTCAGAGATCTCTCACAAGAAAAGACATTTTAATATCAAAGCTGATAACGTCCCACCATGAGGCTAGAGATATAAATACGAACAGGTTACCGCAAGGCAACCGTGGAAAAAGTATCGCACCCAATCTATGTCTGTGCATGTCTCAGCAACAAGATGCACGCCCTTCAACGGTAAAGAATTGGATTCATCAGATTATCCCTTCATCGTAACACCATCTAGCAGAACTAATCATTTCTTCCTAACCTGAACTTACCAAGTCCCGCATCATTATCGGCCATCCATCGCCACATAGCACTACGCCGCCAACCAAGATGATCTGGGGGCTTCAAAAACCTCGTTGGGATAATGAATAGTCCAAAAGACGAATAAAACGAATATGAAATGAGATGATAAATGGTTATGAGAAAATGCGATCGATGAGTATTAACGACGCTTAATTTCACGAGAGTTTCATAAGAAGGTCACGCCAGAACCCGGTTCGGCGTCGGCTGCGGTGAGTGGCTCAAGACCGAGGGGTAGCATCGAGCATGCCGACCTAAGGATAAGAGGCTTTCACAGCAGGAACAAAAGTCGGAACCTACGAGACAAGAGTATAAACGAGCAAATCATCATCCTCCCCGACTAGTGGATCGAGTATGGAGAGTGCGCATTTTCGCGATCAACAAAACCGTAATTACTTAAGGCAGGACGATAACATTTATACCCTTCGAACTCGAGTAACCAAGGAAGATAAGATTTCAATGATTTAGCATCGAGTTTGAAACACACACCCATCTAACATCCTTAACAACAAGTACACCTAAATACCTCTCAAGGCTTAATGGAAACAAATTTTATGGGAAAGAGGGTCAAAACAAAGGGCTCAATCCAAGACAAAAGAAGATATCCGATTAGTAAAAACAAGCCGGCGGAAACAACATCACCGTAAATGCTTGGGCACGTGCATTTGAATTAATAAAGCCCAGAGGTTTCAAGAAGATGTGTATTTTTCTTTAGCAACTCCATTCTGAGAAGGAGTATTAACACAAGACAAGTCCAACAAGGATGCCATTTTGAAGTATGAAAGACTCTCCAATTACCATATTCTTTCGGGCATCATCACTTCTCATTTTGAATGAAGAAACCGAGTGTAAATTTAAAGCACAAAAGGCATGTAATAGGAAATAAGTGCTCAACTGCCGGCCAATATAAATCGTTGCTCGTGGAATAATCATCAAAATGTAACAAACATCAATTCCAAATCGGGGACACAATCGGACAGGACCCTACACATCTAAATGGATCAACTAAAAGGAGCAAACTCACATAACTTCGAACAAGAACTAAGACGATATGATGTGTTTAAATCGACAGACTCATAACGAAAATAAGATTGAAAATCTGGGACACACTACTCACGAGGAAGAAAGTGCCTCCACCTAAGCTATAAATCTCACAAATGTAAGAATCCCACAGAAGATGCACAGTCTCAGATCAGATAATCAAGAATGTATTGTCTCACTAATATCCGTTTTCACTGATAGATCCTGTAAGATACAATAATCAAGAAAGAATGGTATACGTAACTTTTAAGAGTTCGAGTTAGTTCATATGGGACAAATTAAATAAAATGAGTAAACCAAGATGATCGATGGGAATAAAGGAGGAGGAAAAATGTGGTGCATGAACCAGAACATTGTGATCATGACCCATCTGCTTCAAAGTGATAGCGCGGAAGATGAAGTCAGATTGAAAGGTGTAAAAATAGATCAACATTCCTGCTTAGATATTATGTGCGTGGTTCCAGTGACCAACAACCCATTCAAGGACGAAGATGAGACAAGGCATGTGTTCGGGGTTATCTAATTCGCTGCGCCTTAATCTCTGAGTAGCGAGACTTCAAATGGACCTCGATACAAGTGGAACCGCAGTCTGCCTCGCAGAACAGAACTCCGACTAAGCAGATGCCTGGCTGGGAGCAGGCAGGCTGTAGATGGAAATCTCGATTCGTTCGTAATTTCGCAGCCTCGACACATGTCCAGCTTACGACAAGAATAATCTGACAACCCCGCACCAGTTCCCCAGCACAATTCGTCAGCCACTATTAGATCAGGGCTATCCCGACCACCACTATTCGACCAACAAAGCAATCGTCATCTCGGGCGTGATTTAAGAGCAAATGAGGATATTTATGTGTGGTTTTCAGTCGGATATGAAGAAGAAACTTCACATCGATATAATCCGTGCCTTTAACAAATCATGGCTCATAGCGGAGGGTGTACCAAGAAGCTCATCCATCATTTTTCCTGTTTAAGATCTCTGTTAGCCTTAACATCCTGATTAAAGGCCTTAACATTCAGCTTCCTCATATGTCTTTATGTCCATGAAAATTCAGAAGCAACCGATCTCGCTTTCTAGTGATAAAAGGATCGATACATCAAAGATGCGTAGAAATATTTCCCTTTCGAAAATACATCCCCAATAATCCATTAGCTCCTTTAGTCAAATTCTTAAAGTGATTAATGAGAGCGTAGTTACTATCAATGGAGTTACTTAATTGAGAAAGATTCGCACATCCTAACCACTGGGTCCTCAATCATCAATAGAGGGTTCTCACATAAGACTGTCATTTAATATCTTGCAGAGGTAGACTTACTAATCTAAGTATCAGACCATCCATTGTCCTCCGTCAGTGATTTTAGATATCATCTGATCACCGAGCTCGAAACAGTTTTATCCGCTCGAATCACCATATCAAGTCAAGGGAAGTAGATCGGGTTGAGAGTACCCCAGAATCAAAGACTCAAAAATCTCCCAAAACCTGTACAAGAGTGGTGGATTATACAAAAGCCACAAAAACAAGAATCCAAGTACCAAACAAAGGAAACTGTTGACATGAGGTCCCGTTCGCTGCCTGGCCAACACCAAACAGGAGAAACGATTTTAAACAGTCCCCCACTGCCCATGAGCGGTGCGGATTTGGCCCCGACCACTCATGGTGGCGCGCGAGCCTACAAGCTGGTTTTTCCCATCTGATTTTGTGGCAGGTATGCCGATGGTCAGAAAAGCTCCTCGTCAAGTGGAGATCCCACTCCCTTGAAATAGGTGTTTAAAACCCCACATACTTCTTTGTTACACTCTAAAATATGTGTCAGTGCAATAAAAAACTGCTAATCTAAAGTCCAAAATTGATACCATGTAGAAAAGTCCAAGAGGAGAAGAGTTGGAGGAATGAATCTTTGTCTTTTTCATGGAGTCATCATACATATATATACAAGAAGGTTAGGCTATAGATTAGGTAAGATGATCTACTCTACCTAAATGGTTACAACAAAGTAAAGTATCCTAATAAGATACAAATCCATATGTTAACGCGGCATACATACTATAACATGCATACATTTAAATGATCTTCACATCATAAGTAAATTAACAAGAAAATCCAAATAATTTGTTAACTTTTAGTGTTAATATTTTATTTTCCCTCCACCTTTTTCTTTGCTACTATGTTGTTCCTCTCTATATACTTTTCTTTTAGATTTCTTACCCAAATTTTCAAGAATCAAACATAATCCATAGGTTTCTATGGTGTATTCATATTTCAATCATCATATCACTTTACTATTTTTCATTAATATATGGTTGCTAGTTAATAGTTACAGTTAGCGTTAGCTATAATGGGTGTTATGTTATGAATACTTAATTAAGACTAAATATTATATTATATTATTGATCATCGCTGGTATATATATTAATTATTATTACTTATTTAAAGAAGATTATTTTTGTTTCAAGAAGGATATAATTTATGAATTACTTGTATTTTTAGCATTTTAAGTGTTGTGACTTATTTGTCTCATAATACATAACCTACATGTAGATTGAGTCAGATTGGCTCAATAGAAACGGTAGTTAGATTAACCTAAATTTAGTTTCTACCATATAATCAATCAAGCAAAAACAGACTGGTCGACTTGTTTCTCACTTTAGATGGACCTATATGACACTTAATTTAACGATGAGAGTTAGCAAAGGTTTTATGTGAGTCCCAATTGACACTTTTAAATAGATGATCACCATATTTGAGTAATATTCCAAGCTATATGAAAAAATTCTATGTCAAGTGTTATCATGTTTTATCTAACTTTTTGGTCCTTGCAAGCAAACTCTTTTCTATCCTTTGATACTTTCTTGCCCCTCCAAGTGAAGCAAGTCACAAATTTATGCTAATGTACTGACATGTTTCATAAGGTATAGACTGATGTACGCTAACCATTAAGAAATGTGAATCTAAGAGAACAAAGAGCTCTCGCATGATGAAGTTACTTAGGTTATATTTGTCGATTAATATGATAGGATGCGGCATATTCATTTCATTGATGGGCATAGAAATATATATCCTTTATGAAATAAAAATAAAAAAAATAAAATAATATTAATAAAATTATATATATATATATGTTATATATATATATATATATATATATATATAAGTATATAGGATGGCGCTTAGCTTACCTATATAACTCATATTTATTACATAATGAGGTAGTCCTTACTCTTTATCTATGATGTTATATCTCGATCAATCAAATATATGGTAGCTTCTCTGTGTTAGTTTATATACAACCTCATTTATTAAAGGAAGTAATGGATATGTTTCCCAAGCCATGGTAGGAGATTCGTCATATATGATGAAAATGGATATGCTTGTCCTATCTATTTTTACCAACATAGATAATATTATAGATGCAAAGATACTCATTTCCATTACATGATTGCAGACTACTATCTGGTCTCATGATATCCGACTAACCTAAATTTAACATTAGCTTCTTATAAGATCAAGTTTATAGCCTATTCATCAAGGTGAAATGGATATACTTCCATTTATGTCATATGGATGGAATATCTTTTTGATTAACAAACTTCAACACTTTTTTTTTTGCATCCCAAAACAACCCCGTAAAATCCAAAGATTACAAAGTGTAAAATAAGAATTTTAACAAAATCCCAATTTTTTAGACTGATGATCTAAAACAGCATCTCGCTGAATTGCTCGAATTTTACTACCACGTCGACTTCGCCGACCGATACGCCCGATTTCACGCCGAGGCGGTGTCGATGACACATAGTTAAGGTAAGTCTGCCATGATAAGCACCTCGGGTTACACTTGGCATAAAAGGAACGACCACATCGGAACACTTGATTGATTAATCTCACGTCATACGGTTTCACTACTAACACGCCGCTAAAAGAAACAAAGAATAAAGAAAAAGATGAAAGGAAAGTCAGAACCCTTACATGTGCCAAATATCAGACTATCGCCCACTAATTTTACATCTTAAATCAAAGTATAAGAATAGATAAACATAAAAATGAAGCTACAAATCAGAGAATAAAGGTTTGGTGATAAAATAATATTAAAAAACGTAATCCCATAATCAGCCTAAAACCTGAGTACGGTTGTACGTAATTCTGGAGAGTAGTGCAAACTAATTAGTTAAACCAAAATGTTCAACAACAAAGAAAACGTGCCGTGTTTAAACCCTTTTCCACCATTTATTAATTTCACTTCACCCCACAATCTTTGGAACCCTAGAACGGTAGAGAGAAGCAAAGAAGGGCTTAATTCCGATAAAAGCCTCAAGATCCCGCGCAAACTGTGGTGGGGTGGGTTATATGATTGTGCCATAGGGTTTTCTCCTGATTCACTCTACATCGAGGCTATATGTATATACGTACGTCAGCTTATAAATGCTATTTTCTCCAGATTTTAAACCATTCTCTATGATGGAAATTATGAATTCACTAAAATGTGTCTGGGGATTGATTTCAACTCCTAGTGATTTGTGAGTAGAAAATACCCGTGTGATCTCGTATTTCTAACTATTCCTTTGAATTAAGCCTTGGCATTGCTCAGGATTCTGTTTTCCAAGAAATTGCAATTATAGTTATTTGTGTAGTGAAAATTATTAAGCCGGTAAACTAAATTTTCTCGGTATGGTGATCGGTAACCGCGGGACTTTCATATAGTATGGTATATTCTTCCATGGTGTCATCCGTCCACATCTACCCACGCATCCTTATCCACTCACCCCTGATTCTACACTCCATCAGAAAAATGATTTCTCCAATCGTGAGATTATTGGACATTATCGGGGATTTTTACATAACACGTGGGATTATAGATATTCTGATTTTCTTACATAACAGATGGGGGATTTTATATAGTATGGTGGATTCTGGTTTATAGTGATCCTCACAATGTAGACCTTTACTAATGGAAAATCCTCATCTCCAAACCTGAATATATAACATGGGGATTCTATTACAAAGGACCCTCACAGACCAATTCACTCCAGAATTGATTTGCTTTAGTGGATTCTATATAACATGTATTCTTATATAGTGCTGTGGATTTCCCGTATAGTATGGGGATTTGAGTATAACACGGGATTATTATAATATAGATGGACTTTACATAATACTGAAATCTACAGCATGGGGATCTTAATATAGTATATATTCTGTGATAGGTATAGACTTATATAATAATGGGATGATTATATAATAATGGGATCTATAACACTTTGGGTTCTATATAGTTCGTATTCAATAAGATAATATGTGATTTTATATAACATGGGGGGATTACTGAGTGATAATATAGACTTACAACATGGAAATCCTTACATAGCACGGGGATCTTCCGAATATAGTGGTCGAGATCCCAGCAGAGACGTGGGGATTTTATACAATTGTGTATACTGATTATATAATAATAAAATTCTTTATAACACGGGGATCTCTATATATCTTGATGGGATGATATAAGGATTCAAATGGACCTGGGGATGAGATTAATCATGGTAGGATAAAAATTGAGCTATGTTGACGTACAAAAAGGAAATGAGAGGTTCCTCAGAAGCGACAAGCCAACCTACGCGGCCAAGAGGTCTTCTAGAAGGATGCTCTTGAAAACCCTACTACGATGAACGAGGTTCTGCAAGATGCTCAACCGGTTGCCTGCATAGCCTCGTATGATGATGCTCGAGAAAACTACTAGATGAATGAGAGGTTCCTCGTAGCTGACAGCTTCAACCTACGCTTCAAGAGGTTCCTTGTAAGGATGTTTTCGAAAACTACTAGATGAATTGTGAGGTTCTCAGAAGGATGCTCTCAACCTATGCTCAAGAGGTTCCTATAAGGATGCTTCGAGAAACACTACTATGATGAATGAGAAGTTTATTGTAAGGATGGAAAACTACTGGTGACGAATGTGAGAAAGTTCCTGGGTAGATGTCAACCTATGCTCAAGAGGTTCCTTATAGCACGCTTCAGAAACACCACTATGATGAATGAGAAGTTTATTGTAAGGATGGAAAACTACTAGATGAACAATGAGAGTGTTCCTAGTAAGTGATTTAACCTATGCTCAAGAGGCTCCTTTATAAGATGTTTCGGAGAAACACTACTATGATTTAATGAGAAGTTTATCAGAAGGGATGTTCGAGAAACAAAAAATAATCTGCTAAATGGTATTTGTGAAAATGTTTATAATTTTATTTAAGGTTAAGCTGAGTGTACATTTACTTAAGTGTTTTCATAACTCAGAGATCTATTCATAATGTCCTGTTCTCGTGAAATGGTAATCTTATGATATGTTATAAAAAAACGGCATCGAATCGGCTTTTACATTTTTCAAACTCTGAGTGCCTGGGGAGGATTTTCCTACAGAGGCCAGCAGGTCATTCCCCCTACTTCTTACATCCCTTTTCGTATTTTTACCTCGAGGAGGTGGTGAGTCGGTGAACCCAATAAGACGGGAGGCCCTAAAACTAGGAATCTAAATCTCGAGGAGAACATGTAGAGCTATCGCTTTTCAGACGCTGTAATTATAAATTATTTTGAAATCATGTAAAGTCTAGTATTTTGTTATTCCTTACCGCTGCTATCATGCGCCACTGTAAAACGTAAATGCCATCGGCTTGGGCATGCCTCATATCAGGGCCCCGGCTCGCTTGGGCTTTTTGGGGTATGTTACGTGGTATTTACAAGCGACAGAATCTTGATAATAGTAAATATTTGAGTTGGATAAATGGGCTCAATGTGGGTGATGTATGATAATCACACTGTGTCATGTTTGCAGAGCCTCCCAACGCGAGACTCCGCCCGAATTTGTTAAATTACGACCCTCGGTCATTTATGGATTTTATTAGTGCTCTCATGGTGTAAATGGTTGTTAGTATAACGACGTCCCAAGGGGTATTTTTAAGGCATAAAGCCACACACATTTCGTTTCGAGGCGAGGTGAGAGCCCCTCTTTGCCCATATCACACGCTCCAAAAATTTATGAGAGCGCAAAGAGAAACGGGAGAGAAAATGAGGAGAAAATGAGAAAAAGAATAGGAAAAGCAAAGGGAAAGAAAAGTGTAGAGAAGGAGAAAAGAAAACAAAGAGAGTAAGAGCAAGAATCTTCAGAGAGAAAAGTGAGGAAAAGCGAGAAAGAAGGAAAGTGGAAAGGAAGATTTCGCCAAGCCAAGGTTCATGTCGAGGACTGCAAAGCCGAGCACAGAAGGATCTACGTGTGATGATCTAAAAAGTCGAGTTTCGACAAACTCCAAGAGGTAGGATATTTCCTACTGGGTTTACTTCTACCCCAAGGCTTTATAATGGTAGTTGTTTCGGGAGGCCATGAGAGGCTATGTGTAAATTAGTTCCGAGCCTGGGGACTAAGGGGTATGGATTCATGACCTCGTCAGACCTGACTGCGGAGTTGGGTTTTAATAAACCGAAGCTTTCTGCGCCACAAGGTCATTGGCCGTAAAATAAATGCCTGAACCGTATCGTCTGCGCCAGGGCGGAGGGGCGCATGCCTTGTCGAATGGTCCAAACTTCGAGACCTAGTTATGTGTTATGACTTGCTTCAATAACACGAGGCCATATAAATACGCTGGATGACGCTATTCACGTATTAACATGTCACAGAGAAGATTATATGTAAAAATTATAATTGTCCACATTACAGAACGCTTTCAATAAGGTTCATTCATGCATGTGTAAATATCGGGAAATAATACATCATGCATTATGCACTGGCCACATCACGCCGCCTGGGTGTGGGTAGGTAAGGTTATTTACCCAAGACGTTAATCGCCTGAACCAGAAAAATGGACAAAGTCCAAGGTAGAGATTCACGTGAGTGTAAATGATCAAAATGATAAATTACACAGCCAAGGAGTGTCAGGTAGATCCCCAGCAAGGAAGTCCCAAATGTTATTCACTGCGACATGAACTCCTACGAGATGTGTCTGGAAAATGTTGAAAAGGCGCGCCGTCCCGAGGTGTAAACTGAACCGGGCCCACAAAAGAAAGGAAAAGAATTTGATAAATAAAATCGAGGGTCTCCAATGGCTTTAGCCGCGGTGTGATCTGTTTTATTCACACTGACCCGTGTGGGGAGTTTGGCTTGGGACTCGTGTCGAAGTATATGGGTCGTGATCTCACGTGATGATACGACATTTCATATAATAGTAAATAATTGTATGAAATGTGATTGATTGTTTATATATGCCATTGTGAGCAGTATGCATTTTAGGCGAGTAACCCTTTATAAAACTTCTACCTGCCACACCCTGCCACGACCCTTCGCGATGCATCATCCAGTGGAGACGATACACTCGCAGAGCAGAATTCGAGAAAGAAAAGCCTAAATGCGGGCTTTGAGTAAATATTTGTAAATCTTTTTGTAGAACAAGCATGGAAACTATGAGAATATAGTTGATTATTATTTTTATGAGTATGGATGTATAGGCCCCATGTGGCCATTTTACTCAGGTGTGTGTCTCGTAACACGAGACACGTAGATTTTCTCACGGGTCGGGACGGAAATAACCCGGACACCCCTGCCTGGGAGCGCCATGCAAAACTTAAAAGTGTTTTTAGCACAGCACTTTTAAAAACAAAGGTCAAATCGATTAATGGGGCTAGTCGATTTACATAAACCCTTGGTTGCTCCTTCCTTAGTCAGGCCTCGCTAGCTCTATCATATATTGATGAAAACCCGACCATATGACGTAATTCAATCACCTCCAAATTAAATGTATAAGTATGGAAAAAACTAGTAGTTGAAGAGAAAGTTTGATTAATATGTAAAACTATGGCATCAAATGTGTGGGTGATATTTTCATCTCGATGATAAGACTCGCCTTTCAAAGAAGATGATCGTTATCCATTATTCGATCGCCCAGCCTTTAGCCATATTTCATCACTTTTTGTTAAGATGGAAATTGAATTAAAACTTTATAAAACAGTAATTTACATTCTAAATCAAACATTAATTATTAATTATAAAAGTTTATAATTACTGGACAATTAGTTTAAAGATAGGGCTTGATCTTACGATTAAAACATTTTAATTAAAAATTTAATTTAAAAACAATACCTTGTGGGCTTCCAGATACTTCTGGGGTTTGTAATAGAAAAACTAAAGACTATTTTTTTATTATTTAAAATTGAAATTCATTTTTTCTAAAATTTTTTGATACTAATATTTTGAAGTTAATATTTTTTCTAAAATCAAAATATAATTTGATTTTAAGTAATTAAAAATAAATTTTAATTGTGATGCAAAGAATTATATTTTTGATTTTTAGAAAATTTTGAGTTATTAACTTTAAAATAACTAAGGACATTTTATTACTTGTAAATCAAAAGTGTATTAAAACTTAAAATGACAATTAATCAAGAATTTTTGAAAAAGAATTTCAATTTTAAATGTTGTAATGAGTTCTTTAGCTTTTTATTGTAAATTTTAAAAATGTGTTTAAATTATGAATTTTAAGATTACTAATTTTAAAGAAGAGAGACAGAGAAAAAGGGGGCTAGTTTCATCTTTTTTACATTTTTTTTTCATTAAAGAGGTTTTTTTCACACAAATTTAGGTTTATATATATATATATATATATATATATATATATATAGTAAGTATGATTAATAAATAATATATAAATTTGAGCCATTATTTATGTTATAAATCATGAGGTTATAATATCTTTATTAAGTTTACCTGGTTCTAAAGGATTTAAGTTTCTAAATCTAATCAATGTTTGTATCCCATGTATCACTTAATTTAAATCAATAACATCATTTCTTATATATATATATATATATATATATATATATATATATATGTGTTATATATATATATATGAATTTTAAAATAGTTTTTCTTTTTTCAAAAATGGTTATTCATAAACAAAATAATCTCTTTTAATAATAGACAAGCTAAAAACCTAGTCATTTTTCTTTTCTCATCTATTTTTTGTAACCCTTTTGAAAGATCGGTAGGATTTTTTTTATCATTCTTGGTTTGAAATCACCGTCTTTTCTATCATTTTTCTGCTTAACAATTATTTCTTCCACAAAATCTCGGTTTTTTACTTGTTTTTTCTTATTTTTTGTCACCTTACGCAACATATGTTTTTATTATCATCTTATGTCATGCTGCAGATTTATTGGTCATTCATACAAGCATGTTTTCAAGTATTTTTGAGAAAGGGTGATTCGAACAAACACATTCAATCAAGACATCAAGTCAAATCATGGTCATGTAGTGATGTTATGGAACTGAGTCATGTATTTTAATGGCTATAAAATTATCCAATGTATAAGTTTTAAGTTGATTATTTGTTTCTATAAGATGTATGACTAGTTTTAATTAATAAAATTATTCTCCTTTAAAAAAAGTTATTCATAATATTTCATCAAAATTTTTTGAAGTAGTTCAAATTTAAGCAACTAGTTATTTAAATAAAATAAATAAAATATTTTGGTAAAAATTGTGGTAGTGTTATTCTTAATCTATCAAGAATCAATGGATTTATCATTAGTAATTTTGTGAAATTTTTACATAATTAAGTATTCTAATTTTCTTTTAGGAAAAAGTATTATAATTTCTATAATTTAAATGTTCTTCTGTATTGTTTTTACTTGTAAAAGTATTTAAGACGAAAAAGTGTTATAAAATGATTTTTTATATTTAGTTATCTAATGAAATTTTAAAGAAACTCTCAAATATAAACAAAATTACTTAGAAATTCTACATATTTTAAAATTATTTAATCTTAATAAATTAAATAGATAAAATTATCCAAAATAAAAAAAAATAATAATAATACTCAAGTAATTTACACCTTTAACTGAAATATTTTTAAGGAAATAGCAATTTAAATTATCAACTTTGCAATTACTATTATTTATATCATGAACTTTAAAAAAGTTTTCATTTGAATATATTACTTAATAGCTTTTCAGCTCTAAGAGGGTTTCACAGAATCATAATGTAGAACTAAAAGAAATTCATGCCTGTATTAAATAATAATTTGAATTTTGTAGGTTTTAGAAAATGAATTTCAATTGTAAAATTTAAAATAATACTATTGAGTTTTTAAAAATTTGAATTAAAATTTTATAAAATCTGAATTTACATTCTAAATAATTAATTATTTAATTAATTCAAAGGTAAAAAAGAAATTTTAAGTTTTGCAATTTGCATGGAATTAGTTTAAGACAATTGATTTTATGAATTAAAATTAATATTTAATTAAAATTTATCATAAAATCAGTAATATATATATATATATATATATATATATATATATATATATATATATAACCAAAATAAATTCATGTTCTTTAATAAATAATAAATTTGAATTGTCGGTTTTAGAAAAATGAATTTCAATTGTAAAATTTAAAATAATTATCGAGTTTTTAAAAATTTTGAATTAAAAATTTTATAAAATCTGAATTTACATTCTAAATAAAAATCAACATTTAATTAATCAGCAAAAAGGAAAATGTGGTTTATAAATTTTGCATGGAATTATTAGTTTAAGACAAATTTGATTTTATGAATTAAAAAAATTAAAAATTTTAATTAAAATTAGTAATATATATATATATATATATATATATATATATAAGGTATATATATAGTATAGGAGATAGAGTATATATATATATATATATATATATATATATTTATTTATTTGTAGTTGAAGAGAAAATAATTTCACAATTCCAACTGTAAATACATCGATAAAACATATAATCAAAATCACTAAAAACCACAAAAATGTTAAACATCCAGTAAATAGTATAATGAACATTAGTTCATAAAATTTGATAATGGTACCTACAATTATATTACTATTCTCGACTGTAATACCTTAACTTCTGCTCAGCTCCACTTCACTACCACTTATTTGATTTATTATCTTATCAGATATAATTTCATTTATCTCAAATAACTCCAAACACAAATAAACGCCACACTAAAACTTATTTAAAATTATACCATTGACTAGACAACACAACCAATTCGTCGCATTAGCATTTTACACAACCCACATGTACACTAAGGCGACGACAATTATACACGTGACCAAGACACTACCAATGAACGAAAAACATATAAAAAACTCGGGTTTGTTAAACCTCTTTAACGAGAAAAATGTAAAAAGCATGGGAACTTGCCCTCTCAACTTTTCTCTCTGCTTTCTTCTTCAAATTAGTAATCTTAAAATTCATAATTTAAACACATTTAAATTTATAATAAAAGCTAAAGACTCATTTTTAATATTCAAAAATTGAAATTATTTTTTGAAAATTTTGATTCAAGATTGTCATTTTAAAGTTTTTTAATACACTTTTAGTTACAAGGTAGTGAAATATTTTAAAGTTAATAACTCAAATTTCTAAAAATCAAAATATAATTCTTTTGCATCACAATTAAAATTTATTTTAATTCATAAAATCAAATTACTTATTTAATTGAAAACAAATTTTTAATTTCAAATTAAATTAATTAAATTTGGATTTTTAGAAAATATGAGTTATTAACTTTAAAATGACAATTTTGAATCAAGAATTTTTGAAAAAAATGAATTTCAACCTTAAATATTAAAAAAAAATAGTCTTTAGTTTTCTATTACAAATTTTAGAAATGTATGAATTTTTATGATTATTGATTTTCTAAATTAAACTTTGAATTAAAATGATGTAATCATAAAGATCAAATTTGTCTTTTAAAAACTAATTATTCCATACATCATAAACTTTAAATTTATTTTTTAGTTTAATTAAATAATTTATATTTATATTTTGATTTAGAATAAATTAAATTTTATAAAGTTTTAATTCAATTTTTTCAAACATAATTCAAAATTATTAAAAATCCTGACAATTATTGTTTTTACTTAATTTTTTCTCAAACCTAAAATTAAATTAATTTTATTCATAACATGAATTTATTTTCTCAATTCAAGGTTCATATTATGGCGAGATATCCTAAACTAGAAGTGCTATTAAAATGAAAGTACATATATTTAAAGAAAACTTTTAAGTTCAAAAAAAGTTCATGATTTAAATTTATTTTCCTTATTTTTATCTATTCCTTTTCTCTTTTTTTTAATTTCTCAACCCTATTCCCTTTATACTTTGAATTTTCTCATGAAACAAACGTGCTTCGATTTCCATACCCTTACCACGCGCGGAACGCGTTGGAACATTCTTCCATCTTAATAAGCGCAGTAAATATGGCTGTGTTCTAACAGATCGAATAATGATACCGATCATGTCTTCTTTGAAATACAGGTCCTATCACGACAAGAAACATGCCCTCCCCCCCAATTCACTAAAGAAATGCGAGGGCTCAGGTGGCACCCACATGCGTGGCCGCATCCCTGCGTCAGAGAATTATGACACAAGGGTTCCCATCGTCAGAAACAAGAGTCTAAATAGTTGTTAGTGGCTCAAGTGACTGTTTCCTAAGTATTTTCATATATATAAAATTTATGAACAACCAACCGTAAGTGTACTGATCATGGGCACAAAGTGATTTTTTAATTAAAAAACCCATAGTGTAGTAAATATGGCTAAAAGTTCTCGAGCGATCAATAATGGATAACACCGATCATGTCTTTGAAAGACGCAGTCCTAATACGACAAGAAAAAGGATCGATAGCCAAAATAGAATTACTCTGTGAAGATGAATAAGTCAGAACTCGTCAGGCCTTCAATTGCTTACTCAGAATCAATGTCCGAAGAGACCGAGGGAATGGGCACTCGATGCTACGCCCCGTAGTTACACCACCTCGTTCCATCCTCGCCAAAATTCCATTGTTGAAGCCAAATAATCATGTGAACACGACCACGATCAGAACTACTTAATTCCCAAACTACGCCCCGGTCCTTAAATGGAAGAATCGAAGAGGTCAATGGTGAATTTATAACTCAGAGAGTAATCTGAATCAAGAGCAATCTTGAGCACAAAGCAAGAAGTCCTCATTTCCAATAACACTAAAAATGTGGGAGTCCTACCTACCTGTGAATCTAATCAAGCCAACGATGGTTGGTTTGATGAAGTCAGGCGCACACACCGGCCAATGAGAACATGGAATCGATGAACAACATCAAAACTCCTTCCTTTAAGGTCTTGGCATATGGATTTCCACCTACGAGGTCGAGTATCAGATATGTCACCAGAATGTCCCCATCCCGATGTGAGAGTCAAACAGTCACCTTCTATGAGTCAAGCTCGTCGTCGTTGTCTGCCCTACTGGGGAGCAGATAAAAACTACCGCACCTGTAATGGGCGATATTTTCACATTGGAAGATGAGTAACACAGACCTTTCTCCCTTTTTTTTTCACGCTAGCCCGATGGTGACAATGACGAATGGGCGTGGAGGGTGGCGAAGGTGGTAATTAGACTCAAACAGGGAATTTAGGTTTCAAAGGCCGGGCCACGATCAGGGGTTTTCGGTCGGTAGAGGAAAAGGTCAGTCAAGGTGTGTGAATCGTCGGGCTCAGAAGATGGGTCGGATCGGGTCAGATCTCACGAGGCCCAAAAAAACCGTATGGTCCAACACCTCAAGGTGCCTCATACGCTCTGAGCGAGAGCAAGCCTCCATTGGAGAGATGAAGGTCGATCAAGAGTAACTCACTACAGAGCTGACTGTTTCTGCCGATAATGAAAAACTATGAGAGGGGCTCAAATTCGACATTGTTCATGAGATCCTCAAAAGCTTACTGGAAATGAGATCATCTAATTCATTTTGAGTGAGTTCGAGAGATGCTCCTTCAAAATCTTCAAATACAAGAGACCGAACCAAGCGCATCAGAATAAACCCTGGCCAGATATGAGTTATTACGAGAAGCCTATCCAAGTCGGGCCGCGACGCCCTTCCAAATGGAAAGAAACTATTTGAAGACGTAAATCGTCCGGGGTGCCGTGCTAATCAAAGAAAGCCTCGACGCGGAACAACCACCCATTTGGGTCAGATCCATCAAAACGGGGAACATCGAGCTTGAAAGCGCGAAAAGCCTGGTTTGGAGCAGATTTGCCACCACCGCAATCAGGGTGCAAGGAGCCAGAGACGAAGGAACTCGAGCCTTCCCGTAGCGGTGTCGTCTGTCGCCATTCAGCCCGGAGATTTGCCAATTTCGCTTCGACTGACATCATGTGTTGTTGGAGAACATTATTATGTAGTCGAGAATGATCGAACATTTAAGCGTTTGGATTGTTTTGGTTGGTAGTCAATTCTTTATTGAAATTCTTCTTGCGACATTTGGAATTCCATTGTATTAGAGACTGGTGAGCACCAACGATACGTTTGGGTACTGAGAATGAACTCCCAGCCCCAGTGAAGGCACTCACTTTGAGTGAGTGTTTACTCGAAATTTAAACCACATAAGCAACAGGAAAAATTGTAATAGAATTGAAAAGACAGAGTAGAAGGATTGTGGGAAGGAAGAATGAAGATGAAGATGAGAAGAAAAATATTCGAAACCACATTTCTTTCCATATCTCGGTCTCAAAAACGACAATTCCACTCTGATATATTCTCCCCTGACAAACTGATTGAGACACCTGATTCTTTGCACATTACTGACCACATCAACGAATGTATAGGGCCCACTCCCGAATATCCCATTCTCTCCTTACATAATCCTTAGGTATGTTGGTTTTTGTTACTTTTTGGGCTAGCACATCCTCTTTATCGAATGGGCCTCGTGATAAGATCTCGCCTTTTAGCCTTTTCCACTCCTTTGGGATTTGCATTTGATTCGATAGCGGGGGTAGTGTATCAGAATACCTTGAACCGGTTCGGTTAAATCTTGACTCATTTATTTAGTTTATTATATTTGATGCGTATA
Organism: Tetrastigma voinierianum; assembly: GCA_016808115.1. Lineage (NCBI taxonomy): Eukaryota > Viridiplantae > Streptophyta > Magnoliopsida > Vitales > Vitaceae > Tetrastigma > Tetrastigma voinierianum. The sequence goes on from JAEQBH010006188.1 coordinate 135,728, forward strand.
TACTTTATAAATTCAGATAACCTAGCGCGAATAAGCGATCACACCAAAGCGACGAAACTATCTGGATTGTCTTTGAGACATAACCACCGTCAGTTTAAGGCAGCAACAATATCTTATCTGACGCAAACAATCCTTATATACACCAAGATGTGACTAAATAGCAAAAAAACAATATAAAAACCTAGATTTGTGTGGAAAAAACCTCTTTAATGAGAAAAATATATATAAAGATGGAAATTGTAAATTCTACCAAAACATTCTCTGTCTCTCTTCCATAAAATTAAGACCTTAAAATTCATAATTTAAACACATTTTAAATTTATAATAAAAATTTAAAGACTCATTTTTAATATTCAAAATTGAAATTTCTTTTTTTTTTTCAAAATTCTTGATTCAAGATTGTCATTTTAAGTTTTTAATACACTTTTAGTTACAAAGATGATAAAGTAGTCATTTAAAGTTAGTAAATCAAATTTTCTAAAAATCAAAAATATAATTCTTTTTATCTCACAATTAAATTTTATTTTTGAATTCATAAAAATCAAATTAATTATTTAATTAAGAATTAAATTTTAATTCAATTTTAAAAGAAATTAGAGAATTTGGATTTACAGAAAATATGATTAGTAAGCTTTAAAATGACAATTTTGAATCAAGAATTTTTGAAAAAATGAATTTCAATTTTAAATATTAAAAAATAGTCTTTAGTTTTCTAATACAAATTTTAGAAGTAATGTATGAGTACCCACAAGATTTTTGATTTTAAGAATTAATTTTTAATTAAAATGTATTTTTAATTCACAAGATCAAATTTGTCTTTAAACAATTATTCCATGCAATTTGCCAAACTTTAAATTTACTTTTTATTTAATTAAATAGTACAATGTTTTGATTTAGAATGTAAATTCAAGATTTTATAAAGTTTTAATTCAAATTTTTGAAACATAATTCAAAATTGTTTAAAAACTTGACAATTATTGTTTTTAATTTTAATTTTTTCTCAAACCTAAAAAATTCAAATTAATTTTTTATTCATAACATGAATTTATTTTCTCAATTCAAGGTTCATATTATGGTTAGAGATATCCTAAACTAGAAGTGCTATTAAAATGAAAGTACATATATTTAGAAGAAAACTTTTTAAGTTCCAAAATATAAATGACAAAGTGGTGAAAGTTCATGATTTAAATTATTAATACCATTATTTTATCTATTCTTTTTTCTTAATTTCTCAGCCTATTCCTTTATATTCCTTTGAATTTTGATGAACAAACGTGGCTTTGATTTCCCCATACCCTTACCGTGAAGCTAAACGTCTGGGCAATTCTTCCATCTTAATAAGGCGTAGTAAATATGGCTAAAGTTTGGACGTCGAATAATGAATAAAACTCCGTCATGCCTTCTTTAAAAAGCGAGTCTATCATCGAGCAGAAGCATGCCTTCAAAATTAAAGTTCGAGCCTCTAAGTATGCCTTGATAAATGACCTCCACAGCCTAATCATCAAAGAAATGAATGAGGGCTTGTGGCACCCATAGGTGAGTCGATCCACTATCTTTGTAGAATTATGTGCAGGGTTACTCTTGGCCAGACCATGAAACAAAGTCTGAATAGTTATTAGGGCCTATGACTATTCGAGTTATTTTCATATACTATAAATTTTTGGTATAAAACAAGCAGAATTAAAGAGTGTACGACGGATCATAAGTAATAAAGTGATTTTTTTTAATTAAAAACCCATAGTAGTAAATATAGCTTCTTATTTGGAGGCGATTGAATAATGGATAACTTAGATCTTATCTTCTTTGAAGAAGCGGGGGTCCTATCATTAGACAAGAAACATCCCCACCCCATGAGGCACCCACATAGGTGGTGGAATCCTATGCCATAGTTTTTTACATGTTTGGTAAAGCGTGATTCGTAAAATTATTAAAATGGATAGTTATTATTATATGTATCTTCCTTTTAATGTTCATGTAATTTTAAATAATATTTATTAATACAATAATGATAATAAAAAAAACGTTGATGACCAAATTCAATTTATAATATTGATATGAAATAATTAAAGCATAAAAATTAGATTGTGATCGAATTAGTGAGACTGATGGTAGAACTGTAAAAACTGGCTGCATTTTAAGGTAAAATTTTCTTATTGACCAGCCCTAAGCTAGGAATTTAGGCGGGCCAAATTAGTCTTTTGAAGAAGCGACAAAAATTGCCCAAATTTGGCGAGTAGGGCCATACTATAGAGCCATATTAGGTAGGGGCCAAATTCAACCTATTTTTCGAGCCCAATAATTGAATGGCAAGCCGTCCCCCTAATTAGACAGATAAAATTGGCCTGTCGGTCGAATGATTCCTATGGCCTACAATAAAATTGATAATTTAACGTTCACGATATTTGCAATTATAACAACAAATAATTTTAAGAATAATGGCCTGATTTTTGCAATAGTACACCAAATATTAGAGATGGAAATTGGCCACGAAGAATAATAGTGAATTGAGGGAAGTTTTGCGAAGGGTGAGGATAAATAAAAAGTTTAGGCTATGGCCTTTATAATTTTGTAAATATAAAATGTATTCGAGGTTATTTTTGTCGAAAATAAAAACTATGACGCATTATTTCAATTTTTGTCGATTGAGAAAAAAAGCAAGTGCTACACTGTTTTTATAAAGCAGAGTTTTTAAATCAATTGTGATTATTCGCAATAGATTTTAGAGTGTGTGAATATACCAGCGTGTTTAGGCGCAAAGCAACGGTTTTATCATATGACATAATTGTCATGATTGCAAATGGAACTTAAGGCGATGACAACCAAGCGCGCATCAAGGCGATGACTAAATCGCGTTTATTGATGTAAAATGATCATGTTTATTGATTATTCATTTATTATAGTAATTTGTTATTTATAAATGCAATTATAAAGGAACCGGAGGAAAAGATTGTGTCAGTTGATGCAACATAAACAGTGCCGTTTCAGCAGTCGGACTGATTTGTCGTTTATTGCTGCTTATTTGGGCCATTCTCTCGGGTGGACGATTGAGAAACCCAGTTCGATTAAGCGCTTGAGATTCTGTTTGGTGACTGAAAACGTAGAAAATGCGGGAAAAGAGCAGATGAGATTTTCTAGATGGTTCTTCTATTTTCCTTCTATCGAGCAGCGAACCGGACTCCAGATTTTACATTGTTTGGAATCCAAGAAAGCACAAAAAGCCTTCGCTTAGCTCAGATTAGTTCAACTCTTCACCTTCGTTGGGGGTGAGTTTTTTCACTTTTAAGAATCCATACTACATAGAAGAAGATATTCAAAATCTTCTTTGCTTCTAAGTTTTCTAAGCAACCGAACGGAGGGTTCTTTATTAAGAACCGTAATTGCTCCTTGTAGACCTCAGAGTTTCTTCCGCAGCTGATAATTTGCTTGTTTGAGAATGGGCTTTTCTAGTTTTGGTTTGGGCTGCGATTAAGACCTTACGATTTGTGTTGATTAGACTCCTTGAGAACAAAAGAATCAGGCTCAATCATCTTTGTTACTGCCAATCGACTAATTTTGTGCATTTTCAGGTTAGAAAACAAAATTGCTCGAGGGGTCTGTTGCATTTTTGGATTCTCATTCTCACGTGTTTTCAGGGGACTTGATGCAAAATGGCTAGTGACAGGTGAGTGGGCCTTTGTGAGTTGAATTTAGTCACATTATGCATCAACTTAATGTTAGTGATACTTCTTCTCTGATTTGTCCTAGTTACATAATATCTTGCTGAGTTTTAGAGAGAGTTTTGGTTTTTTAGAGGTCAATCCTAGCATGTTCTTAAGAGTGGGTTGTGGCTATGACATTTTATGTCAACATGAGGAAGACACTATTGCAGATATTGGTGCAAAAGGGTCATGAAATTTGGTCGTAATATATTGTGGAATCAAAGTAAGAAAAAGAATAAGTAAATGAAGTTTAGGCTAAGAAACTTTTCAATCTGAGTAGGGCAGTAGGGATGCTGCATTCTGAAGTAAAGACAGGGAAGTGAGTTGATAAGTGCAGAAACCCCGGCTCTCTCAATTTATGTAAGTTTGGTTTTAATTCTATTGATAGAAGCCTTTTCTGAAGTTTACAGTAAGAGGCCAAGGAGGGTTGTCATACCGATTAGGATATGCGAGGATGTCATTAAAATTTTACTGATATAATAATTCAGTCAAATACAAAATTTCTAATGGAATCTTTTTGCAGTTTAAATATCAGCTAATATACGTATTATGTTGAATTGTAGCTAATTTTACCTTTTGTAATTCAGAAGGTTGTTTCATTTTAAAACTTGTGCTAATTTGGTTATAACACTCTAATAAATATCATGGAAGAAAGGAGATTGGTGAATTTAATTCATACGTTTTCTTTGTTCGGATAGTAATGTGCCAGTCTGTTTATAGAATGATTCTATGTGGGGATTTGTTTAACAAAAAAAAATTAAAAGGATAACAAGGATATCACTAATTACCAAATGAAGAAAGCACACACACAAATACAAAGTTTATGACTATGGGAAAGAAATGACGGAACCACAGTTAACATAGCTTAACGAGAGCAAAGGTCCACTCAGATAACTCGATCAGCATTAGGAACTAGAAACGTTATTTCTTGTGAATTAGAAGCGTCTCATTTAATATTTATAAGTGTGACTGAAAGGTCATGATAGCTTCAGAGTAACACATTGCCCGTTTCTTCTTTATATCAAGTCGAGATAACCTGCAAACCATGATATAAGTACCTCGTCTAAGATAGGATGCAAAATAAAATAAAAATAACATCTGACTATAAAGAAGCATGATGATTTAATGAATTACCCTTATAATCCTTTCTCGGAAACTCATTCTCCTTGTTCCATCTTTGCAATTTCTATCTGTAGCTGGGCATGAAAATGTAGCCTGAATAGAAAAGGAAAGATAAAATTTAGTTGCTTTAAGAAAACTTTGACAAAGCCCATTTCTCTCTAGGTCTGATAACTAGCTTTCTAAATGACAATGGCATTTGATGCATTGGTCACCCATGTTACATTGAGATTTAATTACAGCAAGGAAGACAAAACTGGTAGGTTACATAAATTTTCAGTTTTAAGAGTTTGCAGCTGCATTCCTTTCACCTGTTGCAATGTCATCTAAAGCGAAAGCTCAACCGTACAACCCTTTTGGCTGATCTTTGCCTGCCTTGGCCAATGGTGTTGTCTGAGCCTAGAGCCAGGAGGGAAGGGAAAATGGATTGTTAAGTTGACCCATTCAGTTGTTGGAAAAAACAAAATACCCAAATGGGTAGGCGATGCACCCAAAGTAGAATGCTGCAATGATCCCCATTCCCTGCTATAGATTTGAATGAATGAACCAGCATTTGGGTGTTGCCTGATGTTTATGGTGCTCAGATTGTTCACAGAAAAAACAAGCCAAAATCAGTGTTAATATAAGTTGCTTTGAAATGATGCAGAAAAGGAAAGTTTCTCTGGGAAGTGATTGATCTCTTACCCAGCTGATTTCCCGGGAACCATGGAAAGACAACTTACCAGTTTCCTTGCTCTTGACCTGGTAGCTGATTCTCTGTTCTTTATCATTCTGCGCCTAATCTTTTCAGCAATGGCTGTTGCTGTTACATCAGCATCAGTGGTGTTGATGACAGTCTCTGTTCTGCCATTTCCAGGACCGAACATGTTAATGAACCGATGGTAAGGATGTGCCCCCTGAACAGCTTGTTTCTCTGCATTCACTTCATAGGGATTCACCAGGCTGAAGCCATTGATGAAACTTGATGAGAGTAGCTCCTTCTGATGGCCTTCTCCTACCCCTCCATATCCTACCCAAAAGCCTGCAGATCCCATTGGTTCCAAAACATTGCCAGCTCTGTGAATTGGGAACTGGCTTGAACCTGATCCATTTCCAATGGATAGCGATGTCTTTTGATGGTTTCTCAGGCTTTTCATTCTCATCCAATTTTGTAGAGATTCTTGTGCATTTTCCCAATTTCCATAAAGTATGAAATTTGCTGGTTGGATCATGTCTGAAACGAGAGATGTGGGCGTAGAAATTGCTGGGCTCCTTGGAGATGTGCCTAAAGACAGTGGGCTGACTTGAACTCTTCCCTTCATTGGAATTGAGGAACACAGGAAACATGTTGTCTAGATCTTGAAGATCTGAGTAAACTTCAATTCTGAGCCTGGTAGCAGATGAGAGTGGCAACAAAAACAAGAAATATTATTTGAATTGTGATGCATGCAAGGATCTCATTTTCTCATTGAAAACAGTACAAATCCTCTAAAGAAAACAGAATTCTGATATAGGATATATATTGTAAAGTTAGACTGTGCAAGTGTATTTTTTCTTTCTTTTCAATTCCATATAAATCAGCAAAACAATAGCCAAACTGTAGTACCTTTGAACTCTACTGTTAAGACCAAGGCGATGTTTAAGATAGGATGAACTTCCAAAACCTTCACCTTCACCATTGCTAAGGATTGTGTTGAGTACCCTCTGAATGCTCATACAGAGAGACTATACCTGAAATATAAAGACAGAAGAAGATAGAGTCAAGGAATATAAGCGACACAGAAGATAAAAGGAAGGGAAGAAACTTTATGCCCGAGTGGCAGAGATGCTCTGAAAATCAACAGCTGCAGAAGCTCATTAGTACCAAGGCCAATCAGTTTTCCAAAAAAGGGAAAAGTTGAAACCAGATGCTTTCATTGTGAGCTCGTAAGGGTGCAGCAAAAGGACACTTCCAAGCTAATCCAGGTAATTATTTTATTACTGCGAGGTGCGTAGGTTTCTAGAACTCTCTAGTTTGCTTTACCAAATAGAGATAGTGTATACATGTTTCTTGACTTTATAAAATATCATAATATGCCATTGGATTTATCGAGAAAAAGCAATTTAAAGATGTATTAAGTTTCCAATCTTATCTATCGATTCCCAAAATCTTAGACTGTAAAAGTAAAGACCTATTCCCTTTTTTTCCCTTTTGAAAAATTGATATTCCTAAACCTTCCTTTTTTTCTTTTTCTCCATGCTTTTGTAACTTTATGTAATTAAGACTTTTAATTTTTTGGTATGTTTGTTTACATTGTGAACTTCTAAACTACATGTTTTCTCACTATATTTGTGGAGGTTAGGTCAGTGATGATGATTGCATAGAAAAGACTTTATGCTAAGTAGTTAAGGGACAACCGTGATCATGTCTGAAGTATCATTTTCGTGACTGACTTAGTACAGATTTTGAAATCTCAAGTCTCTGATTAGAGCACAAACATGGATCTTTCTCTTGGTTTCTTTCCACAATATTGTTCGTGTCTTAACAAAACACAAACTTTTGGCACAAAATTGATTTCAAGTTGTATAATTTCTAGTATTTATTCAGTCTAATCTTGTGCATTTTGGTGGATTCTAAATACCTACAAACTTTGTACAATTTTTGCATTCTAATGATAGAAACAATAAGTGTTCCAACACACAGTACTGTACATGGACAAAACCACCATATGACCTCTTCTAAGGATAAATAGGAAAGTACTGAAAACTAGTACTGCAATTGTTTGATTAGGTAACGGCCAAAAAATTTGAGATAGCAAGCAGAAAATAAAGGTGGTCAGAAATCTAAGAGTAAACTACTTACAGATGTTCTGGTTGATTCTCATTCTCATTTGAGTTTCATATTTTCTTTGCACTTAAAAATAAAATGAAAAAAAAAGACGATATCCCATTTAATTTGGACTTTCTCCCATACATCTACCTCCTCATGCAAAGCAAAGAGAGTTCCCAACAATGGCCAACAGAAGAGCTTCTTCAGATTGAATTGCCTACCTACTTTTTTTTTTCAGGTAATTCTGTTTCTATTGGTTTAATACATTACCTTAAACCTTGATACGGTTATAAAATTTAGATAATTGTAAAATTTATTCATATATTTGTTATATTCGATGAAAGACGCATAATTATGATGGAAACCGTTTCTTAGTAATGACTTATATGTACTTGCATAGCTCTTAAGAATTTTTCATCATTTGAATCAAAAGCTCCTCATTATCAAAGGTAATCTTGTTTATTTTCTCCCAAACCATCCAAAAATGATATAAGGGAGCTACCGACGGACAGCACATGCTTCTTGCCTATAAGACCACCTTGACCAAAAGAATCTTTCTAACGTGATGGAAGGATCCACATCATACCAAATAATGCATAGTCTGATAGTTGGAACATGATCAAATTGACTCTTCTTTAGCAAGACAAAGGAAATCTTTGTTAGCTAGGCGGCCCATACTCTTTGGTTGATCCAAAAGTTAGGCCCATATCCATACAATCTATATCGAGAAAAAAGGCCCTCTTAGAGGAATACCCAAAGGGCACTAAATGGTATCTAAAGAAAGGATTGCAAATATAGGATCCAAAGCACCATAAATTGACTTCATAGAAAAACTTCCCATCCTTAATCTCAAGCACCTTCTCAAATTTTGTAATCACTCTCTTCTTTTGTATTGTCAAGAGGAATCCCTATTCAAACTCTCTACCATCCCAATTATTGAAAGCCCTAGAGAAACAAGGATTCCAACCCCATCCTTAAACGAAAGTCCCAAGCCTTTGCCCCTCACAAATATTACATTGAAATTTGCTATAGCATACGAGAGAGCAGGAAACACACGAGAGCATTGTCACCGCCTCCTTCAAAATCATTCTTAACGCACTTGACCGAAGAACATAATTTACGTGCTCAATAAAAGCCCTTCCTTCACACAATCTCCTTTCATAATCCCACGTTATACCCCACCCTCACTTATCGAATTTTTGCTTTCCTTCTTCTATCGAAACTTCCCTCTGAATGGCATGGCTTTGAAGAGCCCCCTTTCACCATAAAGACAGCGCACTTATAGAAAGGACATCTATTAAGAATAAAAGACTTTAACACCCAAGCCACCTTTACTTTTATTTGAATGAACCAACGATCCACTTTCTTGGATGAGAAGCCGGCTTAAAGCCTGCCAAAGAGAAAGTCCTTTGTGATATACTTTAATCTCAATCCTCTACTCTTGACATATCTGAAAAGACATGAAGTAAATGGGCATGCTAAACAACTTGCACTCTGTTGATAGAGGATTTCTCCTCCCTTTAGATATAATTATCTTTTCCACATTGCTAATCTCTGCAAAACCTCTCCTATACACCTCATTTGAGCCATCGTAGATTTATGTGGAGCATCGAGGAAGCCACAAGTATGATGAAGGAAGTGCGAGTCATTGTCAATACAAGCTTAAAACCCCAGAAACCTATAAAGTTTTGTCCCCATTTGTAAAAATCTCCTACTTTTGTCTAAAATCGATAATTAAGCATTAAAGCAAATATTATCTAATCTTGGGAAGTTTCCACGAAAAACAAGAAGCATATCATCTTATAAAATAGAAAATAAGTGATTTGACCACGTGTCCACCCTTCTTCTTCACCCACATTAGCACAACGAGGCTGCACTCATTGTTCTATTGATGGGCTACTTAAAACCTCTATCCTTTTCAAATAATGGGTGGCATAGGAAAATCCTTGCCTCGATCCCTACGATTATGAAGGAACCTAACAATAATAATATTTCTTTTGATAAGTAAAGTGGAGCTGATATTAACAAAACAGGGCAGGCTCTAGAGTATACAGGTTGTATACAAGAAAAACAAAAAAAAGGCAACTTGACAACCTACCACCTTAGAGTACTAGAGAATACACATTAATAAATTTACAATAGAATTACTCCTCACTAACAGACAAGGCACATCCAAGAAGTAAGGGATGTTATAAGGAGTTTTTCAACCTTTCTTGGGGAAAAATAACATTATCAAAGACCATCATGTTTCTTTCCTTCCAAATTGCCCCAATGAGGCTAGAGCGTTGCTTGCCATAGACTACTTTTTGCTTTCTTCTAACGATGTATTTATTTACTAAAACGGACATTGTTAAGGTAGAAATGTACCACCTTATCCAACCTACCCATTTCTCACAAGTGATTTTCATAATAAGAAGCAATAAATTCCAATTTATGTGATTATATGCCTTTTTATGTTTGCTTCATGTCGAAGCTTGCTCGATGCTCCACGAGTTCTTACTTCTCGACAAAGAGAATCTAAACCTTAATGGAATCGATGCAATAGTAAATTTATCTTCCCTTAAAGAAAGTATTTTAGGATGAAGACACCATCTTACCTATCACCTTCTTTGCTTTATTAGCGAAAACCTTTGTCAACAGCTTGTCTAGGCCTTCCATGAAACTAATAGTTCTAAAGTCTCTATGGTCATTTGCCCCTCATTTTTTTGAGACTACTACCATGAACATAGCTTTCAAGGTTCTTACAAATCTTCCATGCTCATAGAATTCTTTGAAAAAACCTATAACCTTGTATTTCACAAACTACCAAATGAAACTGCCAGAAAATGGAGGAGGAATTCATCACAGCTGAGTACTTTGTCCTTCTTTGGGCTCATAAAGGGTGAACAACCTCTTCCACTGAGAATGCCTCCTCTAGCCTCAACATCCTCGATTCTTTAAAGTGTCATTTCAAACTTGGATGCCAATCAGAATGTCATTAGATTTTGGAATGCACTAACCACGCCACACATGATTCTCATACTACTTGATAACCGGGTTCCATTAATTTTGATCTTAGTCATACAATTCCTCTATTAACGAGAGTTGCTTGAATCCACAGAATTTCAGTGTTCTATTACCTTCCCTCATTACATTTCTCTTGATTTTTATCTCGAAGTTTTGTCCATGAGGACTATTTCTTGAAATCCTCCCTTGCCCTCAGTCAGCCTCCACCTTTTCCTGACCAGAACTCTCTCTTGATTTCTCTGTTCATCTAGAAAATCACTTGATGCGATACGAGCCCTTTTAATGCCAGCATTCCCAAACACTTCCTTGTTCCAAGTTTTCAAATTGTTCTTTAGAGCCTTGACTTTCTTTGCTAAGTCAAAGCGAAAAACCATTGAAATTAACCCTTGTGACCAACTTTTCGTGCTCCTTAAGCATCTCCTCTATCTGACCACACTTTTTCAAAGCTAAATGGGCTGAGCCTCTCCTCGTGAACATTGGTCTAGAGAGACACTATACCACCCAGTGAAATGGCACTCTGATCGCTTAGATGCGAAAATTGATCAAATATTGACATGGATTGATTCTTCAACCCATCACTCCCAAGTTAATCGGCCAGATTTACAAGGAAGGTCTCCCAAAGTGAAATCATTGATCACCTTGAGAACCTTTTGATGGATTAAGACATCCTCTTCTCTATTACACTCCTTTAAGGGATCTAGGCATATTAAAATCCTTCCAATGCACTAGAGATATTCCCTGACCCACAGATATTTGGCTTCTCCTAAAATATTCTCTGCTTCCCATTTCATGAGTAGGACCATATACCCATGAATCCTGATAATCCATCCTTACAAATTTTTAAACCAATAATATATTAGAAGTGGCCCTCTCTACGACTTCAACTTTGGATCTATATTATTACAAAATGCATCACCTTTATGGTTGCTCCTTTGGATTGACTATTCTACGCTAAAAATGTATCACTCCCTCGTTTTGCACCACTATAAGAATTCGTATTTTGGAATTTTCTCTACTAATAAACCCGAGTCCACTCTTTGATTAATTTGTTCCGATACCTTAGTTATCGTTTTCTTATTAGTCATTATCTCCTTACCTTCAATTAAAATTTCTATCTTAAATCATATGGCATGAGACTTTAGCCCCTCCTTTGTTCCACCCGCTCTTTTTTCCCATGACATTATAATTAATTGAACATAAACTTTTTTAGTTCTTATTCGAGCCTTATGCTAGTTATTAAATGACCAACTCTCCTAAAGCTCAAACATAGGATTTGGGTTTAATATGAATATCATGCTTGAAAGCAGCACACTACTCTCAACTGCTTACGGCCCGTACCGCGCCGCGTGAAGGAGTTAGAAGTCCATTATGGACTTTCAAATAAACATGAAGTTAAATTAAAGGAAATTCGACAAGGTATAGCATGAAACAATTTCTATCTATGTTAAATGTGCATTTCTCACAAGGCTGAGCTTGTAGGATTTGAGTTTAATATCAATATCATGCTTCGACATAGATGTTGTATAACCCCTCTTTTTGCATTGTTCTCTTCCTTTTTTTCATCTATGAAGCCCAGTTGCAGTTACATTAATTCTTTTGTTGAGGATCCTTAAAACTTGTTGTACTTCACCAAACAGCAATTGTTCCAACAACTTTAAGACCCCCCACTTCTTGCATAGACCCCACATCCATGGTCGTTTAACCTCTATCCCCAACTCCCACCTCAACCATATCCTTCCCCTCCCTTAGAGGACCCACTCGCCATGAAGGCCCAGCCAAAAACAAAGGAAGGAGTGCAAGAGAAACCCTAAGATCTTGTAGGTAAGAGAAGAATTTTACTACCTAGATGCTTCAGCCAACAACGCTTCATCTATAATTGACCCGATTGTTTTATCTCAAGTGTGATCTTTGGCCAGAGCTTCTAGAGAACCTCTGCTGAAAGATCTTTCTCACCTCTTTGGATGCTCGCCACTAGCTCACAAAAACACAAGTTTGGAGAAGTTGGAGAAGCTTCTATAATCCTTCCTAGTGAAGCCAGCTTGGCAAGCCCTAGTCTGCTCCCGAACTCCTCTCAGATCAGGCGGTAGGCCTGCATGTCTTTAGACTATGAACACCTTGCATGGATTGATTGTAGGCATGCTTGGCTAAACAAATGACCCACTTCTACCACCTAATCCACTTGAACACACGATTTGGTATATCTTGACATGTTGGTCCCTATACCTCTTCCTCCATCCTTTAAGCTCCCTCCTGCAAAACCTTTGGACCCTCTACAAGACACTACTGTAGAGGATGGAATAGTAAATAATGGGACTTCTTTTAGTCTTCCTCTAATAATCGACATGTCATGTACCCCCACTTATGCCTCAAATTGCAGCACCCTTCCCTTTAGACGCTCACTGAAAGTAGCGTGTGGGCTTCCTTGATCTTCTCCCTATACTATAAACGCCACTCCTCTGACTCCTCTTAGCAACACCCGGTTGCCTGATCACAGTAAATTTCCCACCTCGATTTCATAGAGAAACACTTTCAGTCCCATCACAGCACGAGCAGGCGTATTAGTCCCATCAGTATCTTCACTTAAATTATGGCCCATTGTACCTTAGAAAAAAAAGTTATATCTTCAAACAACAAATATAGCCTCCTGACCACAGCTTTTGAACACCTCACCCTCCACAAATGAAGGGAGCCCAACATCGAATTCTTATTAGCATAAGCCCCGTATGGGAAGCACATTATTGTGCTTATAGCCCCTTATGGAAGCACCTCATCATCGGTTCCATTTTTCCAAATCTGAAGACTCACTATAACCCTCCTTTTCCCCATGAGCAGGACTTTCAGCCTCAAACGAGACTTCAGGCTTCGAAGCAGATAAAAAGACCTCTTCCTAACGATAATTCCTCGATCTTCCTTAGAAGTGATGACCGGGCACCCATAATAAAATACGACTTAGGAGATTGAAGTGAAAATCTCGCTCAGTCCTGAAAATAATGATCCAGCTGATAATGTGCCATACAACTCCTTTCCCCATTTCCAACCAAACTAAGGTGGCTTTTGTTTTTTTCACTTAAATAAAACTTTTTTTTTCAGTTTAATGTTAAATAGTATTTAATAGTATTAAGTATTAAGTTTGTTTTTTAACATTGGGAAGTGAGTGCTTCTAGCTCTCCTCCTTGTTGGGGAAGGATGGTGTTTCTTGTTTTGGAAGATCACTTTTTTCTAAATAAAAAAAGCCAAATATTTTGCTTTTTCTTTTCAGAATTTTTTTTAGAAATTTCAGCAATAAATCATGAAAAAGTTAAAAAAACAAGCAGTTGATTCTTTGAAAGCTATTTAGTTTTTAGAAAAAGCCAAAACAATGTTGCCCCCAAGTCTCCTACCCTCCCAAACTGTGTGTTTGTAGCCTTTGCAAACAGCTTGGACTCCAACCCCTTCTCCCTCAAAGAGGCCACTCGAGCATCAGAATCCTTTAACACATCAAGGCCTTGAAACTACTCTTGCACTAGTGTTAAGTCACCATGATTAGTCCCTTCCCTTTTGGGAAAATAAGGTAGAAGCTTTTTGTCTCAGATTGCAAAATTGAATGGAGAAGGAACCTTCCCGCTGTTTCGACCAAAGCTTTAGATGCAATATTGCTTCCCCCTCCGCTAGTCTAGACGCTTTCTATTTTCATTCTCCTGCCACTTGAGGCTAAAGTCATCAATAGTGAGGAGACCGGCTTAGCTCTCTTCCCCCAGGCACATTAACAAGGGCACCTCGGATCTCTCGGATACACCTTTCCACTTCCCTTGGACATCCTCGACCCACCGACTCAAGATTTGGAGCTCATAGGAACCCAGCTTCCCACCTTTGAAGCTTCACTCATTGGAATTCTAGTTTTAGGGTTTGTGCTCTCACTAATTAGAAGATGTAGTTTATATATATAGCTTGTTTTCAGAAGTGAATAACTTGTTTTTGGATTTTCATCATTTTTCTTGCAAGTCAATGGTTTTCTAAAGAAGCTATATTTTGCATGGTTTTGTATAGAAACTATTTATATGGTGAACTTGACTCCTCATAGCTTATGCTGTAGAAACTTTGTTTACTCTACATAGTTTATAGTTAAACTGTTTCTCTCCTAACTATCTTTGTTTTCAAATGTGATACCCTCTAGTTATTGCGGCTATCCTGGTGGTATGAGATTGCACTCGTAAGTCTTGAGCATCTTTTGCATATTGTAGGTTTTAAATCTTATGACCTTTTAGATAAAATTGGTTGCTCAGAAATTGTATAATATATGTGCTAATTCATCTTAAGCAAACATTTGCTAATTTATATTACACATCTTGGAGAAATTCTCCTCATTCTTGATTCAACCAAAAAATCATATGAGTCATTTACGTTTGGTTCTTCATTTCAAGTTGATATATAAAAGTGTATTTGTTTAGTGTACAGTAGTATCACATCTGTATAGAAGAACTTACGGTAGGTTTTATACTAGCTTGTTCATTTCGACATTTCAAGTCTGAAGCCGGGGAGACCCAGGACATCAATGAGAGTCGTTGATTATTGCTAGTTATCTATGCCTAAAATATATATATATATATATATAGAGTTGAATTAGAATCATCTTTCTTAATGTCACCACCCCACGACTTCTCTATGAAACCATCGGAGTGCTAGTTATGAAATGCCTTTGTTCACCCATGGCCGGAGTCTTTGGATCTTTCATTTGCTACCATAAGAGCCGTGGCGGACCGGGGTTGTTCCGGCTCTTGGGTCTTAAACTCCGATCCCAGATGCTTGAACCGGAAGGCTATCATTAACGAGATGAAGCTCGGTGGGTCCTACTTTTAGTGAAGATCATTCCCACATGTAGGAGTTGTTTGAATATGATGTGGTTTATGGTTTGAGTCGGTGTTATGTTAAGTAGTTGTTCTCAAGATTGAAGAGATTCTGATCCTTCTTACCCTTGAAAATGTCGTGTCGGGATGTTTCTAAATTTTTATGGAGCTAGCTTCTGTATTTGTGTACAAGAATTTCTTGAATATAGGCATTTCGACAATTTATTGTTTGAAATCTGTTACAATATTAGTTTGCCATTTATTATAATTTTTGTTAGTGAAGGCTTCAAGTTTTTGAATTGATTTCAGTGTGTTTGGCTATTTCTTGGTACAACGACATTATTTGATTTTCATGTATGGGTTTGCTGCTAGTAATGTGGTTCTTGGAAAGTACTAAGGAAGGAAATTAAGTAAGAAAGAAAATCATATATTATTAAAATTAGTTAGAAATTTATACTATAGAAACCAAGAGGAGAAAGTTGGAGGAATGAATTCCTTGTCTTTTTCATTGAGTCATCATACATATATATGAGTTAAGTTATACATTAGATAAGATGATCTACTCTTCCTAAATTGTTACAACCATATAAGAAAAGTATCTAATAAGATACAAACCAATATGTTAACGTAAGATACATGCTATAGCAGCTCTACTCCAAGTTGGAGCATGAATATCATCCTCTTAGCTTGTTACATAGGTAACTAACCCGGTCTCCATTTAGAGCCTTTGTGTAGATATCACCTAATTGTTCTCCAATCTTCTTATATTCTGTAGAAATCAAACTGAGTTGTATTTTCTCACGAACGAAATGACAATCCTTCATGTGTTTATTTCGTTCATGGAAAATAGAATTAGAGGTAATGTAAAACCCCAACCTTATTGAATGTTATAATGGTAGTTGTTGAATTGATTAGAGGTCCAATGATAGAAGCAAGGGTAGATTAGAATTGAGAAAGCAGGGCGATCATTTGGGCATAAGTGAAATTTTCGAAAATTTTCCTTTGGATGCCCTAATGAATATTAATTCTTCTTATTATATCGGATGGAGGGTTTGCGGAGAATTTTTAAAATTTCGATTCACATGAAACGAGCTGATATTTAGAAGGGTGGAATTTAAGTGAATAGTGATTTTGGGTGGGGTCGCGGTTCTGATTGAAATTTTCGGAAGTGGGTCGAAAATACGAAAATGTCAGGAATAAATCATAGAATCTACTTGAAGCGAAGCGAGTCCGTTTGAATATGGATTTCAGGCGGTCCCAACGTAGTCGGATAATAATACGCTATTGTCAGTTCCGTTTAATGATTTCATCCAGGTTCGGTGATTTGAGCACAGAATCCATTAATGAAGGATTTAATTAGAATATTTCATGAGTGATGTAAGTTTGGCAGGCCATAGAATATTTTGACGTTTAATCGGTATAAAAGCATTGGTGAAACTTAAGTAAAAACACTATAAGGAATATTTTATTGTGAGAGCCCAATCAAAACCTTTCTTAATGGCTAAGTTATGATTAAAATATCATGAGAATGGACCAATCAGATTCTTGGGCACAAAGTGGATCAAAATTTTTTTTTAAGGGCTAAGTTAGGGTTAGTGACTCATGAGAGAATGAGGCCAATGGGATTAGGTTGAGACAATTTACTGAGTGAGTCGAGCTAAATTTAAGATTAAGTGTTCTTTCGAAAGAGAGGGAGAGCACGGTATGAGAGGAAAAGGGAGGAGAAGAAAAGAAAGGAAAAGAAGAGAGAAAGGGGGAAGAAAACCGCAGACGAGTGTGAGAGGGTGAGTTTTTTCTCCTCCTTGAAACTCTTAGTGATCTCAGTAGTAGCGAAAGCGAGAAAAGCTGAAAGCAGTAAGTTTCTAATGGTGGGAAAGTTGGACTTTTATGTTTTTATATAATGCCTTGATTTTCTTGTATGGATGTTAGATTTATGGTATTAAGGGTGAATGTGATGATTTTGATATAAAATGAAGAAATGGATTATGTTAGGGTTTGAAAAATAAAGTGAGTGATGGTTAGGGTTTGATAGTGCGTTTTGTATGACATGTTGAAATTGGTTAGGGATTAGTGAAATTTAGTTATAAAGCATTAGATTGGAGTGATTAGATAAGAAGAAAATGGAAAAACTAATTGAATATGGTTTGTGCATAGTCGGCCAAAATGGAAATGAGAGGAGTCGAGGTAGTTTAGTAATTTTCATGTGTTTTAGGTGAATATTAGCTTTCTAGAAATGCATTAGATTAGTTAGAAAGAAAGGATTTGAATTGAGGACATGAAGGTCATTTGTAAAGTAAAGGGTATTTTGGTCATTTCATAATTACGTATTGTGAAGTGTGGTTGATGGGATTAAAGTAGATAATAGTGGTTTAGGTGAAAATGAATGTGTATGGTGGGTTAAAATGGAAGTTGGTTAATGGTTAGTTGTGGTTTTTTCTTGAAAGGGTGAAAGGACTATCGGACGGGAAAGCGAGAGTCGGCAGACGGGATTTGAGCGGTGAACGGTGAGTGGAAAAAAATGATATTTTGAAACTTAGAGTTTTAAAAGTGAATGGTTTTAATATTAAATGAAAAGTTTAATGAAATATTTTATATAAATGTTAAGGCATATGGAAGTTTATGTTAAAGGCGTATGAAATGTTTTATCTTATAAATATATATATTTATATTAAATTATATATGTATCGTATGTTAAAAAAAAAATTATTATGGAAGTTTAAAAATGTGTAAAGGATACGTATGTATAATTGTGTATCTATGTGTTTTCATGAGAAAATAAAGGATTTAATGGATTTATAAATGTATTTTGATAAATCATTTCTCAGTGGTTACCTAACCTATATATTTATTATGGTGATATGTTTGAGGTTCTTAAACGTGTAAAGATTTAGAAACAATTCAGAGTTACCCCTAACGGAGAAGGGAAAATAGATTTTTAGTGTAATATCCTTACACGTGATAAGGTCTTACTCTTGGAACACCTCACGGCGTGAGTTTCTCCGCAATGTAAATAGTTATTTGGAATGTAGTATCCCTCACCGTCAATGCGAAGCTTGTTCGGTGTGTTTATTCCCTTGGGTTCCATCAGAAAGAAAGGTTAAGGCATAAAGTAGTTTTAATTGTATGAGTATTTATTACTTTGATATATACTAAAATGTTATCTTAATGAAAATGTACACTCCTTTGGGCTCATTTAGGCGACTCTTCAGGTATGTTTAGAAACAATTTCGGGACTTTGAGAAGGTCGCCCGGTAGAGTACCCTCCTGCGTAGTGAGTCGAGCATCGAGGAGACGACGTCTGTGACTGCATTGTATAAAATGTTTTGCATGTGTATATGTTGGATATTTTTGTCATGTATATATGTATATATGTATATATTTTGAAAAGGAACTACGTGGGCTTTGATCCTCGAGTAGACGAGTGCGTAGGCGGTGACTTAAGTCCGGTGATGCTGATCATTTTATAAAAATTTGTGCATGGAATTGAAGAAATTTTGAATGTTTTGATGATTAAAGTAAATAAATGTATATGTGTATATATTTTGCTTGATTGAGTTGTGTGCTTAATTGGGTTGTGGACCGAAGAGTCCTAAAATAGGATTGAGGTGAAAGATTAGAAGTGTTTTAAATGTTTTGCGGGTTTTTGTAAATTTGGGAAAGTCAGAAAAGCAGAGAAGCTTTGTAGATTTTAAGAAAAATCTAAGTGTTTGAAAAAAAAAAAAAAATTTTTACCTTCACTTCCGCATTATTTTCTAAGATATATTTAAGGATTGTAAAGGGTTATTTCAATGTTCGGTTTTATTTGGTTGTTTGAGGAAAAGTTTATATCGGATTTAGTCTTGGAGATCCTCGGGTTCACGAGGTTAATCGGGTCGGGATCCTTCGAGGTAATATGAAGGTGGCTGATTGTCGAGCTAAGAACTTTGTTGGAATTGAAGTTTTAATAAGAGCTTCATGAAAGTTCATGGAGCCTCATAATCTATGCCATTCTTTCACATCTTTCCGGGTCTGTATTTAGATGAGAGATATACTCTGTTCTTCTCTTTCTTAGATCCTCCCGATTTGCATAAAACACTCAAGTCTATTATGCCCGTGATTCTTGTATAAAATGCCACGTCTCGGAAATTTCATTTCGAGTAACATAAAATGCATTCTACATCCGCCGATATTGTCAGTATTGGAAAAAAGACATGTATTGGTTTACAACACTAGCAGTATGCAATATCAGTGTGTTATTATAAGGTAGTTGACTTCCCATTGACCTTTTATATATCTTAGGGTCTTGAATAATTCGCCTTTTCTAATGAATGTAGGCTTGGTGCCATAGGGTATGGCTTTGATGTCATCTTCCTTGTTTGGATAATAAGTCACAGCACGTATTTCGGCACTTAGATAAGAAGATTAAGTTCATTTCATCGCAACCTCAGCCTTTAAGAAGTATTTTAACATGCCTAAGTCCTTTGTGTGAAATTGGACATGAAGAAAGGACTTGAGTGAAGATATACTTACCATATCATCCCTAGTAATGATAATATCATCAACATAAACAACTAATAAGATGATACCTGCTTGAGAGTTTCTGTAAAAAACAGAATGATCAGATTTGCTCTTCTGAATGCCAAATTTTTCAATCACTTCACTGAATTTTCCAAACCACACATGGAACTGTTCTAGCCATCTGATGATTTTCGGAGGCAGTAGACTCTACCAATCTCCCCCTGGGCAACAAACCTGGGAGGTTGCTCCATATAAACCTCTTTTGTAAGATCCCTATGAAGAAAGACATTTTTAATATCAAGTTGATGAATGTCCAGGCCATGGTGGGTGCCTCAGAGATATAAATAGTCGAGATAGAGGTTAGCTTGCAATAGGGAAAAGTATCGAGAATAATCTACCCTATAGGTCTAGGCGTATCCTTTGCTTGAGCCAGGACCTTGACACAGCAATTGATCCATCTAGGTTAACCTTCATTGTAAACACCATCGGCGATGTGGCTTTCTTCCTAAATAGGTAAAGCGCACAAGTCAGTATCATTATCGATCCAGAGGCATCCATCGCCTCTATCACGCTAGCACTCGTCGACCCAGCGAGATGATCTAGGGCTTGAAACCTTGTTAGACAATGAAATAGAGTCAAGATCACGATAAGCGAACATGAATGAGATGATAAATGGTTATAAGAGAAAAATGCGGAGGTGGATGACGCTGTGGCGTTGCTACGGAAGCGATAGAAGGTCATCACTAAGAACTGGATCTGATGTCGAAGCAGTCGGTGGAGGGCTCAAGACTGGGGGGTGTAGGCATCGAGCATAGACTACAAGTGATAAGAGGCTTTGTCGATTGGTGGAACAAAAATTTAGGCCGTGAGAGACAAGAGTATAAGCGAGCAAATCATCATCCTCCCCACATTAGTGTGGATCAGTATGGAGAAAAAGATTATTCTCGAGAAGGTGACATCGACAAAAACCGGTACTCACGAAGAATGGGGCGATAACATTTATATATACGAGACTTTCGAGAGTAACCCAGGAAGATACATTTGATGACTTAGGATTGGAGTTTAAATACACGGACGAACGAAAATCACAGAGACAAAACAAGTACACCTAAATACCTGAGGCTTAATAGAAAACAAATATTTATGGGGAAAAGAGGTTTGAAAAGCAGTGCTTTAATCGAAACCGAGAAGACATCCGATTAGTAAAAAAAAAACAAGCTGTGGAAACAACATCAACCCAGAAATACTTGGGCACATGCATTTGAATTAATAAAGCAGGGTTTTGAAGATGTATATTTTTTCTTTTAGCAACTCCATTATGAGAAGGAGTATTAACCTGAATGTACGATGAAGGATGCCATTTTGAAGCATATGAAGATGAAATTGTTCGGACATATATTCTTTGGCATCATCACTTCTCAGATTTTGAATAGAAACATGAAACTGAGTGTAAATTTTAGCACAAAAGGCACAGAAGTGAGAAAATAAGTTTGAACGGTTTTTCATTAAATATAACCAAGTTGTTCGTGAATAATCATCCCGAAAAAATGTAACAAAATGCAATTCGATTAGGGGACTAAATTGGACATGGGTACTACTGCATCTAAATGGACTAACTCGAAAGGAGCACTAACTCGTTTATTAACTCTTGAGAGCAAGAACTAAGGCGATGATGTTGTAATTGTGGGACTCATATCTAAGGATGATAAGATTGAAAGTGGGGACCTGATTACTTGATAGAGGAAGAGAGGGTGTGATTGCTTATGAATCTAAATGGTGTAGTAACCCCGGAACATGCAATGGTCTCGATCTTTATTATAATCAAGAATGTAGAGACCCAGTTCGTGTCCTTTACCAATTATACATTTTTCGTTATGGGATCTACCAATCTGATAATCAAGAAAGAATGAGACATAACTTTTAAGAGTTCGAGTTAGTTTGTTTACAGATATCAAATTAAAATAAAAATTAGGTAAACTCAAGATAGACGATAGGGGAATAGAAGGAGTGAGAAAAATGGTGCATGAACCAAGAACACAGGACTATGACCCATCTGCTAAAGTGATAGTGGAAGATGAAGTTGTGATTGAAAGGTAGAAAATAGATTGGAATTACCTCTCATGTGATATGTGGCTCCAGAATCAATAACCCATTCGAAGGACGAAGATGAGACAAGGCATGTGTTTGGGTTATCTAATTTGGCTATAGCTTTAATCGGAGTAGATGGAGACTTCAATGATTCCTGATACAAGTGGAACCTGGCAAGTTCGTCTGCAGAGAATTGAACCGACTAAGCAGATGCCTCATTAGAGGAGGCTATATGGGTAGATGGAAATCTCGATTTTGGTTGCAATTTCTTGCGATCCTGCGTATCACATGTCGGGCTTACGACGGTAATAGCAGACCGAAGACCCCTCCCGAGTGCGGCCCTCACAGTGTTGCACGGTGGGCCGCACTATTTTATCTTGTGGCTATCTGGCTACCCTTTATTTTGACCCGACAAAGCCTTTGCTCATCTGAAGCGACGGAAGAAATAGTCGAGGATATTTATGTGTGTAGTTTTTGGCTGGACATTTCTTGGAAAGAAGAAACTTCATGATTGGACATAATCCGTGCCTTAACAAAATCATACTCATAAGGGAGGGCAGCTAAGAAGCCTACCACTGCCATTTTTTCTCGTTGATCTTGTTAGGCCTTAACATCTGGATTAAAGGCCTTAACATTCAGTTCCTCATATGTCTTTTTATAGTCCATGAAAAATTCCGTAAGCAGATCTTGTTTCGAGGTGATAAAGGATCGACCACATCAAAGATCACGAAATATTTCCCTTTCTAAAATACACAATTCCAAATAATCCATTAGCTCCTTAACAAACTCAAGTGATTAATGAGGCGAAGTAGTTTACCATCTGATAGGTCTGAATTTGGAGAAAGAGAGCGGGCATCATCCTCTACAACCATTGGTCCTTTGAATCATCAATAGGAGGGGTTCTCATTAAGATTATTTGGTTGTGCAGATACTCCTTAAGTAGGGAGTGGGTGTTTGATCTAAGTAATTAGGACCAGTCCGCTTGTCCTCCGTGATTTTAGACATCATCGGGACCACTTCGAGCGTCGAAACAGGCTTCTTATCTGCTGAATCAGTCATATTGAAGTCAAGGGAAGTAGATCAGGGCTAGAGAGTACCTCCAGAAATCAAAGACTCAAAAAATCTCCCAGAAAACCTAGACAAAGAGGGATGTTGGACACAAAAGCCACAAAAACGGCAAATCGAGTACCCAACCCGGGAAACCCAGTGGACATGAGGTCTGTCGGTCTTGAGACTGACACGAGAGGAGAAGGCTGGAGCGGAATAGCCCCCACGCGTCCATAAGCGCGGTGCGTGTGGATTTGGCCTGAATCACTATGGTGGCGCGTGAGCTCCACAAGCGTGGTTTCCGGCCATCGGATTTTTGTGGTAGGTATGTCGATGGTTGGAAAAGCTCCTCAGGTTGGCGGTGAGATCCCACTCCCTTGAAATAGGTGTTTAAAAAAAAACCCCACATAGCTCTCTTGAGCACTCTAAAAATATGCCTAAAAGCAGTCAAAAACTCTCATAATCTAAGTCTTTGAAGCTCACGTCTGCATGCTTAGAAACCAAGAGGAAGAGTTGGAGGAATGAATCTTTGTCTTTCATGGAGTCATCATACATATATACAAGAAGGTTAGGCTATAGATTAGAGTAAGATGATCTACTCTACACAAATGGTTACAACAAAGTAAATATCCTAATAAGATACAAATCCATATGTTAACGTTATGATACATACTATAACATATACATTTTAAATTATTTGATCTTCATCTTGACAAGTAAATTATTTGAAAATCGAATAATTTGTTAACTTTTAGTGTTTATTTTTATTTTCCTCCCACCTTTTCTTTGCTTTATGTTGTTCCTCTCTATATACTTTTCTTTAGATTTTCACTCAAAATTTTCAAGAATCAAACATAATCCATAGGTTTCTATGGTGATTCACATTTCAATCATCATATTCACTTTACTATTTTTCATTAATATATGGTTGCTAGTTAATAGTTACAAGTTAGTTTAGTTATAATGGTGCTATGCTATTATTTACTTGTTTAAGACTAAATATTATTATATTATTTAGATTCTATCGTTTTGTATATTAATTATTATTAGTTATTTGTGCAGTGATTATTTTTGTTTGAAGAATGATATAATTTATGAAATTACTTTTATTTTTAGCATTTTTAAGGTTGTGACTTATTTCGGCCTGTTTTTGGCCTACAACC
Source organism: Tetrastigma voinierianum (assembly GCA_016808115.1). Taxonomy (NCBI): domain Eukaryota; kingdom Viridiplantae; phylum Streptophyta; class Magnoliopsida; order Vitales; family Vitaceae; genus Tetrastigma; species Tetrastigma voinierianum. The sequence goes on from JAEQBH010006188.1 coordinate 159,957, forward strand.
CATATAGGATTGAGTTGGATTGGCTTGAATAGAAACGAGCTAGATTAACCCAGCCTAATTTTGCCCATAACCTAACTGGGCTAAAACAGACTGGGTCGACTTGTTTCTCAGCTTTAGATGGACCTATATATGACACTTAATTTAACGATGAGGAGTTAGCAAAGGTTTTATAGAGTTCCAATGATACCTTTAAATGAATGGCTGACCATATTTGGTAAGATATTCCAAGCTATATGAAAAAAATTCTATGTCATAGAAGTTATCATGTTTTCTAACTTTTGGTCCTTGTGCTAAATACTTTTCTATCCTTTGGATACTTTTCTTAAGCGAGAAGTGAAGCAAGTCACAAAGAATTTATGCTATGTAATGGACATGCTTGTTAGGCATAGACTTGATGAAGCAAACCATTAAGAAACAGGAATCTAAGAGAACAAAGAGCTCTTGCATGATGAAGTTACTTAGGTTATATTTGGTTGACAGAATATGATAGATGTGCATATCTTATTTCTCATTGGATAAGAAATATATATCCTTTGATGTGAAATAAAAAAATAAAATAAATAAAATAATAATAATAAAATTATATATATATATATATATATATATATATATATATATATATATATATATATATAGGATACGATTAAGCGTGATATAACTCATATTTATTACATGGAATATGTTATCCTTACTCTTTATCTTATGATGTTATATCTGACTAATCAAATATATGGTAGCTTCTCTTGGGTGTTAGTTTATGTCCTTGTCATTAAAGGTGAATGGATATGTTTCCAAGCCATGGTAGGAGATCTTGGTCATATGCATGAAAAATGGATATGCTTATCCTATCTATTTTTGGTTGAACATAGGATAATATTATAGACAGCATAACTTATCTTTATTACATGGATTATGGTATCCCTACTCTTATCTTATCTCATGTGATATCCGACTAATCAAATTTAACATTAGCTTCTTATAAGATCGAAGTTTATAGCCTATTCATCAAAGGTGAATGGATACACTTCCTAGCTATATCATATGGATGGGAATATCTTGATTAACAAACTTCTGAACACTTTTTTTTTTAATCCTAAAAATGTGAAACCCCAGAAAATCCAAGATTTTGGATAAAGTGTAAAATAGTAATTTCGGTTGAAAATCCGGAATTTTTTTAGATCTTGGATGACGAAACAGACTTCTCCGTTGAATTCGTCTCGTGAAATTTAGCTACCACGTCGAATTTCGTTGAATTCCGAGGTGGTCGGGATTTCACGTTTTTCGAGGCGTGGGGTGTCAGATGACACATAACGAGATAAGGGGATGCCACATGGCACCTCAAGTGTGTGACACTTGGCATAAAAAGGAATGACTCACATTGAGCCACTTGAGTGGCATGAATTCCATGGCTCATATGAAGCCATGTATGGGATGATGTCATAAAAGAAAATAAAGAAATAAAAGAAAAAGAAGGAAAAAGGAAAGTGTAAACTCCCACATGTTTAAATATCAATTATCGCCTAATTAATTTTACATCTTAAATCAAAGTATAAGAATGATAAATATAAAAATGGTTACATAAATCATAGAAATAAAGGTTTTAGGATAAAAATAACATTAAAAATGAATCAGACGTCCAGCAAGTAGTCCTATGACGAGAATTTGAGAGTGTAGTGCAAGCTTGTAATTTTGAAGAAAAACCAAAAAATGCCCGATGAACGGTAAAATCGGAGTACGCTAGGTTTAAAACCCTTTTCCACTCCATTTCTCTCATTTTTTCTTTGACTTCCTCTCACCCTACACCCTTTGGGAACCACAGGCCGTTGAGAGGGGAAGAAGGAAGAGGCGGTCGGGATAAAGCTCAGAGATCCCCATACAAACCCGGATTAAAGAGTGAGGTTTTCTCCATTCCTTACACATTGAGGCTAGGAGTATGTATATATATACGTTTTGGGGCTATAAATGCTATTTTTAAGGTATTGAAACCATTCTCTCTTTGTACGTGGGAATAGAATTTATTCTTAAATGTGTTCTTTGGGGATTGATTTCCTAACTCTAGTGATTTGTGTGAGTAGAAAAATACCGTGGAGTATGATCTCTTTGTATTTTCTAACTATTTCTTGAATTTGTTTTATGATTACTGTGGATTCTTAGAAGTTTTCCGATAAAATTGAGAATTATGGAAGGATTGGTAGTGAAATTATTGGTTGATAAACTAAATTTTACGGTATGGTGATTGAGGAATCGATGGGGATTCTTTATATAGTGTGGGGATTCTTCTATGGTGCTCCTTTGCTTGATTCAGGCTCACTTTCCGGACGGAATTCAGGCTCACTCGGACTGATTCAAATCACTAGAAATGATTCTCCACACCGGGGATTATTACATATTATTGGGGATTTTTACATAACATGGGGATTATGATATATTACGGGGATTTTCTTACATAACATGGGGGATTTTTATATAGTAGCTAAGGGGATTCTATTATAGTGATCCTGCAAGAGTCCCCCAGACTCACTCGGACAGGAAAGTACTTCGATTTCGACTCACTCGGGAATATATAACATGGGGGATTCTATTATAGTGATCCCTGCCAGATTCCGACTCACTCGGGAATGATTTCGTTTTAGGGATTCTTATATAACATGGGGGATTCTTATATAGTATGAGGGATTACGGTATAGTATGGGGGATACATATAACATGGGGATTATTATATAATATGAGGGTTATATATAACATGGAAATTCTTATATAGCATGGGATACAATATAGTATGGGAATTCTTGTATAGTATGGGGGATTTTTATATAACATGGGGGATGATTATATAATATGGGGATTCTTATATAACATGGGGAATTCTTATATAGTTTGGGGGATTCTGGTATAGTATGGGGGATTTTTATATAACATGGGGGATTATTATATAATATGGGGGATTCTTATATAACATGGGAAATTCTTATATAGCATGGGGGATTCTAATATAGTATGGGAGATTCTTGTACTAGTATGGGGGATTTTTATATAGCAAGGGGGGATGATTATATAATATATGGGGATTCTTATATAACATGGGGATTCTTATATATCTTATGGGGATTTCATATGATATGGAGTGATTTTGGTATGGGGGTGGGGATGAGATTAATTGTTGGTAGGATAAAATTCACGATATAGTGATTGGTAATAAAAAGGAAATGAGAGGTTCCTTGTAGGATGCTTTCAAACCTATGCTCGAGGTTCCTTGTAAGGATGCTTGAGAAACCTGCCTATGATGAATGAGAGGTTCTGGTAAGGATGCTCGACCACATGCTTTCGAAGGTTCCTTGTAAGGATGCTTGAAAACCTCTTAGGATGAATGAGAGGTTCCTTGTAAGGATGCTCAACCTATGCTCGAGGTTCCTTGTAAGGATGCTTGAAAACTACCGGATGAATGAGAGGTTCCTTGTAAGGATGCTCGACTATGCTCAGAGGTTCCTTATAAGGATGCTTGAAGCACTACTATGATGGGCTAAAGGAAGTTTATTGTAAGGATGGAAAACTACTAGGATGAATGAGAGGTTCCTAGTAAGGATGCTCAACCTATGCTCAAGAGGTTCCTTATAAGGATGCTTGAGAAACACTACTATGATGAATGAGAAGTTTATTGTAAGGATGGAAAACTACTAGGATGAATGAGAGGTTCCTAGTAAGGATCTTGAACCTATGCTCGAGAGGTTCCTTATAAGGATGCTTGAGAAACACTACACTATGATGAATGAGAAGTTTATTATGCAGGATGTTTGAGAAACAAAAATAACGGTTGGAAATGGTATTTGGTGAAAATGTTTATAATTTTATTTATGCGTTGCTTGAGTGTACATTTACTTAAGTGTTTTCATATAACTTGAGATCTATTTGCAATGTCCTTGTTTTTACGTAAAATGGTACATCTATGATATGTTATAAAAAAAATGAGACCTGGTATTTTCATATTTTTCTAAACCTTGTTGGAGTTGGGAGGATTTTCCTCTGAGCCGTGCTCACCCCACACTTACATCCGCTTCCGATTTTACCTTTGAGGAGGTGGTAGGAGTTGAGGAACCCGCGCATGGGAGGCCCCACGGGGAATCTAAATTCCGAGGAGAACATGTAGAGCTATCAGTTTCTTTGTACTAGACTAGAGAAATTATTTTGAAATCATGTAAAGTCTAATTCTTTGTTGATATTAACGTTAGTATAGTTTAATTCTTGGGAAATGTAAATGCCATTGTTGGGCATATTCTTTTGTTGTGTAATGCTGGCTTGGCTTAGTCTTTTAGAAGGTTATTGTGGGTATTTCATCCACGGTGAATAGAAATCTTTTGGGATAATAGTGTAAATATTTGATGGATAAATGGGCTCGATGTGGGTGATGTATGATAATCACCGGAGTTGTGTTTTAAGGTAGAGCTTCACAGAACAAGGGAGACTCATGAATTTTGTTAAATTAAGGACCCTTGGTCATTTTATGGATTTTATTAGTGCTCATGGTGTAAATGGTTGTTAGTATGTAATGACGTCCAAAGGGTGTTGGGCGATTCTGACTCCACACATTTGGCTTGAGGAAGGAGGGGAGGAAACTTCCTCTTTTGACCCATACGGTCAATGCTCCAAAAAAATGAGGAGAAAGTGCAAAGAGAAATGGGAGAGAAAATGAGGAGAAAATGAGAAAAGAATAGAAAAGCAAAAAGGGAAAGAAAAGTAGAGAAGGAGAAAAGAAAACAAAGAGAGAAGAAAAGAATTCGTAGAGAGAAAAGGGAGGAAAAGGAGAAAGAAGGAAAGGGAAAAGGAAGATTTCTCGGCTTTCGGGCAGTCAAGGTTCGACAGTTCGAGGACTAAAGTTAGACCTGTGATGGGATCCTACCGTGTGGACACTAAAAAGTTGGGTTCGACAAACTCCAAGAGGTAGGATATTTCCTACTTGAACACTTTACGCCTTAAGGCTTTATAATGGTAGGGGTTGCTTGTGGGAGGCCATGAGAGGCTATGTAAATTAGTTCTAAGCCTTGGGACTAAGGGGTATGGATTTCATGGCCGGTTGCACGACTGTGGGAGTTAGGGTTTTAATTAGAAACTGAAGGTTTCTAGATGTTGTGGTTTGTGGTTGTGAAAAATAATGTTGGAACCGGATTGGTTCATGTTTGTGAAGGGAGGGTGAAGTGCCTTGTTGAATGGTCCAAACTTTGAGACCTAGTTATGTGTTATGACTTGCTTGAATAACATGCAGTGTGTGGAAATGTGATGTTGATGCATGCTATTTGATGTATTAACATGGTTTTCATGGAGATAGATTATATGTAAAAATTATAATTGTCAGCGGAATTGTGTAAATGTTTCATATAGTGCTCATTCATGCATGTAACATGGGGAAAATGCATTGGCATCATTAAATTACATATGCACGGTCACATCCACGTCGATTGATTGGCTGGGTGTAGAATTAAGGTTTATTTCACTAGGCATTGAGTGAATGGAGTCGTGAACTCGGGAAAAAATGGAATGAGATCCAGTGAGATGCAGTGTAATGATCAAAATGATAAATTACATGTTTGGGTGGAGCAAGTTGGGGTAGATCAGGGGTGAAAGTCCCGAATGTTATTCACGGTTAGACATGAATCCGGTACTAAGTTCTTGAAAATGTTGAAAGGCGGGCGGCGTCTGAGGAGTGTAAACCCGAATCAGGGGCCACAAAAGGAAAAAGAATTTGATAAATAAAATTGGAGGGTCTCGATGGTTTAGTCATGGTGTGTATTTGGTTTTATTCACACTTGGCATTCGGGTGTGGGGAGTCGGTTGGGACTTGGAGTCGTAAGCATGAGGGGTTGCATCTCATGCATGATATGGACATTTCATATAATAGTAAATAATTGTATGAAATGTGATTGATTGTTTATATATGCCATTGCATATGCATTTTAGGTGGGGAGTAACCCTTGTAGGAAAAACTTTCTCTGCCCCAGGCTGCTCTGCCAGGTCGTGGACCCCTTTCAGGTACGAGACCATCGAGGAGGCGACACTTTCGGTAAGGTAGCTTTTGAGAAGTAGAAATGTGGCTTTAAAGTAAATATTTATGCAAATCTTTTTGTAGAACAAACGCCGACTATGAGAATATAGTTGATTATTATTTTTATGAGTATGTATGGATGTATAGGCCCCATGTGGCCACATTTACTTTCAGTGTGTGTCTCGTAACGAACCGCGTAGATTTCTCTTTGGTTGACGGGTGGTCAAACGGACACCCGAGGTTTGGGCGTCTGGCGGCAAAAGTGTTTTAAGACTGGCTTACTTTTAAAAAGCGATTAGCCGAATTGATTAATAGTTAGGTCGATTTACATAAACCCTTGTTGTTCCTTCCTTAGTCATGGGCCTTGGCTAGCTCTATCATATATTGATGAAAAACCCGACCATATGACAGACCAATCACCTCCAAATTAAATAGATAAGTATGGAAAAACTAGTAGTTGAAGAGAAAGTTTGATTAATATGTAAAAACTATGGCATTGTTGGGGGGGGGAGTGGATATTTCTTGTCTGATGATAGTACCCCGTCTTTCAAAGAAGACATGATCGTTATCCATTATTCGATCGCTCCAGCTTTAGCCATATTTACTACTTTTATTAAGATGGAAAAAAATTGAATTAAAACTTTATAAAATCAGAATTTACATTCTAAATCAAAACATTAATTATTTAATTAAGTAAAAAAGTAAAGTTAAAGTTTGGCAAATTGCATGGAATAAATTAGTTTTAAAAAAGACAAATTTGATCTTATGAATTAAAAAATACATTTTAATTAAAAATTTAATTTAAAAAAATCAATAATCTTAAAATTCATACACATTTCTAAAATTTGTAATAGAAAACTAAAGACTATTTTTTTAATATTTAAAATTGAAATTCATTTTTTTCTAAAATTCTTGATTTAAAATTGTCATTTTAAAGTTAATAATTCACATTTTCTAAAAATCAAAATATAATTTGATTTTATGAATTAAAAAATATTTAATTGTGATGCAAAAGAATTATATTTTGATTTTGAAAATTTGAGTTATTAACTTTAAAATAATAGAACATTTATTGTAACTAAAGTGTATTAAAAAAACTTTAAAATGACAATCTTGAATCAAGAATTTTTGAAAAAAAAGAATTTCAATTTTAAATGTTAAAAAAATGAGTCTTTAGCTTTTTATTGTAAATTTTAAAAATGTGTTTAAATTATGAATTTTAAGATTACTAATTTTTAAAGAAAGAGAGACAGAGAAAAGGGGCTAGTTTCATCTTTTTTTACATTTTTCATTAAGAGAGTTTTTTTTTCACACAAATTTAGGATTTTATATATATATATATATATATATATATATATATATATATATATATGATTATCAAATATATAAATTTGAGCCGATTATTTATGTTATAAATCTTATATTATAATATCTTATTAAGTTTTTAAAATTTGATTTAAGTTCCTAACGAATCCAATGTTGTATCCCATGTATCAATTTAAAATCAATAACATCATTTCTCTTTTATATATATATATATATATATATATATATATATATATATATATATATATAGATTTTTAAAAATAGTTTTCTTTTTCAAAATGGTTATTCATAAACAAATAATCTCTTTAATAATAGACAAGCTAAAAACCTAGTCATTTTTTCTTTTTCTCATCTTATTTTTTGTAACCCTTTTTTAAAGTACTGAGAGGTGATTTTTTTTATCATTCTTGGTTTGAAATCACCACTCGTCTCTTTTCTATCATTTTTCGTTTTCAATAAATTATTTCTTCCACAAAAATCTGGTTTTTTACTTTGTTTTTTCTTATTTTTGTTGTCACCTTATGCAACATGTTTTTATTGTCATCTTATGCTGCGTGTATTTGTTGTCGTCTTGTGCAGCGTGTGGTTTCGTTATCTTGGTAGGTGGGTGATTCGAACAAAACAGATTCAATCAAGACATCAAGTCAAATCATGGTCATGAGTATGTTATAGAACTGGAGTCATATGTATTTTAGTCGTCATAAAATTATCCAATGTATAAGTTTTAAGTTGATTATTTGTTTCTATAAGATGTATGACTAGTTTTAATTAATAAAATTATTCTCCTTTAAAAAAAGTTATTCATAATATTTCATCAAAATTTTTTGAAGTAGCTCAAATTTAAGCAACTAGTTATTTAAATAAATAAATAAATATTTTTGTAAAATTTGTGAAACATATTCCTTAATCATCAGAATCAATGGATTTATCATTAGTAATTTTTGTGAAATTTTACATAATTAAGTATTCTAATTTTCTTTTAGGAAAAAGAGTATTATAATTTCTATAATTTAAATACCTTTTATTGTTTTGTTTGTAAAAAGTAATTTAAGGCGAGAAAAGTGTTAAGTAAAATGATTTTTATATTTAGTTATCTAATGAAATTTTAAAGAAACTCAAATATAAACAAAATTACTTCAAGAGTATTATATTTTAAAATTATTTAATCTTTAATAAATTAAAATAGATAAAATTAATCAAAATAAAAAAATAATAATAATACGGTTTAATTTACACCTTTTAACTGTTGAAATATTTTTAAGGAAAATAGCAATTTAAATTATCAACTTTTACCACTTTGTCATTTATATCATGAACTAAAAAAGTTTTCATTTGAATATATTTACTTTTAATAGCTTTTCTAGCCTAAGATATCATTAACCACAATATGAACCAAAATAAATTCATGTTCTTAATAAATAATAAATTTGAATTTTGTAGGTTTTAGAAAAAATGAATTTCAATTGTAAAATTTAAAATAATAATTATTGAGTTTTTAAAAAATTTTGAATTAAAATTTTATAAAATCTGAATTTACATTCTAAATAAAAAAATTAATTATTTAATTAATCAGCAAAAAAGAAAATTTTAAGTTTTGCAATTTGCATGGAATTATTAGTTTAAGACAATTTTGATTTTATGAATTAAAAAATTAATATTTAATTAAAATTTTAATTACAAAAATCAGTAATATATATATATATATATATATATATATATATATATATATATATATAACTTAAATAAATTCATGTTCTTAATAAATAATAAATTTGAATTTTGTTGGTTTTAGAAAAATGAATTTCAATTGTAAAATTTAAAATAATAATTATCGAGTTTTTAAAAAATTTTGAATTAAAATTTTATAAAATCTGAATTTACATTCTAAATAAAAAATCAATTATTTAATTAATCAGCAAAAAGGAAAATTTTAAGTTTTGCAATTTGCATGGGGTATTAGTTTAAGACAAGTGATTTTATGAATTAAAAAGTGAAATTTTAATTACAAAAATCATTAATATATATATATATATATATATATATATATATATATATATATATATATATATATATATATATATATATATATATATATATATATATATATATATATTTATTTATTTATATTGAAGAGAAAAATAATTTCATTAATTCCAACTAGAAATACATTGATAAAAACATATAATCAAAATCACTAAAAACCACAAAATAAGAAATAACATCCAGGTAAATAGTATAATGAAATGATTAAAAGCTTATAAATTTGATAGTTGAGTCTACAAATTTGATATTACTATTCTGACTAGAATACCTTTAACCGGTTCGGTTATACGACTCTGTTTATTTGATTTATTATCTTTGATTGTATCTTTCTTTGCATTCTGTCGCCTGCTTGAATAAGCGTCGGCTAAAAAGCGACGAAAATTATACCGTTGTACTGAGACAACACAACCACCCGTCAGACTAAGATGATGACAACCACATGTACACGAAGGCGACGACAATTATACATGCAAAGACGGCTTATTTAAATAACAGCATCTCTTTTTAGATTTGTGTGTGAAAAAACCTCTTTAATGAGAAAAAAAATGTAAAAAAGATGGAACTTGCCCCCTTTCTCTCAACTTTTTCTCTGTTTCTCTTCTTAAAATTAGTAATCTTAAAATTCATAATTTAAACACATTTTTAAATTTTATAATAAAAAGCTAAAGACTCATTTTTTTAATATTCAAAATTGAAATTATTTTTTTCGAAAATTCTTGATTCAAGATTGTCATTTTAAAGTTTTTTTTAATACACTTTTAGTTACAAGGTAGTAAAATGTGTAGTCATTTAAAGTTAATAACTCAAATTTTCTAAAAATCAAAAATATAATTCTTTGCATCACAATTAAATTTTATTTTTTAATTCATAAAATCAAATTAATTATTTAATTAAAATTAAATTTTAATTTCAATTTAAATTAATTAAATTTGGATTTTTAGAAAATATGAGTTATTAATTTTAAAATGACAATTTTGAATCAAGAATTTTTGAAAAAAATGAATTTCAATTTTAAATATTAAAAATAGTCTTTAGTTTTTCTATTACAAATTTTAGAAATGTGTATGAATTTTCGGGTGTATTATTTTCAGGAAGTGGAAATTACCCAGTTAAAAGTATATTTGTTTTTTTTAATTCATAAGACAAATTTGTCTTTTAAAACTAGTATTCCATGCAATTTGCCAAACTTTAAATTTACTTTTATTTAATTAAATAATTTATATTTATATTTTGATTTAGAATGTAAATTCAAATTTTATAAAGTTTTAATTCAATTTTTTTAGAAACATAATTCAAGAATTGTTTAAAACTTGACAATTATTGTTTTTAATTTTAATTTTTTCTCAAACCTAAAAAATTCAAATTAATTTTTTATTCATAACATGAATTTATTTTCTCAATTCAAGGTTCATATTATGGTTAGAGATATCCTAAACTAGAAGTGCTATTAAAATGAAAGTACATATATTTAAAAGAAAACTTTTTAAGTTCAAAAAAAGTTCATGATTTAAATTCTTATTTTCCCTTATTTTTATCTATTCCTTTTTCTTTCTTTTTTTTTTAATTTCTCAACCCTATTCCCTTTATATTCCTTTGAATTTTCTGATGAACAAACGTGGCTTTGATTTCCCCATACCCTTACCACGTGCAGCTAAACGTTTGGAACATTCTTCCATCTTAATAAGCGTAGTAAATATGGCTAAAGCTGGAGTGATCGAATAATGGATAACACCGATCATGTCTTCTTTGAAATACGGGGTCCTATCATCAGACAAGAAACATGCCCCCTCCCCCCTAATCATCAAAGAAATGCATGAGGGCTTGTGTGGCACCCACATAGGTGGTCGATCCCTATGCCGTAGAATTATGACACAAGGGTTCTACTGGCCGACCATGAAACAAGAGTCTAAATAGTTTATTAGGGCCTATGACTGTTCGGTTATTTTCATATATATAAAATTTGGTATAAAACAACCAAATCCGTAAGTGTACGGATCATAAGTAATAAAGTGATTTTTTAATTAAAAACCCATAGTAGTAAATATGGCTAAAGCTGGAGCGATCGAATAATGGATAACACCGATCATGTCTTCTTTGAAAGACGAGTCCTATCATCAGACAATAAAAGGATCGATAGCCAAAATAGAATTACTCTGTGAAGATGAATAAGCTTGCAACTCGTTGAGGCCTTCAATTTGCTTACTATGAATCAATGTTTGAAAGAGATGGAAATAGAGGCGGAAATTAGTGCTATGAGTCCCGTAAGCACCACCTTGGTTCCATCCTGCCAAAATTCCATTGTTGAAGCCAAATAATCATGTGAAACACGACCCAATGATTGTAACCACTGAATTCCCAAAACTACGTCTGGTCCTTCAATGGGAAGAACGAAGAGAATTGATAATTGAATTTATAACCTTGCCAGAGCAATCGGAGCCCAGAAACGACTTTAGTACAAACGAAGTCCCCATTTCCAATAAATACCCAAAAATGTGGAGTCCCACTCACTGGTAACTGCAATTGCTCAACGATGGTTGGTTTGATGAAGTTGTGTGTGCTGCCACTGTCAATGAGAACATGGAATCGATGGTCACCAAAAACTCCTTCCAGGCGTAAGGCCCGAGCATACGGATGACCCATGAGGGCATTGAGACTAGATATGTCACCAGGAATGTCCTCATCCGGATGAGAGTCGGTCAGGTCACCTTCTATGAGTTGTTCGTCGTCGTTGTCGGGTTGATAAGACGAGATAAAAACTACGGCAGCGGTGAAATTTGGCGTATATTTTTGGTCGGTATAACCACGAGACCTTTCTCCGCTTTTCCACGCGACTCAGATGGTGTGATCGGCGAATGGGCAGGGAGGGTGTAGGTAGCAATGGTGGTAATTTGAGGTCGAAACAGAAGTGGGTTAAGTACGCTCTTTGGATCGGGGTTTGTCGATAGAGGAAAAGCTGGATTGGGAGGTAGATGCTTGGGTTGGGTTTGTAGTATGGGAATTTGGAATTTGGGTTGAGATCTGACCAAAAACCGGAGTCAAAAACCATCCCTCCCTTGCGTGCCTCATACGCTCGGCGAGCAAAGCCTCCATTGGAGATGAAGGTCGATTGAAGAGTAACTCCACGGTGATATTCTTTGGTTTCAAGCCGATAATGAAAAAACATGAGGAGGGGCTCAGAAATTACGTTACTTTGTTCGTGAGATCTCAGCGGCTGGAAATCGGCCCGGCCATTTGAGTGAGTTTGGAGAGATTTCCTTCAAAATCTTCAAATACAGCAGGACCGAAACGGTGGCGCACCGCCGTAACAAACTCCGGCCAGGATGATAAGAGGTTATTACGAGAAGCCCATTGGAACCAAGCTGCTGCACGCCCTTCCAAATGGAAAGAAACTATTTGAAAGGCGTCATCGTCGAGTGCCGTACTAATCAAAGAAAGCCTCGACGCGGAACAACCACCCATTTGGGTCAGATCCATCAAAACGGGGAACATCGAGCTTGAAAGCGCGAAAAGCCTGGTTTGGAGCAGATTTGCCACCACCGCAATCAGGGTGCAAGGAGCCAGAGACGAAGGAACTCAAGCCTTCCGCAGCGGTGTCGTCTGTCGCCACTCAGCCCGGAGATTTGCCAATTTCGCTTCCACGGACATCATGTGTTGTTGGAGAACATTGTGTAACGAATCGGAATGATCGGACATTTGGCGCTGGATTGTTTCAGATTGAGCCGTCAATTGCTGTTGAAATTCTTGCGCAGCATTTTGGAATTCCATTGTGATAGGGCTGATGAAAAGCACCAACGATACGTTTGGGTACACATAAAATGAACTCAACGAACAAAGGCACTCTTTAATTGAGTGTTTGCCCAAAATTTAAACCACATAAGCAACAGGAAAAATTGTAATAGAATTGAAAAGACAGAGTAGAAGGATTGTGGGAAGGAAGAATGAAGATGAAGATGAGAAGAAAAATATTCATAAACTTCTATCTCTTTTCCATATCTCAGTCTCCAAAAACAACAATTCCACCACAATATATTCTCCCCAACAAACCTGATTGAGACACCCACAATTCACTGCCTATTACCCAACCACCTATCACAGATATATGGGACCTCCCGAAATATCATTCTCTCCTTACACATAATCCTTAAGGTATGTTGGTTTTTTTGTTACCCTTTTGGGCCTAGCATCCTCTTTATCCGAATGGGCCTCGACAATAAGATCCTCACCCCTTTTTGCCACTTTTCCCTCCTTTGAGATTTCTGCATTTGATTCCAATGACAGGGGTAGTGTATCAGAATACCTTGAACTTCGGTTCAGTTCCATACTGACTACCACTTATTTGATTTATTATATTTGATCGTATATACTTTGCTCATTCAAATAACCTAAACACAAATAAACGTCACACCAAAACGACGAAAACTATACCGTTGTACTGAGACAACATAACCACCCGTCGGACTAAGACGACGACAACCACATGTATACGAAGGCGACGACAATCATATATGCACCAAGATGACGACTAAATAACGAAAAAACATATAAAAACCTAGATTTGTGTGGAAAAAACCTCTTTAATGAGAAAAATATATATAAAAAAGATGGAACTAGCCCCATTCTCTCAACTTATTCTCTGTTTCTCTTCCATAAAATTAGGAACCTTAAAATTCATAATTTAAACACATTTTTAAAATTTATAATAAAAAAGCTAAAGACTCATTTTTTAATATTCAAAAGAATTGGAAATTCTTTTTCAAATTCTGATTCAAGATTGTCATTTAAAGTTTTTAATACACTTTTAGTTACACAAGGTAGTAAAATGTCATAGTCATTTTAAAGTTAATAACTCAAATTTTCTAAAAATCAAAAATATAATTCTTTTGCATCACAATTAAATTTTATTTTTAATTCATAAAATAAAATTAATTATTTAATTAAAATTAAAAAATTTAATTCGTTTAAAGATTAAATTTGGATTTTAGAAAATGTGAGTTATTAACTTTAAAATGACAATTTTGAATCAAGAATTTTAGAAAAAAATGAATTTCAATTTTAAATATTAAAAAATAATCTTTAGTTTTCTATTACAAATTTTAGAAGTAATGTGTAATGAGCTACAGATTTTGATTTTTAAGTAAATTTTTAATTAAAATGTATTTTTAATTCACAAGATCAAATTTGTCTTTTAAAACTAATTATTCCATGCAATTTGCCAAACTTTAAATTTACTTTTATTTAATTAAATAATTAATGTTTGATTTAGAATGTAAGTCGATTTTTATAAAGTTTTAATTAAAATTTTTTTTCGAAACATAATTCAAAATTGTTTAAAAACTTGACAATTATTGTTTTTAATTTTAATTTTTTCTCAAACCTAAAAAATTCAAATTAATTTTTTATTCATAACATGAATTTATTTTCTCAATTCAAGGTTCATATTATGGTTAGAGATATCACAAACTAGAAGTCTTCATTAAAATGAAAGTACATATATTTAGAAGAAAACTTTTTAAGTTCCAAAATATAAATGACAAAGTGGTGAAAGTTCATGATTTAAATTGTTATTTTCCGTTATTTTTATCTAGTCCTTTTTCTTTTTTTTTAATTTCTGACCCTATTCCTTTATATTCTTTAGTTTTATGATGAACAAACGTGGCTTTGATTTCCCCATACCCTTACCACGTGCAGCTAAACGTCTGGAACATTCTTCCATCTTAATAAGCGTAGTAAATATGGCTAAAGCTGGAGCGATCGAATAATGGATAACTCCGATCATGTCTTCTTTAAAAGACGGGGTCCTATCATCAGACAAGAAACATGCCTTCAAAATTAAAGTTAAGAACTCTAAGGTATGCCTTCCCCTAATCATCAAAGAAATGAATGAGGGCTTATGTGGCACCCACATAGGTGGTCGATCCCTATGCCGTAGAATTATGACACAAGGGTTCTACTGGCCGACCATGAAACAAGAGTCTGAATAGTTTATTAGGGCCTATGACTATTCGGTTATTTTCATATATATAAATTTTGGTATAAAACAACCAATTCCGCAAGTGTACGGATCATAAGTAATAAAGTGATTTTTTAATTAAAAACCCATAGTAGTAAATATAGCTAGCAATTGGGAAGCGATTGAATAATGGATAACACCGATCATGTCTTCTTTGAAGACGGGGTCTATCATTAGACAGAACATCCACCCCCATGAGGCACCCACATAGGTGGTCGATCCACTATGTAGTTTTTACATGTTTGGTAAGCTGTGATTCAAATATAAAATTATTAAAATGGATAGTTATTCATATATGTCCTTCATTTTAATGTTCATGTTAATAATTTTAAACTAATGTTGTTAATACAATAATGATAATAAAAAAAATAACAGTGATGACCAAAAAATTCATTATAATATTCAATATGAAATAATTAAAAACATAAAACATTAAAAATTGATAATTTAACATTCCAATATTTGCAATTATAACAAAAAACAAATAATTTTAAGAATAATAGTGCTTTTGCAGCCGTCACTTAAATATTATAGATAGAAAATTCAGCCCGAAGAATAATAATTGGGTGAGGGAAGTTTTGCAGAAGGGTGAGGCTACGTAAAAAAGTTTAGCTTTTATATTTGGTTAATTGTAAATATAAAATGTACTCGAGGTTATTTTGTCCAAAGAAAATAAAAAAACTGTGACACGCAATTTCAATTTTTTGTCAGTGAAAAAAAAACAAGTCTTACCTGCTTTTTATAAAACTGAGTTTTAAAATCAAATTGTGATTGAAATCTGTAGATTTTGAAATTAATCAAATATCTCAAAACTGTGTTTAGACCTAAAACACAGTTTTACTACCTCAACGCAATTTTAATTGCAATTTCAAATGGAACTTAAGACGATGACAACCAAACGCGCATCAAAACGATTACTAAATCACGTTTATTGATAATAAAATGATTATGTTTATTGATTATTCATTATTATATTAATTTTATTTATTTATAAATATGCAATTCTAAGGAACCGGAGGAAAAAGATTGTCGGTTGATGCAACATAAACGGTGCCGTTTCAGCAGTCAGACTGATTTGTCATTTGTGCTGCTTATTTGGGCAATTCTCCCGGGTGGACGATTGAAAACCCAGTTCGATTAAGCGCTTGAGATTCTGTTTGGTGACTGAGAAAACTTAGGAAAATGCGAGAAAAATGAATGAGATTTTCTAGATGGTTCTTCTATTTTCCTTCTATCGAGCAGCGAACCGGACTCCAGATTTTACATTGTTGGAATCAGGAAAGCACAAAAGCTTCGCTTAAGCTCAGATTAGTTCAACTCTTGATCTTCACCTTCGTTGGGGGTGAGTTTTCACTTTAAGAATCCATACTACATAGAAGAAGATATTCAAATCTTCACTTTGCTTCTAAGTTTTCTAAGCAACCGAACGGAGGGGTTCTTTGTCAGAACCATAATTGCTCCTTGTAGACCTCAGAGTTTCTTCCGCAGCTGGTAATTTGCGTGTTTGAGAATGGGCTTTTCCTAGTTTTTGGTTTGGGCTGCGATTAAGACCTTACGATTTGTGTTGATTAGACTCCCTTGAGAACAAAAAGAATCAGCTCAATCATCTTTATTTACTGCCAATCGACTAATTTTCTTTGTGCATTTGCAGGTTAGAAAACAAAATTGCTTGAGGGGTCTGTTGCATTTTTTGGATTCTCATTCTCACATTGTTTTCAGGGGACTTGATGCAAAATGGCTAGTGACAGGTGAGTGGGCCTTTGTGGTTAATTTAGTCACATTATGCATCAACTTAATGTTAGTGATACTTCTTCTCTGATTTGTCCTAGTTACATAATATCTTGCTGAGTTTTAGAGAGAGTTTTGGTTTTTTAGAGGTCAATCCTAGCATGTTCTTAAGAGTGGGTTGTGGCTATGACATTTTATGTCAACATGAGAAGACACTATTGCAGATATTAGTGCAAAATGGTCATGAAAATTTGAATTCGTAATATATTGTGGAATCAAAAGTAGAAAAATAAGTAAAGTTTTAGGCTAAGAAAACTTTCAATCTGGTAGGGCAGTAGGGATGCTGCATTCTGAAGTAAAGACAAGGGAAGTGAGTTGATAGGAATTATTGACTCTCTCTCAATTTATGTAAAGTTTGGTTTAATTCTATTGATAAACCTTTTTCTGGTTACAGTAAGGCCAAGGAGGTTGTCATACAAATTGGATATCTTGAGGATGTCATTAAGAATTTTACGATATAATAATTCAGTCCAAATACAAAATTTCTAATAGATCTTTTTGCAGTTTAAATATCAGCTAATATACGTATTATGTTGAATTGTAGCTAATTTTACCTTTTGTAATTCAGAAGGTTGTTTCATTTAAAACTTGTGCTAATTTGGTTATAACACTCGTATAAATATCATGGAAGAAAGGAGATTGGTGAGATTTAATTCATACGTTTCCTTTGTTTGGATAGTAATAATAGCAATCTGTTTATGGGGAATGGAGTTCTATGTGGGTTGTTTGGCAAAAAAAAAAAATTTAAGGATAACAAGGATATCACTAATTACCAAATGAAGAAAGCACACACACACAAATACAAAGATTTATGACTATGAAAGAAAGAAAATGACAGACACAGTCAACATAGCTTAACCAAAACACGTCCACTCCAGATAACTTTCGATCAGCATTGGGAACTAGAAACATTATTTCTTATCGATCGGCATCTCGACAATATTTATGGCGGCTGCGAAGGTCCTTGATAACTTCGGTAACTTTGTGCCGTTTCTTCTTTATATCGATCGAGATAACCTGCAAACCATGATAGTACACCTCGTCTAAAATAGGATGCAAAATAAAATAAAATAACATCAATATAAAAGCTCATGATGATTTAATGAATTACCCTTATAATCCTTCTCAGAAACTCATTCTCCTTATTCATCTTTGCAATTTCTATCTGTAGCTGGGCATGGTACGCCTGAATAGAAAGGAAGAAATAAAATTTAGTTGCTTTTGAAAACTTTGACAAAGCCCATTTCCTCTGGGTCTTATAACTAGCTTTCTAAATGACAATGGCATTTGATGCATTGGTCACCCATGTTACATTGAGATTTAATTACAGCAAGGGAGACAAAACTGGTAGGTTTCATAAATTTTCAGTTTTAAGAGTTTGCAGCTGCAAGTGTTCCTTTCCACCTGTTGCAATGTCATCTAAAGCGAAAGCTCCAACCGTACAACCCTTTTGGCTGATCTTTGCCTGCCTAACCCCAGCCAGTAATTGTTGTGCAGAGCCTAGACCATTCAGGAGGGAAGGAAATGGATTTATTAAAGACAAACCCATTGAGTTTGTTGGAAAAACAAATGCAAATGGGTAGAGCGATGCACCAGTAGAATGCTGTGATCCCCCATTCCTGCTATAGATTTGAATGAAGGAACCAGCATTTGGGTATTTTGCCTGATGTTTATGGTGCTCAGATTGTTCACAATTTAAGAAATCTATACAAATTTAGTGCAGCATGACACAGTAGCTACAGAAAAAACAAGCCAAAATCAGTGTTAATATAAGTTGCTTTGAAATGATGCAGAAAAGGAAAGTTTCTCTGGGAAGTGATTGATCTCTTACCCAGCTGATTTCCCGGGAACCATGGAAAGACAACTTACCAGTTTCCTTGCTCTTGACCTGGTAGCAGATTCTCTGTTCTTTATCATTCTGCGCCTCATCTTTTCAGCAATGGCTGTTTCTGTTACATCAGCATCAGTGGTGTTGATGACAGTCTCTGTTCTGCCATTTCCAGGACCGAATATGTTAATGAACCGATGGTAAGGATGTGCCCCCTGAACAGCTTGTTTCTCTGCATTCACTTCATAGGGATTCACCAGGCTGAAGCCATTGATGACTTGATGAGGTAGCTCCTTCTGATGGCCTTCTCCTACCCCTCCATGTCCTACCCCAAAGCCTGCAGATCCCATTGGTTGCAAAACATTGCCAGCTCTGTGAATTGGGAACTGGCTTGAACCTGATCCATTTCCAATGGATAGCGATGTCTTTGATGGTTTCTCAGGCACTGTTCTCATCCAATTTTGTAGAGATTCTTGTGCGTTTTCCCAATTTCCAGAAAGTATAAATTTGCTGGATTGGATCATGTCACAAGCGAGAGATGACGGGCGTAGAGTACTGGGCTCCTTGGAGATGTGCCCCTAAAGACAGTGGGCTGACTTGCACTCGCTTCCCTTCATTGGAATTGGGGAACACAGGAAACATGGTGTCTAGATCTTGAAGATGCAATCAAACTTCAATTCTGGACCTGTTAGCAGATGAAATTGGCTACAAAACAAAATATTGTTGAATTGTGATGCATGCAAGGATCTCATTTTCTCATTGAAAACAAATGCAAATCCTCTGAAGAAAACAGAATTCCTGATCTAGGATATATATTATGAGATGAACTGTGCAAGTGTATTTTTTTTCTTTCTTTTCGAATTCCATATAAATCAGCAAAACAATAAGCAAACTGTAGTACCTTTGAACTCTACTGTTAAAGACCAAGACGATGTTTTAAGAATGGGATGAACTTCCAAAAACCTTCACCTTCACCATTGCCAAGTTGTGTTGAGTACCCTCTGAATGCTCATACAGAGAGACTATACCTGAGAAATATAAAGACAGAGAAGATAGGTCAAGGAATATAAGCGACACAGAAGATAAAGGAAGGGAAGAAACTTTTTATGCCAGTGAGATGCTCTAATCAACATGCAAGAGCTCGGCGGAAGTACCAAGGCCAATCAGTTTTTCAAAAGGAAAAAGTTGAAATAGTCTTTCATTGTGAGCTCGTAAGGGTGCAGCAAAAAAGGACACTTCAAGCTAATCAGGTAATTATTTTATTACTGCGAGTGCCGCTAGGTTTCTAGAATCTCTCTGGTTTGCTTTTGCAAATAGAATAGTGTATACATGTTTCTTGACTTTATAAAATATCATAATATGCCATTGGATTTATCGAAAAAGCAATTTAAAAGATGTATTAAGTTTCCAATCTTATCTATTGATTCCCAAAATCTTAGACTGTAAAAGTAAAGACCTATTCCCTTTTTTTCCCTTCTGAAAAATTGATATTCCTAAACCTTCTTTTTTTTCTTTTTCTCCATGCTTTTGTAACTTTATGTAATTAAGACTTTTAATTTTTTGGTATGTTTGTTTACAATGTGAACTAAACTACATGTTTTCTCACTATATTTGCTTGGAGTTAGGCCAGTGATGATGATTGCATAGAAAGACTTTTATGCTAAGTAGTTAAGGGACAACTGTGATCATGTCCTGGATATCATTTTCGTGACTGACTTAGTACAGATTTTCGAAATCCTCAAGTCTCCTGATTAGAGCTGCGTATGGATCTTTCTCTTGGTTTCTTTCCACAATATTGTTCGTGTCTTAACAAAACACAAACTTTTGGCACAAAATTGATTTCAAGTTGTATAATTTCTGGTATTTATTCAGTCTAATCTTGTGCATTTTGGTGGATTCTAAATACCACAAACTTTGGCACAATTTTTGCATTCTAATGATGAAAACATCAGTGTTCCAACACACAGTACTAATTACATGGACAAAACCACCATATGACCTCTTCTAGGATAAAGGAAAGTACTGAAAACAAGTACTGCAGAATTGTTGATTAGGTAATGGCCAAAAATTTGAGATGTAAGCAGAAAATAAAGGTGGTCAGAAATCTAAAATCAAGCTACTTACAGATGTTCTGGATTTGATTCTCATTCTCATTTGAGTTTCATATTTTTCTCTGCACTTAAAAATAAAATGAAAAAAAAAGACGATATCCCATTTAATTTGGACTTTCTCCCATACATCTACCTCCTCCTTCAAAGCAAGAGTTTCCAACAATGGCCAGAAGAGCTTCTTCAGATTAGATTGCCTACCTACTTTTTTTTTTTTCAGGTAATTCTGTGTTTCTATTGGTTTTATACATTTCCTTAAACTTTGATACGGTTATAAATTTAGATAATGGTAAAATTTATTCATGTGTTTATTGTAATCGATGAAGACGCATAATTATGATGGAAACCGTTTCTTAGTAATGACTTATATGTACTTGCATAGCTCTTAAGAATTGTTCATCATTTGAATCAAAAGCTCCTCATTATCGAAGGTAATCTTGTTTATTTTCTCCCAAACCATCCAAAAATGATATAAGGGAGCTACCGGCCAGACCTTTTTATGCTTCTTGCCTATAAAAGACCCTGCCAACCAAAAAGAATCTTTCTAACCAGCAATGGAAGGATCCACATCATACCAAATAATGCTTAGTGCAATGGATTGGAACATGATCAATTGACTCTTCTTTAGTAAGACAAAGGAAATATTTGTTAGCTAGAGACTGGCCCCTTCTCTTTGGTTGATCCAAAGTTAAGGCCTTATCCATGCAATCTATCAAGAAAAAAGGCCCTCTTAGGGAGGAATACAAGGGCCCTAAATGATGCTTCTAAAAGATAGGATTGCAAATATAGGATCCAAAGCACCATAAATTGACTTCATAGAAAAACTTCCCATCCTTAATCTCAAGCACCTTCTCAAATTTTGTAATCACTCTCTTCTTTTGTATTGTCAAGAGGAATCCCTCCACAAAGTCTCTCCCATCCCAATTATTGAAAGCCCTAGAGAAACAAGGATTCCAACCCCCTCCTTAAACGAAAGTCCCAAGCCTTTGCCCCTCACACCTATTTTGAAGCTGCTATGGCATACAAAGAGGGGAACGAAACACACAAGGCATTGTCATCACTTATCCTTCCAAAATCTCATTCTTCTACCAGCACTTGACGAAGAACATAATTTCTTTGCTCAATAAAGCCCTTCCTTCCTAATCTCCTTCCATAATCCCACGTTATACCCCACCCTCACTTATCGGGTACACCACTTTCCTTCTTCTATCCAAAACTTCCTACTAATAGCATGCTTTCAAAGAGCCCCCTTTCTGCATAAGCGACAAGCACTTATAGAAAAGGACCCTATTAAGAATAAAAAGACTTCTAACACCCAAGCCACCTTTACTTTTATTTGAATAGACAACGATCCACTTTACTGGATGAGGCTTCGCTTCAAAAGCCCCCCACCAGAAAGTCCCTTTGTGATCTGCTTTAATCTCAATCTATCTACTCTTGACATACGTAAAAAGACATGAAGTAAATGGGCATGCTAAACAACTTGCTACAACTGATAGTGATTCTCCTTCCTTTAGATATAATTATCTTTTCCACATTGCTAATCTCTTACAAAACCTCTCCTCCACCTCAACCCAAACCATCGTAGATTTATGTGGAGCATCCAAGGGAAGCCCTAAGTATGAGGAAGGAAGTGCCCTCACTGTCCAACCAAGCTTAAATCCCAAAACCTATAAAGTTTTCATCCCCCAACCTGTAAAATCTCACTTTTGTCTAAATCGATAATTAGCAGCTAGCTTAAATAAGCCATCTAATCTTGGGAAGTTTCGCAAAAAAACAAGCATATCATCTATAAAATAGAAAATAAGTGATTTGACCCACATGTCCACCCTTCTTCTTCACCCATTAGCCTAACCAAAAGCCTACACTCATTGTTCTATTGATAAGGCTACTTAAAACCTCTATCCTTTTTCAAATAAATGGTGTATGGGAAAATCCCCTTGCCTCAATCCCCTAAAGTTATGAAGGAAACCTAACAATGTGTCATTTACTTTTTTTTTTTATAAGTAAAGTGGACAATGTATTAACAAAACAGGGCCAGGCTCTAGAGTATACAGGTTGTATACAAAAAAAACAAAAAAAAAGATGAAAACAGAAACCTACCACCCTAGGAATACTAGAGAATACACATTAATAAATTTACAATAGAGTACTCCCCCTCATAGATAAGGTCAGTCCAAGAAGTAAGGGATGTTATAAAGGAGTTTTTCAACCTTTCTTGGGAAAAATAACATTATCAAGACCATCATGTTTCTTTCCTTCCAAATTGCCCAACGAGGCTGAGGCGTGCTTGCCATAGACCCCCTTTTTGCTTTGCAACAATGTGTTATTTACTAAAAAGCAGACATTGTTAAGGTAGAAATGTACCACCTTATCCAACCTACCATTTCTCACCAAATCGATTTTTCATAATAAGAAGCAAATAAATTCCAATTTAATAGTGATTATATGCCTTTTATGTTTGCTTCATGTCAAGCACGCTCGTGCTCCACACTTCTTGCTTCCTCAATGAAGAATCTGACCTTGTGCGATCAATGCAATATTAAGAATTTATCTTCCCTTAAAGAAAGTATTTTAGGATGAAGACACCATCTTACCTATCACCTTCTTTAGCCTATTAGCGAAAACCTTTGTCAACAGCTTGTCTAGGCCTTCCATGAAACTAATAGTTCTAAAGTCTCTATGGTCATTTGCCCCTCATTTTTTTTAGACTACTACCATGAACATAGCTTTCAAGGTTCTTACAAATCTTCCATGCTCATAGAATTCTTTGAAAAAACCTATAACCTTGTATTTCACAAACTACCAAATGAAACTGCCAGAAAATGGAGGAGAATTCATCCTAGCTAGGTACTTTGTCCTTGTTGGGCTCAAAAAATTGAAGAAAACTTCTTCTACTGAGAATGCCTCCTCTAGCCTCAACATCCTCACCTCCAATTCTTTAAAAATTCAATCCATTCAAACTTGGATGCCAATCACTAGAATCTGTCATTAGATTTTGGAATGCACTAACCACACCACATGATTCTCATACTCTTTTTGATAACCAGGTTCCATTAATTTTGATCTTGTCATACAGTTCCTCTGTGTAGTTAACCGTCCTAGGGCTAGTGTTCCTATTACCTTCCCTCAACCACATTTCTCTTGATTTTTATCTCCAGGAAATTTTGTCCATGAGGACCTATTTCTTGAAATCCTCCCTTGCCTCCATTCTAGCCTCCACCTTTTCCACCAATAGAACTCTTGATTTCTCCTGTTCATCCTAGAAAATCACTTGATGCAATGCCAAACCCTTTTTAATGCCAACATTCCCAAACATTTCCTTGTTCCAAGTTTTCAAATTGTTCTTCAGAGCCTTCAACTTTGCTGCTAGAATAAATTCAAAGAAACCATTGAAATTAAACCCTTGACCAACACTCGGTAACTCCTTTAAACATCTCCTCTATCAACCACATATTTTCAAAGCTAAATGGGCCAGGCCTCCTCATCAGACATTGGTCTAGAGACACTATACCATCAGTAAGTAGCACTCCTGATCCTTAGATGCAAAAAAATTGATCAATATTGACATGGATTGATTCTTCAACCCATCACTCCAAGTTAATCGACCCCGTTACAAGGGAAGGTCTCCCAAAATTGAAATCATTAATCACCTTCGAGAACCTTTTGATGGTTAAAGACATCCTCTTCTCTATTACACTCACTAAGGGATCTAGGCATATTAAAATCCCTTCCAATGCACTAGAGATTATTCCACAACCCACGAATGGCCCAAGCTTCTCCTAAAAATATTCTCTGCTTCCCATTCATGGTAGGACCATATACCCTTGAATCCACAATAATCCATCCTTGCAAATTTTAAACCAATAATATAGTAAATTGGCCCTCCTCTACACCATTGACTTTGGATCTCTATTATTACAAAAATGCATCACCTTTATAGTTTGCTCCTTTGGATTGACTATTCTCTGCTCACAAAATGTATCTACTACTCATTTTGCACATTATAAAGGGTTGTATCTTGAATTTTTCTCTCCTACTAATAAACCAAGTCCACTCTTTGATTAATTGATCAATGCCTTAGTTATCTTCCTCTTATTAGTCATTAACTCCTTACCTTCCAAGGTAAAATTTCTATCTTCATCTATGGCATGAGACTTTAGCCCTCGCTGTTCTTTACGCTCTTTTTTCCCATGACATTATAATTAATTGAACATAAACTTTTAGTTCTTGTTCCAAACCTTGTAGATTAAATGACCAACTCTCCTAAGACTCGGCTTATAGGATTTGGGTTTTAATATGAATATCATGCTTCAACACCTATCTCACATGCACCGCATTGTACCGCGCACGTGAAGAGTTAGAGTCCATTATGGACTTTCAAATAAACATGGGGATTAAATTGCAAAGAAAGCATTCAAACCCAGAACTTCCTGCCAAACCAAGCTCTAATACCATGTTAAATGACCAACCCTCCTAAAAGCTCAAGCTTGTAGGATTTGAGTTTAATATGAATATCATGCTTCAACATAGATGTTGTATAACCCCTCTTTTTGCACCGTTCTCTTCCTTTTTTTCATCCTATGAAGTAGATTTAGGATTTCCTGTTAAAATTCTTTTGTTGAGGATCACTTAAAACATTGTGCCACTTTGAGAGCCAATGATTGTTCCATGACTTTAAGACCCTCCACTTCTTGCATAGAACCCCTCCATGGTCCTTTAACCTCATCCCCGACTCCCACCTGACCATATCCTTCCCTCATTAGATGACCCACCCGCCATGAAGGCAGTAGCCAAAGGAAGGAGTACAAGAGAAACCCTAAGGCTTGTAGGTAAGAGAAAGAATTTTACTACCTAGATGCTTAAGCCCTGACAACGCTTCATCTGTAATCACAACCCAATTGTTTATCTCAAGTGTGATGCTGTTAGAGCTTCCTAGAGAACCTCTGCAGAAAGACCTTTCTCACCTCTTTGGATGCTCACCACTAGCTCTAAAAACACAAGCTGGAGAAGTTGAAGCTTCTATAATCCGCCGCCCGTAGGCCCGCTTGGCGAAGCCTAATTCTGCTCCCGAGCTCCTCTCAGGTCAATTGGTAGGCCTTGCATGTCTTTAGACCTATGAACACCTTACATGGATTGACTGGGCCTATGCTTGGCCTAAACAAAACGACCTGCTTCTACCATCACCTAATCCACTTTTGAACACACCCAATTTGGTATATCTTGACATGTTGGTCCCTATACCTCTTCCTGCATCCTCTAAGCTCCCTCCTGCAAAACCTTTGGACCCTCTACAAGACACTACTGTAGAGGATGGAACTGATAAATAATCGACTTCTTCTAATAGTCTTGCTCTAGGGTCGACATGTCATGTACCCCACTTATGCCTCAAGTGCGGCACCCTTCCCTTTGGACTCAGAGTGGGCGTGTGGGCTTCCTTGATCTTCTCCACAACCACTATAACGCCACTCATGCAGCTCCTCTTATGACACAATTTTGCACAAGTCACAATAGAATTTCCCACCTCAATTTAATAGAGAAACACTCTGATCCCATCACAACCTGAACAGAACTGGATAAGTCCCATCCAACTATCTTCACTTAAATTATGGCCCATTGTACCTTAGAAAAAAAAGTTATATCTTCAAACAACAATATAGCCTCCACAACCACCCGCTTTTTTGAACACCTCACCACTCCACAAATGAAGGAGACCCAACATCGAATTCTTATTAGCATAAAGCCTTATGGAGGCTTATTCATATTAGCATATTATGGAAGCACCTCATCGTCGGTTCCATTTTCCAAATGTAGAAGACTCTCCTTAGCCCTCCTTCCCCCTTGGTAGGACCCGCTCGGCCTGTTGAGATTTCAGGCTTCAGACAATAAAGACCTCTTCCTAACCTGATAATTCTCAATCTTCCCCTTAGAAGGCGTGGTGGCGCCCGTAAAATACGGCAGAGTTTCAAATTGAAAAAATCTCCCACCGGAGTCCACAAAATAATAGTCAGTTGTTAAAGTCATCTTAGTACAACTCCCTTTCCCATTTCGGAACCAAGAGCTAAGGTGGCTTTTGTTTCACTTAAAACTTTTTTTCGACAATGTTAAATAGTTCTTAATAGTATTAAATATTAAGTTTGTTTTTTAACATTGGAAAGTGATCTTCATCTCCTCCTTATTGGGAAAGGATGGTGTTTCCTGTTTGGAAGATGACTTTTTCTAAATAGAAAAAGCCAAATATTTTTCTTTTTCTTTTCAAATTTTTTTTGAAATTTCAACAATAAATCATGAAAAAGTTAAAGCGATAGGTTGATTCTGCGAAAATTATTTAGTTTTTGAAAAACCAACAATTAGCCTAAGTCTCCTACCCTCATTGTGTGTTTGCGGCCCTGCGCAAGCGGCGACTCGACCCCTTCTCCCTCAGAAAGACCCTTTGGAGCATCAGAATCCTTTAACACATTAGGCCTTGCGGCTTCTCTTGCCGGTGTTCCATCACGCAATTAGTCCCTTCCCTTTTGGGAAAATAAGGTAGAAGCTTTTTTGTCTCAAGATTGCAAATTAGATGGAGAAAGGAACCTTCGCTTTGTTTAAACCAAAGCTTTAGTACATATTTGCTTCCCCCTCCGCCCAGTCTAGGAACGGCTTTCTATTTTTCATTCTCCTGCAGCGAGGCTAGCTCATCCAAGCCAGGCGACAGCTCTCTTCCCCAGGCACGATGGAGGAGACACCTCGGATCTCCCGGATACACCTTTCCACTTCCCTTGCACATCCTCAAACCCTGAAGCTCAAAAGATTTAGACTCCGTAGGGTCTTGACTTCCCCCACCCTTGAGCTTCACTCGTTGGAATTCTAGTTTTGGGGTTTGTGCTCTCACTGAATAGAAGATGTAGTTTATATATATAGCTTGTTTTAGTGATAACTTGTTTTGGATTTTCATCATTTTCTAGCAAATCAATGGTTTCTAAAGAAGCTATATTTTGCATGGTTTGTATAGAAGCTATATATATCGTGAACCCGACTCCTCATAGCTTATGCTGCCGGAAACTTTGTTACTCTACATAGTTTATAGTTAAACCTATTTCTCTCCACAACTATCTTTGTTTTCAAATACTTGATATCCTCATGATTCTTGTTGCGGCTATCACAATTGGTATGAGATTGCACTCATGGGAATGCTAGGCATCTTTGCCTGTGTAGGTTTAAATCTTAACGACTTAAGCTTTTAGATAAAATTTAGTTTGCTTTCGAAATTGCATAATATATGTGCTAATTCATCTTAAGCAAACATTTGCTAATTTATATTACACATCTTGGAGAAATTCTCCTCATTCTTGATTCGACGAAAAATCATATGAGTCATTTCACGTTTGGTTCTTCATTTCAGTTGATATATAAAGTGTATTTGTTTAGTAGCACTTTAGCGATATCTGTCGCGTATTATAGAACTCTACAGTAGGTTTTATACTAGCTTGTTCATTTCGACATTTTCAAGTCTCCACAAAGCCCGGGAGACCGGACATCAATGAGTACGTTGATTGTGCTAGTTATCTATGCCTAAAAATATATATATATAGAGTGAGATTAAGAAGAAATCAT
This sequence comes from Tetrastigma voinierianum, assembly GCA_016808115.1. Classification (NCBI taxonomy): domain Eukaryota; kingdom Viridiplantae; phylum Streptophyta; class Magnoliopsida; order Vitales; family Vitaceae; genus Tetrastigma; species Tetrastigma voinierianum. Next base: position 188,690 of record JAEQBH010006188.1, read on the forward strand.
CTTTCTTAATGTCACCACCCCTGACTTCTCTATAGAAACCATCAAGTGCTAGTTGTAAATGCCTTTGTTCACCCATATGTAGTCTTTGGATCTTTTATTCTTTGCTACCATGAGGCCATGGCGGACCAGGGTTGTTCCGGCTCTTGGGTCTTAAGCCTCGATCCACGAGTCTTGAACGGGAGGCTATCATTGACGAGATGAAGCTGTTAGCTCCTACTTTAGTTCGGTCATTCCTGATAATAGGAGTTGTTTGAATATCAATGGCTTATGGTTTGGTTGGTGTTATGTTAAGTAGTTGTTCTCAAGATTGAAGGGTGTCTAGGAAATCCTTCTTACCCCTGAAAATGTTCGTATCAGGATGTTCTAAATTTTTTATGGAGCTAGCTTCTGTAATTTGTGTACAAAATTTCTTAGAATATAGGCATTTCATTCATTATTGTTTGAAATCTGTTACAATATTGGTTGCCATTTATTATAATTTTTGTCGATTTGAAAGGCTTCAAGTTTTGAATTGATTTCAGTGTGTTTGGCTATTTCTTGGGCCCTGCATGACATTATTTGATTTTTCATGTCATTTTGCTATGGTAAATATGCGGTTCTTAAGTACAGAAGAGTAAATAAGTAGAAAAGAAAATCATATATAATTAAAAATTAGTTTAGAAATTTATACTATAGAAACCAGAGGAGAAGAAGTTGAAGGAATGAATTCCTTGTGTCTTTTTCATTGGTCCATCATACATATATATACAACGAGGTTAAGTTATACATTAGATAAGATGATCCTACTCTACCTAAATTGTTACAACCATATAAGAAAAGTATCCTAATAAGATACAAACCAATATGTTAACGTAAGATACATACTATAACGCTCCTACTCAAGTTGGAGCATAGATGTTAATCATGCTCAACTTGTTACATAGGTAACTAACCCGGTCTCCATTTAGAGTCTTTGTGAAGATATCATCTAATTGTTCTCTAATCTTCACATATTCTGTAGAAATCATACCGAGTTGTATTTTCTCACGAACGAAATGACAATCCTTCATGTGTTTAGTTTCATGGAAAATAAATTAGAAGGTAATATGAAGGACTTCTGATTGTCAAGCTAGAACTTTGTTAGGCGGGGTTTAATGCAGGCTTAGCGGATTGATGGAGCCTCATAATCTCGCATGCAGATTATGCTATTGCTCTATACTCAGATTCTGCACTAGATCGAGAAATAACGCTCTGTTTCTTACTCTTTCTTAGATCCTTCCCAATTTGCATCTGAAACACTCAAGTCTATTATGCCCATGATTCTTTGTATAAAATCTGGCGTGCAGAACAAACCGAGTAACATAGAATGCATTCTGTTGCCCGATGATCAATTGTTGGAAAAAGGCATGTATTGGCTTACAATACTAGCAGTATGCAATATCAAGGTGTGTTCTTGTAAGGTAGTTCAACTTCTGACCGGCCTTTTTATATCTCTTAGGGTCTTAGATAATTCAGCTCTAATAAGATGTAGGCTTTGTGCCATAGGGAATTGTATGGCTTCTTGCCGTCTTCCTGTTGTCAGAACAATAGATCTAGCACATATTTCCTTTTAGATAAGAAGATTCCACGTTTGCTCCTCATAACCTCAACACCTAAGAAGTATTTTAGCATGCCTAAGTCCTTTGTGTGAAATTGGTCATGAAGAAAGGACTTGAGTGAAGATATACCTACCATATCATCCCTAGTAATGATAATATCATCAACATACACAACTAATAAGATGATACGCAGCATAGTTTCTATCAAAGGCGGGAATGATCGGATTTATATACAGATACCATTCTCAATCGCACTTCAACTGAGATTTTCCAAACCACACACATAGGAGCTTTGTTAAGCAGCACAATGATTTTCGAAGACGACAAACTCTACCAATCTCCCCTGAGCAACGAACACAGGAGGTTGCGTCATATAAACCTCTTACTTAGATCCCGTGAAAGAAAGACATTTTTTAATATCAAGTTGATGGAGGTCCAATGCATGAGTATTCTTTAGGGTATATAAGCAGTCGAATAAGTCGACAATATTAGGGAAAAAGTATCAGAATAATCTACCCTATAGGTCTAGGAATATCCTTTAGCAACAAGATGGACCTCAGCTGTGATTGATCCATCCGGGATTAACCTTCACTTGTAAACACCGCCAGTGACCAATGGCTTTCTTCCTAGCCGTGCGCGCACCAAGTCCCAAGTATCATTATCAGTTAAGGCATCCATCGCCTCTATCATAGCACTACGTCAACCAAGATGATCTAGGGCTTCAGAAACCTTGTTAGACAATGAAATAGAGTCCAAAGTCACGATAAGCGAACATGAATGAGATGATAAATGGTTATAAGAGAAAAATGCGGAGATTGGATGAGTACACTGACGTTTACCTTTACGGAGAGCGATAAGAAGGTCATCACTAAGAACTGGTTCTGATGTCGAAGCAGCCGGTGGAGGGCTCAAGACTGAGGGGTGTAGGCATCGAGCATAGACCTAAGTGATAAGAGGCTTTGTCAGTGGTGGAACCAAAGCTGGAACTGGTGAGACAAGAGTATAAACGAGCAAATCATCATCCTCCCCTTGACTAGTGTGGATCGGGTATGGAGAAAAAAGGGTATTCTCAAGAAAGGTGACATAAACAGAAACCAGGTACCTACGAAGGCTAGGACGATAACACCTATATCCCTTTTGAACTCGAGAGTAACCAAGGAAGATACACTTCAATGACTTAGGATTGAGTTTAGATACACACGGACGAACATCCCGAACAAAACAAGTACACTTAAATACCCGAGCTGATAGAAACAAGATTTATGGGGAAAGAGGGTTTGAAACATAGTGGCGATCGAGACAAAGGAAGGCATCCGTTAGTAAAAAAAACAAGCGATGGAAACAACATCGGCCAAATGCTTGAGCATGTGCATTTAAAAATAATAAAGCACAGTGGTTTCAGAAGATGTCTATTTTCTTTTAGCAACTCCATTATGAGATGGAGTATTAACCTATGAATGTCGATGAAGGATGCCATTTTGAAGCATGAAGGAGTGAAATTGTTCAGACATATATTCTTTGGCATTATCACTTCTCAGATTTTGAATAGAAACATGAAACTGAGTGTGAATTTTAGCACAAAAGGCATAGAAGTGAGAAAATAAGTTCGAACGGTTTTTCATTAAATATAACCAAGTTGTTCGTGGTGTCATCGACAAGCGTAACAAAATGCGAATTCCAATTAGGACACAATTGAACATGTACCCAGCACATACGAGATGGACTAACTCAAAAGGAGCCTGGAAACTGGTTGTAACTCTAGAGCAAGAGAACTAAGAGCGATGATGTTTATGGCGGCGGGACTCATAATCTAAGGATGATAAGCTTGAAAATTGGGGACACAATTACTTCAATAGAGGAAGAGAGGGGTGGCCCAATTTACTATGAATCTCAAATGGTGTAGTAACCCCAGAACATGCAATAGGTCTCGGTACTGTATAATCAAGAATGTAGAGACCCCCAGACTCGTGTCCACTACCAATAATCTGTTTCATTATAAGATCCTAGAAGATACAATAATCAAGAAAGAATGAGACATAACATTTAAGAGTTCGAGTTAGTTTGTTCACAGATATCAAATTAAAAGAAAAATTAGGTAAACTTAAGATAGATGATAGAGGAATAGAAGGAGTGAGAAAAATGGTGCATGAACCAAGAACACGGGACTGACCATGCGCTAGTGATAGTGGAAGATGAAGTTGTAATTGAAAGGTAGAAAATAGATTGGAATTACCTGTCATGTGATCTGTGGCTCCATAATCAATAACCCATTCGAAGGACGAAGATGAGACAAGGCATGTGTTTAGGTTACCTAATTCGGCTATAGCTTTAATCGGAGTAGATGGAGACTTCAATGATTCTTGGTACAAGTGGAACCTGGCAAGTTCATCTGCAGAGAATTGAACCGACTAAGCAGATGCCTCATTAGAGGAGGCTATATGGGTAGATGGAAATCTCTGATTTCGGTTTTGCAATTTCTTACAGTCTCGTATCACATGTCCAGGCTTACGCCAGTAATAACGCACAACCCCTCCAGAATTAGGCCCTTTAGTGTTACCTGTTGGGTCACTATTTCTGTACTGTGGCTATCCTGACTCACCACTATTTTGACCAACAAAAGCACTGCTCATCTGGGCAGATGGAAGAGCAGTCGAGGATATTTCTGTGTGTAGTATTTGGCTGGACATTTCTTGGAAAGAAGAAACTTCAAGATTGGACAGAATCCGCGCCTTAACAAAATCATACTCATAAGGGAGGGCGGCTAAGAAGCCCATCACTGCCATTTTTTCTCCCTGATCTTGTTGGGCCTTAACATCTGGACTAAAGGCCTTAACATTTAGTTCCTCATATGTCTTTTTATAGTCCGCTGAAAAATTCCTTAACAGCCGTCTTGTTTCGGAGTGATAAAGGCTCGACACATGAATCTGAGAAATATTTCCCTTTTAGAATACCCTGAATTCCAAATAATCCATTAGCTCCTTCCTGGCTCAAAGTGATTAATGAAGCGAGTAGTTTACCATCAATGGAATTACGGATTTGGAGAAAGAGATAGGCATCATCCTCCAACCATCGGTCCTTTGAATCATCAGTAGGAGGGTCCTCATTAGGTGGTAGTCGTCTGAATACTCCTTAAGTAGAGGGTAGATTGTTTTTACTTGATCTAAGTAATTAGGACCGATCCTTGTCCTCATGATTTTAAGACATCCTTCGGGACCACTTGACGTGAAAGCAGGCTTCTTATCTGTTTGAATCCCAGTCATATTGAAGTCAAGGGAAGTAGATCAGGGCCATAGAGTACCTCCAGAAATCAGAGACTCAAAAATCTCGGAAAACCTAAACCGAGGATGTTGGACACAAAAGCCACAAAACAGCAAATCAGAGTACCAAACGGGGAAACCAAGTGAGCGTGAGGTCTTTGTCGGTCTTAGGACAACACCCGGAGGAGAAGGCTGGAGTGGAATAGTCCCAGCGTCCATGGCGCGGTGCGTGTGGATTGGCGAGATCACTATGTGGTGGCGTGAGGCTCCACAAGCGTGGTTTCGACCCTTGGGATTTTTGTGGTAGGTAATCAATGGTTGGAAAAGCTCCTCAGGTTGGCGGTGAGATCCCACTCCCTTGAAATAGGTGTTTAAAAAAAAACCCCACATAGCTCTCTTGAGCACTCTAAAAATATGCCTAAAAGCAGTCAAAAACTCTCATAATCTAAGTCCTAGGCTCTGATACCATGTAGAAACCAAGAGGAGAAGAGTTGGAGGAATGAATCTTTGTCTTTTTCATGGAGTCATCATACATATATATACAAGAAGGTTAGGCTATAGATTAGGTAAGATGATCTACTCTACCTAAATGGTTACAACAAAGTAAAGTATCCTAATAAGATACAAATCCATATGTTAACGTTATGATACATACTATAACATATACATTTTTAAATTATTTGATCTTCATACTGACAAGTAAATTCAATGTTGAAAATCGAATAATTTGTTAACTTTTAGTGTTATTTTTTATTTTCCTCCACCTTTTCTTTGCTTATGTTGTTCCTCTCTATATACTTTTCTTTAGATTTTCCCTCAAAATTTTCAAGAATCAAACATAATCCATAGGTTTCTATGGTGATTCACATTTCAATCATCATATTTAAATTTTTGTAGAAGAATGATTCACTTTACTATTTTTCATTAATATGCTAGTTTGCTAGTTAATAGTTACAAGTTAGTTTAGTTATAATGATTTTTATGCTGTATTTACTTGTTTAAGGCTAAATATTATTATATTATTTAGATTCTATCATTTTGTATATTAATTATTATTAGTTATTTGTGCGGTGATTATTTTGTTTGAAGAATGATAAAATTTATGAATTACTTTTATTTTAGCATTTTTAAGGTTGTGACTCATTTCGAGCTGTTGAGCTTTTCAATCCCACATCTATCTTAGATTCTGTTTTAATGGTTTCTTCATCAAGTCACCATGCCTAAAAAGCATGTCCATTACATTAGCATAAATTTTGTGAGCTTGCTTCACTTTGGGCTTAAGAAAAGTATCAAAGGATAGAAATGAGTTGCTTATGAGACCAAGTTTGAAAAATCATGATAACTGTGACATAGAATTTTTCATAAAGCTTGGAATATCTTACTGAAATATGGTGATCATCTATTTAAAGCATCATTGGAACTCGATAAAACCTTTGCTAACTCCTCATCGTTAAATTAAAGTGTAGTATATAGGTCCATGAAATTTAATTGAGGGCGGTGTTTTTTTTTGTTAATCCTCCATCTCACTGCTATTTTGGCACTTTTTTTGTACTCATTATACTCTTAGGCGGGTTTTTAATATTGGTTATTTATTATTGGTATTTATTATCGACTACAAAGAAAAGAAAAAGAGGAGAAATGATAATACTTTTAAATTTGGCAATGTCTGATAACCTTCAGATCAGTATGAAGTTGTATCACATGGTGAGAAGGCTGATAGGTAACTTAACTCTTTGGAAGCATCCATAGCATATATGGCTAGAGGCAAGATAATAATATCTTTACTTTTGTGAGTAGCAAATGTAGAACCAGGATGGCACACGCATGACATCAGGGGTGGCTTTGGTGTTGGTTTTGTGGAAGGATATCAACAAGAAGGGCCTCTCCTCCTCTGAAAGTGCCGCGCCTTCTCCTTAGGCAGTAGGAGGATTAGATTTTGGAAAGATGTTTGGAGTTGTGAGGAGCGTTATGTTCCTCTTTCCCTATGTTTTCCTTGGCAATGCAAAAAGATGCTATGGTGTCTGATCTGTGGAACCATTTTAGGGAGGGAGGGGGTTGGGCTCCAACCTTCCTAAGGCCCCTTAATGACTGGGAGATGGAGGAGGTGGGAAGTTTCCTTTCCTTTATCCACATGAAGAAAATCAGACCTGAGATTGAGGACGAACTCTTAGTAAAGGATCGGACTTGGTACCTTGTCCCGGTGGATCATGTATAATGGTTTAGATAGCTTCGGTTGACTTGGATTTTCTGATCCGCCTTGTTCTTTGTGATTCCTTCGAATTAGCTTTTTCGCTTGGGAAGCCTCTTGAGGAAAAGTGATGACATTGGAGTAACTTAAATGTCACGGAAGATCTCTCACGAACATATGTTGCCTTTGTGAAGAGGATGAAGAGACTATAGATCATTTATTCCAATCCTTTGCGAGGAAGCGCTAGGATGCTTTGGGTTCTCTTTCTGGCGATAGTTGGGACCACTTGGGTCTTTCCGCATTCTGTCAAGCACATCCTCTTAGCTTGGCAAGGAGCGCATGTGGGTACAAAATGAAAAAAAATCTGGATGACCTCTCCTTTATGCAGCACTACGGACTTTATGAAAGAAATAGGAGTGGTGTTTGATAATGGGGTTACCCAGCTCAAAAAAATTAAAGCTAATTTTTGGGCAATGCATTGGGGTGGACCAATTTGTATAGTGTTGTTAACCACGACTTCTCTTAATGGATTTTTGGCTTGGTTTGGTGCATGTAGGGCAGAAAACCCTTTGTCGAGATTGTTTTTGTTTCCTTTTTGGGTCCTTTTGGTTCCCTCTTGTTCACTTCCTGTGTACATCTTGGAACCTCTTGGTTCTTTTGATCTATATATTGTTTTTTATCGATAAAAAAATAATAATAATATCTTCACTTTCCCTCTCAATTTCCCATATTGAGCAAACTTTTTTATTGCTCCTTCTTTGACTTATTAAAAATTTCTTTTATTTATGGAGAATATTCTTATGCTTGTTATGCACACGAGTGTAGGTATTTTGGTGGTCATCATCTTTGAGTTGGAGGATTTTGATTTTGATATATAGTTCTTATTAGACAAGGAAAAATTGGTTTCTTCACCTGTGCATTTAATTGGACCCACAATATTCATTTTCCCCCTTTTTTGGTCCCTTGGAGGCTCAGACTTGAAGGTTCCATCCTTCTCAGCACCTTCGGAAGGCTCTAGACAAGTCTCGGGACAGTCTTGCATTTGACTATTGGACACCAAGGGCGTATTGGACTACTGGATTATGGTTATGGAAGTTATGGACCTTATGGTAATGAAAATTGAGCTTTGTGTTCGTCGAGAGAGGATCTTTGCAGACTTTGTAATCTTATTTTACCAGCTGTGGTGGTTTTGTTTCTTTCTTACGTGGAGTGGCAGTGGGTACCTTTGCTCCCAGCCACTTAAATGTGCGATTACGTGAGGCATGATTAATTTTGTTATTGGCTTTCAGGGTTGATCCTTTGTTTGGTGAAATCTTGGCATCAACCTAACATTTTCTTGATTTCATTGTGCCGTTGTTAGCATCATCAACCTAACTTTCATTGTATGATAAAGTTACTTAGGTTATATTTGATTGACAGAATATGATAGATGTGCATATCTTATTTTTCATTGGATAAGAAATATATATCCTTTGATGTGAAATAATAATAATAATAATAAAAATATATATATATATATATATATATATATATATAGAGAATCTGATTAAGCGACGATATAACTCATATTTATTACATGGAATATGTTATCATACTCTTTATCTTATGATGTTATATCTAACTAATCAAATATATGGTAGCTTCTCTTGGGAGTTAGTTTATGTCCTTGTCATTAAGGTGAATGGATATGTTTTCAAGCCATGGTAGGAGATCTTGAGTCCTTATGCATGAAAAATGGATATCTTATCCTATCTATTTTAGTTGAACATAGGATAATATTGTAGACAACATAACTTATCTTTATTACATAGTTATGGTATCCTACTCTTATCTTATCTCATGTTATATCGGTAATCAAATTTAACATTAGCTTCTTATAGATCGAAGTTTATAGCTATTCATCAAGGTGTATGGATATACTTCTAAGCTATATCATATGGATAGAATATCTTGATTAACAAACTCCCGAACACTTTTTTTTTAATCCTAAAAGCGGCAAAGTGTTTTAAGACTAGAAACACTTTTAAAAAACACTGTCAAATTGATTAATAGTTAGGTCGATTTACGTAAACCCCTGTTGTTCCTTCCTTAGTCATGGGCCATGGTTAGCTCTATCATATATTGATGAAAAACCCCACCTATGTGGGTGCCACACAAACCCTCATGCATTTTATTTGATGAGGGAAGAGTGTTATCCATTCGATCGCTCGGGTTTAGCCATATTTTCCGCACATGAAGATGGAAGAATGTTCCAGGCCGTTAGTGCACGTGGTAAGGGTATGGGGAAATCAAAGCCAGGTTTACCAAGACATCGACCATCTTCTTCTCCAGCTCTAGGCACTTAGGCCACTTCGCACTTCTCAAAATGGGCAAACAGTGCTCTGAAAAGGGTCAGATATCGGGCAACTTTTGCCTCACACTCCTATGTTATCTAGGAGGCAACTAGATGGGAATCACAACCCGGGCTCTATCTTTGGTAGCGAAGGAGCTCAAGCGAATGTTTGGCAGAGTATTTCATTCTGGCTTCTTTGTTGAAATTAGGAAGGAAAGCGAGACATGATTGAGATTTTGTTCGTTCATCATAAAATTCAAAGGAATATAAAGGGAATAGTTAGAAATTTAAAAAAAGTAATAGATAAAAATAAGGAAAATAACAATTTAAATCATTAACTTTCACCACTTTGTCATTTATATCCTGAACTAAAGAAATTTTCTTTTAATTATATGTACTTTCATTTTAATAGCACTTCTTGTAAGACCCCGGAAAATCCATGTTTTCTAATGAAGGAAAAAATGGTAATTTCGTACCAAGAAAATCAATTTTTTTAGATGCCGGATGCAGCGGACTTCACCGTTGGAATCGTCTTAGAAATCTGGCCGCCGTGTTCGAGATTTCGTCGGATTCCGAGACAGTCGGAATTTCACGTTTTTCGAGTCAAGTAGAGGAGTGCGGGACACTTGGCACTTTATGAGTGGCCCAAGAGGCGCCACGTGTCCAGCTATGGGAGAGTCAAACATTGAGCTCAAGTGGGGCTCACATGTGACACATGGCATCATGCCATTGAGTGGGAATCCAAGTTAGATGGATAAGTGGATAGGGTAATCTAAGGTGGCCAATGAGAAATGGACATGTGGCGTGAGAGAGCGAGTCCTCTTGACTGATCTTCTGACACTGGTTTGGGAGGAAGGAAGAAAGAGGGAAGGCAAGCGGAGAGAGATAGAAAGAGAAGGTTTTAGAGAGGCTCCTTATACAAATTCGGCAATCGGACCGTCGAACTAGGCGAGGCAAGAACAAAGTTGCTCCACCCAGCACACACTCTCATTGGGTGCCGGATTTGGGGAGTTTAGACAAACCTCCCGGGAAGTACTTTCTCCTCTTGTTTTACTTTTTGTAAGAGGTCGTGTAATGGATGGGATTTGTTGAGGCTGAATGGCGGGTGACTTGGTTCAGATTTGGACCGGTGAATAAATCCTTGGTGTGGTTTGGACAGTCCACGGACTGTTTGTGTGATTGTGTGATGTGTGTTGTTGCCATGGGTGAATAACACGTTGATTGTGAAATTGTGGGCTGTTCTAAGACGAACCGCCGGATTGTGCCTTAGCCCATGTGAGCTAAGTTTATATTATTATTATAAACTGAATAACATGATTCATGGGATATAATTATGTTAATATATGCATGAGTGATATATTAGCATGTGTTGAGTGTTTGTTGTGCCATTGCATTGCACTTAGGTGGGGAGTAACCCAGCGGGGAAATTCCACTCTTGGGCGTTGCTCACCAGTCGTGGGAATATATTTTTTAGGTACCGAAGACGTACTTGGGGATGGGACGCATCCGGGGCCTTAGAGGCGAAGAAACGGCCACGATGGCCTTATCTTGTATTTTGTAAAATTCTGGGCAAGTGACCCATTTTATTTTGTATAAATTGTAATAAATACAATTGTAAACAAATCATTTTTGTGTAAAATATACATTTTATGAGTATGATGTGTAGGCCCAAGTGGTCATTTTTACACGTGTACGTGTTTCATGACGTGAGACATGTAGATTTCCGCGGGTTAACGGGTAGTCAACGGACCCCCGGGTTTTGGGGCGTCACACTTCTAGTTTAGGATATCTCTAACCACAATATGAATCTTGAATTGAGAAAATAAATTCATGTTATGAATAAAAAATTAATTTGAATTTTTTAGGTTTGAGAAAAAATGGATTTTAATTTTAAAATTAAAAACAATAATTGTCAAGGATTTTTAAACAATTTTGAATTATGTTTGAAAAAATTTGAATTAAAACTTTTAAAATCTGAATTTACATTCTAAATCAAAACATTAATTATTTAATTAAATAAAAAGTAAATTTAAAGTTTGGCAAATAGCATGGAATAATTAGTTTTAAAAGACAATTTTGATTTTATGAATTAAAATACATTTTAATTAAAAATTTAATATAAAAATCAATCTTAAAATTCATACACATTTCTAAAATTTGTAATAGAAAACTAAAGACTTTTTTAATATTTAAAATTGAAATTCATTTTCTAAATTCTTGATTCAAAATTGTCATTTAAAGTTAATAACTCACATTTCTAAAATCCAAATTTAATTATTTTAAATTGAAATTAAATTTAATTTTAATTAAACAATTAATTTGATTTTATGAATTAAATAAAATTTTAATTGTGATACAAAAGAATTATATTTTGATTTTTAAGCTATTAACTTTAAAATAACTAAGAACACATTTACTACCTTGTAACTAAAAGTGTATTAAAAAAACTTTAAAATGACAATCTTGAATCAAGAATTTTTGAAAAAAGAATTTCAATTTTGAATATTAAAAAAGAATCTTAGCTTTTAATATAAAATTTAAAAATGTGTTTAAATTATGAATTTTAATGTTACTAATTTTAAAAGAAGAGACAAAGAAAAGTTGAGAGAAAGAAATTTAGTTAAGTAACACATTTTTTCTCATTAAAGGGTTTTTCACACAAATCTGAGTTTTATATGTTTTTTCATTATTTAGTTGTCGTCTTGGTGCGTATATGATTGTAAATTAAGCCTTCGTGTACGTGTGGTTGTCGTCGTCTTGGCTCCATTGAATTGGTTGTGTTGTCTTAGTACAACGGTATAGTTTTCTTCATTTTGGTGTGACGTTTATGATTGAAAAAACTTATGTAGATACGCAATATAGCATGTTCATACACACATATCTGAAATTGAGACTCAAACCATGTACTTGGCACCAAAGTAGGATCCATAGTTTCTCCAGAAAGTGGCTAACATTGGCGAGAGAGAGAGAGAGAAGATATTGCTCTCTATCGATATCTTAAAATGAAAACCTAATCTCACTTCGGATGGGGGAAGTCGAGGCTCATGTCGGATGAGGAAGTAGGGACCTCTCGTAAATAGGTACTCATGGATGATCCGACGTCATAGACTATCATCACGTCGATTATGTATTAATTAGTCGAAGTCTTATATCGATTACCACGTAATATAATAATAATACATAATTGATATTATTTAATAATCAATAAACAAATCTTAATAATTGATTATGCCCAATTCACAAAATTAAAATGCTTATTCTCCTTGGATAGCATTAGTCAATTATTAGGAATAAGGATAATTATAACTATGATAAAATATCAATTATGACCAAATTAAAGCACATAACAACCAATAATAATAATAATAATAATAATAATAATAATAATAATATATATATATATATATAGCCTTCCATGTGCAGAACATCTTATCCGATAGGGAAAAAATGTCATACACATCAACAAACTCATATTTCATGTAAAGAGATTATGAATAAAGAACTGCATGAGTGAATAAAACAAAATATGCATTTTTCAAACAAATGGTCCAAGCATCTCGATGCTGTCAGAGGTATGATGATATTATTGACATGTCATTCAATACATACCTCAAACAATTCTAAACAAATAAATGCATAAATTCAGACTCCCACTAACCCAAAATATCAAAAGACTTAACCAAACCCATATGAGTTACATGACGTTGATAAACTCATATAGATAAGCCTTTGGTTAGTGGATCTGCTAACATATGTCCTGTAGCAGTATATTCAATCCGAGTCAAAAATTCCCGAACTTTCTCCGACAAAGCGGGTATTTTATATCAAGTGCTTTGGCGAGTAGCACTCTTTGTTGTTTTAGAGAAATGTCTGGCTTATTTGTATTGTCTGATATATAACAGTGGCTTGGATATCTCCAGCCAATATGAAAGCGAATCGATTTCTTTAGCCTGTGGCAGCGAGTAGCCTCTTAACAAGCGACATACTCTGCTTCCATAGTTGAGGTATTTGTAAGTGTTTGTTTAACACTTTTCCCAGCTTGACTCCTCCTGCTGCATCATAAAATAAAACCAGTAGATTTTACGTCATCTGGGCAACTGCTTAATCGTCCCGGAATAGCGGTGACCTCGATTGATCGGACCTTTTATAGGTCAACATATAGTCCTTGGTACTTTGCAAAATTACCTCGCGAAGCCTTTTCGACTTTCCAATGATTCAAACCTGGATTACTTTCAGTATCTCCACTAAGAATTAGCGTGAAGCAATATCGGGGCCAGTACAAACTTGAGCATACATCGAGCGCCTTGCGGCGGAAGCATATGGGACCTTTTCCATTCGACTCTCTCCTTTTCATTATGAGGACATTGAGATTTAGAGCTTATCACCCTTTTGAATGGGTCGCGACATGAGGAACAGAATGCATGTTAAGCCGGGTTTGAGGACTTTTTCAATATATCCTCTTTGAGACAATCCAAGAATGCCTTTAGACCTATCACGATGAATCTGGATGCCTAGGACAAAGAAAGGCATCACCAAGGTCTTTCATATCAAAATGAGTATTCAGCACCTGTTTTGTCTCATTCGAGTTTAACCTGACAACTATGAGAGTATATCATCGACATATAAAACAAGGACTATGAAGTTGCTCCCACTCATCTTCAGATAAATGCACTGATCTGAAACATTTTCTTTAAAACCAAAGAAAGTGACCACCTGATTAAATTTCAAATACCATTGCCTTGAGGCCTGTTTCAGCCCATAAATGGACTTCCTCAGTTTGCAAACTAGGCATTCTCTGCATTTTTCAACAAAACCATCAGGTTGAATCATGTAAACATCTTCAATTAAATCTCCATTTAAGAAAGATTTTTTCACATCCATTTGGTGAAGTTCTAAATTAAAGTGAGCAACCCAGCCATAACTGACTCGAAAGAGTCCTTAGTGGAAACTAGTGAGAAGGTCTCCTTATAATCATTACCCTCTCTTTGACTATAGCCTTTTGCCTGTCGGCTGTATCCTCTCAAGCTTTGCACCATCGAACTACGCTTGGTCTTAAAGACCCATTTACACCCAGTGGTTTCTGACCTTTTGGTAACTCCATGATCGAACACTATTATGAGACATGGAATTAACAACCATACTACTGATATTTAACATATAGTCCATCCGCATACAAAACTCTTGAACCCCTGACCTCGATGGAATTAAAATACATAACAAGTTTCCATTGCCTAATCTAAAAGTGTGATTCATCTAAAACTAAGAAATCAAATTCGCTTCTCACCAGAAGGTACGTAAACAGCATTATCAGTCTTTAGAATGTTCTGTCTAATTGACTTCTCCATGGTATATTTCATAACCATAAGGCTGCTGTAGCGCCCCGTTTCCCGGGTCAGTTGACTGCCGGAATCAACCCGAATACAAGTGGATGTCGGGTTACCCGACGCCACTTCAGAAAATCGGGCAGAGTCTCCTTTGTACGGGGAGCTCTACCCAAATACAGTACCTGCATATACCTGTCCCAAGCAGTCCAATATAATCACAATGATATCCAATACGGCCACTTGGGCCCATAAACAATTCTCATCACAATATATCCAAACTATATCCAATAGTTTCAAGAGTTAATAAACTACTCTTATACAACATATATTAAAATGAAAAGCATTTTAATACATATATCACAATGTGACACCAAAGCCACATCGACTTTCTTCTAAAACCCCAGCCCTCGAGGGCCAGACCGTCTCTCGCGCTCCTATTACTGTAAAGGGGTCCCACGGCCAGGGGGTGAGCTAATGCTCATTAGGAGAATGCGTCTAAGTGGGCTACTCACCACCTAAGTGCGGTCACGATGTTCCAATTTAAACACATTCAAGCAAATGAATGATCCTCTTGAATGTCTACATGACCAGCTCGAGATCAGGAGTCTTCATAGGCTCTCTACTTTTCGCCTAAGCCTTGTATGAGAATTATTGTTTTATTAGTGTATGATAATTTGCGTGTTTGAGAATGGTCTGGGCAAGTTTAGGGTTCTTTTGGTCTACAAGGAGCAATTACGGTTCTGACAAAGAACCCTCCGTTCGGTTGCTTAGAAACTTAGAAAGCGAAGATTTTGAATATCTTCTTCTATGAATGCAGTTCTTAAAAAGTGAAAAAACTACTTTGAATGAAGGTGAAGAGGATTGAACTAATGCGAGCTAAGCGAAGGCTGTGCTTTCTTGGATTCCAAACGATGTAAATCACGAGTCAGGTTCATTTCCTTTCGATAGAAGGAAAATAGAAGAGAACCATCTAGAAAATCTCATTCATTTTCTACCGCATTTTCCTAAGTTTTCTCGGTCACCCAAAGCAGAATCTCAAGCGCTTAATCAGGCTGGGTTTTCAATGTCGTCACCGGAGAATTGCCCAAATAAGCGGCCACGAATGACCGTCGGTCTGGCGGTTAAGCGGCACGTTTATGTTGCATCAGGCACGACGATCTTTTCCTCCGGCTCCCCTTTAGAATTGCATATTTATAAATAAATAAAATTAATATAATAAATGAATAATCAATAAACATGATCATTTTATTATCAATAAACGTGATTTAGTCATCGTCTTGATGCGTGTTTGATTGTCATCGTCTTAAGTTCCATTTGAGATTGCAATTAAAATTGCGTTGAGGTAGCAAAATTGTGTTTTAGGTCTAAACACAGTTTTGAGATATTTGGTTAATTTCAAAAATCTATGGTGGTCAATCACAATTTGATTTTAAAACTCAGTTTTATAAAAGCAGGTAAGACTTGTTTTTTCTCACTGACAAAAAATTGAAATTGCGCATCGCAGTTTTTTTATTTTCTTTGGACAAAAATAACCCCGAATACATTTTATATTTACAATGAACCAAATATAAAAGCTACCCCGTTTAGTTCACGAAATTTTTTCACTCTATCCAAAATTCAGAATATGAAAATTTTCAATGTATTCTAATATTTAGTTTTCATTTTCAGAAAATACGTTTCGTACTTGAATTTGGTTGAGGAATAAAGAATAAGAAAATCCGCTTTGTAAAACCATTTTCTTGAAAATGAAGTTAATGAAACAATGAAATGTATTTAAAATGTGTTAATATTCACAAATCCTGCATATTTTCGCGGAGTCGATGAGAAGAAAATCGAAGTGGAAGATCTTAAAGGGGAAGAAAATAAAGAAAATAGCCACAATTTCGTGTTTCGCTTTATCCTCAATCATTCAAATCCCTTGTTTTCAATTTTAATTCGAAATAAGGAAACAACACTACAAGTCTGATTCATATATAAAATGTTGAAAATAGTGAATTCATTTTCTTTGTTTTCAAAATTTGTTTTTGTCTTATTCTCGTAACTAAACGTGTTTTCCTTGTTTTCAAAAAGTTTGAATAGAGAAAATAGAAAATTTTCTACCTACTAAACAGGTCCTAAAACTTTTCTACGTATTCTCACCCTTCTGCAAAACTTCCCTCACCCTACTATTATTCTTCAAGGAATTTAATTCTAATATTTGGGTGTACGGCTGCAAAATCACTATTATTCTTAAAATTATTTGTTTTTGTTATAATTGCAAATATCGGAATGTTAAATTATCAATTTTTATGTTTTTAATTATTTCATATTGAATATTATAATGAATTTTTTTAATAATAATACTCATATTTTTTTTATTATCATTATTGTATTAACAACATTAGTTTAAAATTATTAACATTAACATCAAAAGGAAGATACGTGTATGAATAACTATCCATTTTAGTAATTTTATATTTGAATCACACTTTTAATCACAAATTTACCAAACATGTAAAAACTATGGCATAGGGATCAACCACCTATGTGGGTTCTTTGATGACTGGGGGTTTAGCCATATTTACTACTTTTATTAAGATGGAAGAATGTTCCAGACGTTTAGCTGCACTTGGGCCGCTTCGCACTTCTTAAAATGGGCAAACAAGGCTCGGGGTGCTGGTCGATATCGATATCCTTGGCCTCACACTCCTATGTTATCTGGGAGGCAACTAGATGGGAATCACAACGGAGCTCTATGCTGGTAACTGAAAGGGCTCAAGCCAAACGGAGCCCCAACAAGACTATTTCATACTCGACTTCTTTGTTCGAAATTAGGAAGGAAAACTGAACATGATTGAGATTTGCTTGCTCATCATAAAATTCAAAGGAATATAAAGGAATAGGGTTGAGAAATTAAAAAAAAAGAAAGATAAAAATAAGGGAAAATAACAATTTAAATCCTGAACTTTTACCACTTTTACATTTATATCCTGAATTAAAAAATGTTTTTTTTAAAATATATGTACTTTCATTTTAATAAGACTTTCAGGAGACCCTAAAATCCATGTTTTCTAATGAAGGATAAAATGGTAATTTCGGCTGAAAATCCGAAATTTTTTTAGATCTTGGATGACGAAACGGACTTCACCGTTGGAATCGTCTTACGAAATCTAGCCACCACGTCGAATTTCGTGGGATTCCGAGACGCCTAATTTCACTGCCGAGTCAAGTAGAGTGAGCGCGGGACACTTACACTTTATGAGTGGCCCAAGAGGCGCCTAATGCATCCAGCTATGGAGAGTCAAACATTGAGCCTGGCGGGCTCATATGACACATGGCATCATGCCATTGAGTGGGAATCCAAGTTAGATGGATAAGTGGATAGGGTAATCTAAGGTGGCCAATGAGAAATGGACATGTGGCGATGAGAGGACAAGTCCTCTTGACCAAGTCTTCCAACCTGGTTTGGGAGGGAAGGAAGAAAGAAGGAGAGAGCAAACGGAGAGAGATAGAGAAAGATAGGGTTTTAGAGAGAGAGGCTCCACCTTCTCTCTAAAATTCCCGTCGATCGACCGTCAAGTCGCGAGGCAAGGAGCAAGCCACCCCATGGCACCACTACGCTGCGGGTACTGGGATTGGGAGTTTCTCACAAACTTCTGAAAGGTAGGGTTTTTCTCCTACTTGTTTTACTTTTGCTTAAGGAATATAATGGATGGGATTTGTTGAGGCCTAGATGGTCGTGACTTTGCCCAAAAGATTTGGACCGAAAGGAATAAATCCTGGTGTGGTTCGACATCTACCTGATCGCTTCAGGTGATTAGTGATGTGTTGTTGCCATGGGTGAATAACACGTTGATTGTGAAATTGTGGGCTGTTCTAAGACGAACCGCCGGATTGTGCCTTAGCCCATGTGAGCTAAGTTTATATTATTATTATAAACTGAATAACATGATTCATGGGATATAATTATGTTAATATATGCATGAGCTTATATATTAGCATGTGTTGAGGTTTGGTTGCGCCATTGCACGCACTTGCGCTTTTAAAGAACTCCAAGTAGGGAAATTACACTCACTGGCATTGCTCACCTGGCCGTGAATATATTTTAGGTAATCAAGACGATTTGGGGATGGAAGCATTCGACCTTAGAGGCGTAAGAAACGTACAAGATGGCCTTATCTTCGTATTTTGTAAAATTCTGGGCAAGTGACCCATTTTATTTTGTATAAATTGTAATAAATACAATTGTAAACAAATCATTTATGTATAAAATATACATTTTATGAATATGATGTGTAGGCCCAAGTGGTCATTTTTACACGTGTACGTGCTTCATGACGTGAGAGACATGAGATTTCCGCGGTTGATTCCGCAGTCAACGGACCCCGGGTTTTGGGGCCACACTTCTAGTTTAGATATCTCAACCACAATATGAATCTTGAATTGAGAAAATGAATTCATGTTATGAATAAAAATTAATTTGAATTTTTAGGTTTGAGAAAAATGGATTTTAATTTAAAATTAAAAAACAATAATTGTCAAGTTTTTAAACAATTTTGAATTATGTTTCGAAAAAAAATTTGAATTAAAACTTTTTACAAATCTGAATTTACATTCTAAATCAAAACATTAATTATTTAATTAAATAAAAAAGTAAATTTAAAGTTTGGCAAATAGCATGGAATAATTAGTTTTAAAAGACAATTTTGATTTTATGAATTAAAAATACATTTTAATTAAAATTTAATATAAAAATCAATAATCTTAAAATTCATACACATTTCTAAAATTTGTACAGAAACTAAAGATTTTTTTTTTTAATATTTAAAATTGAAATTCATTTTTTCTAAAATTCTTGATTCAAATTGTGTCATTTTAAAGTTAATAATCACATTTTTCTAAAATCCAAATTTAATTATTTTGAACTGAAATTAAAATTTAATTTTAATTAAATAATTAATTTGATTTTATGAATTAAAAATTTTAATTGTGATACAAAAGAATTATATTTTGATTTTTAGAAATTTGAGTTATTAATTTAAAATAACTAAGGACATTTTACTACCTTGTAATCGAAAGTGTATTAAAAACTTAAAATGACAATCTTGAATCAAGAATTTTTTGAAAAAGAATTCAATTTTGAATATTAAAAAAATGAGTCTTTAGCTTTTTATTATAAATTTTAAAAATGTGTTTAAATTATGAATTTTAAGATTACTAATTTTAAAGAAGAGAGACAGAGAAAAAGTTGAGAGAAAGGGGGCTAGTTCCATCTTTTTTACATTTTTTTTTCTCATTAAAGAGGTTTTTTCACACAAATCTAGGTTTTTATATGTTTTTCATTATTTACCGTCAGTCTTTGCTGCACAGATGAATGGCTGCCGCTTTCACAGACAAGTAGGGTTGTTACTGCCTTAATCCGACGGGTGGTTGTGCTTGTCTTAGTATACAACTAAGATAGTTTTCTTCATTTTGGTGACGCTTATGATGATAAAACTTACGTAGATAATGCAATATAAGATGTTCATACACACATATCTGAAATTTGGACTCAAACCATGTACTTTGGCACCAAAGTAGATCCATAGTTTCTCCAGAAAGTGGATCACAAGTGAAAACCGAGAGAGAAGATGGATCGCTCTCTATCCGATATGCCAAAATGAAACCCAATCTCCACCGGGATTTGTGGTGCCGAGGCTCATATCGATCGAGAGTAAAAGTGTAATCTCTCTCATAAATAGGTACTCATGGATAGTCCAGCCCATCATAGACTATCAATACGTCAGTTACATATTAATTGGTCAAGTGCTATATTAGTTACATAATATAATAATAATACATAATTGATATTATTTAATAATCCAATAAACAAATCTTAATAATTGATTAATACTAATTCACAAAATTAAAATACAACATTCTCCCACTTGGATAGCATTAGTCAATTATTAGTAATAAGGATTGTTATAACCATG
Organism: Tetrastigma voinierianum; assembly: GCA_016808115.1. Lineage (NCBI taxonomy): Eukaryota > Viridiplantae > Streptophyta > Magnoliopsida > Vitales > Vitaceae > Tetrastigma > Tetrastigma voinierianum. The sequence continues at coordinate 209,322 of JAEQBH010006188.1, forward strand.
GACAAAAATTTCGGAAAAATCGGTTGAAAAATCGCCGAAATATCGTTTTCGGTGAGCCTCGAAAAGAAAAACGCATGGAAAATTCGTCTGCCAGAAAAATCGGAAAAATCGTTTATCGGGCGATTTTCACTCAAAAATCGGAAATTTCCGATTTTTCGTGGAAAATCTGGCATAAAGACGCGCTAGAAGGCTGACGGAGGGAAAACTGGGCGTTTCGGGCGAAGTTGAATTTATCGATATATCGCATTTATCTACCGCTTTGTCGGAAAATCCAGAAAACTCGCCAATCGATTTTGTTACTTTGATCCAACGGTCCGCATTTGTTCGCGCTTTTTTAAACCAACGGCTATATTTTTGATCCAACGGTTGATTTTAAATCTAAAGCTTGATCTAACGGTCCAGAATAAATTATAACGGATATATGATGATCCAACGGTCAGATTTGAACCAAAATCAAATCCAACGGTTAGAAATCAATCACAACGGTTTTTTGACAATCCAACGGCTATTTTGATTCCAAAAAATTCTCATAACAATTTAAACTCATACAATATCATTCACAAACCCATCCATCCACATCTAACCTCCATTTCACTCTCAAATATTTTTTCTTTATTCTACCTCTAATTTTTTGGAAGATCTTTTTTGTGAATTACATGTTTCTTGTTTATTAATTTTGCTATGTGATATTTTATTTAGTTTCATTTGGTGTTGAAATAGTTTATAATAAATATTTTATACTATAGTTTTATTTTAATTGAATTTGATAATAATAAATTAGAGTAGATATACGTTTGAAACTTATATATTATTACACATCCTACTATTAAATAATTATAATTATGTAATGTTATAAATTTAGATCATTTAATTACATATCTAAATAATATTATTTTTTTATTTCATCAAATATATTAGTAACTAATATAATATTTAGTTAATTAATTATATTACTAACTAATATAATTTTTTTTAGTTAAATAATTATATTATATTAGTTACATGTATATTTTATTTTAATGTTTCTAGTTTGTTTTGGTGTTGAAGTAGTTTATAATAAATATTTTATACTATAGTTTTATTATATTTAATTTGATAATATAATTTTTAGTTAATTAATTATATTAGTTATTTAGTTAATAGTTATTTTAATTAAACATATTAGTTAATTAATCTTACTTACTAATTAACTATATTATATTAGAAATTGAAACATATTAGTTACATGTATATTTTATTTTACATTCTGAATTTTATTTTGGTGCTGAAATAGTTTATAATAAATGCCACTATAGTTTTATTTTATTGAATTTGATAATAATAAATTATAGATATACGTTTGAAACTTAGATATTATTACACATCCTACTATTAAATAATTATAATTATGTAACGTTATAAATTTAGATCATTTTAATTACATATCTAAATACAATATTATTTTTATTTCATCAAATGTATTAAAATCAATATAATATTTTGTTAATTAATTATATTACTAACTAATATAATTTTTTAGTTAAATAATTATATTATATTAGTTACATGCATATTTTATTTTTAATGTTTCTTAGTTTGTTTTGGTGTTGAAGTAGTTTATAATAAAATGTTTTATAATTATAGTTTTATTATGGTTTAATTTGATAATATAATTCCTTTAGTTACTAATTATATTAGTTATTTAGTTAATAGTTATTTAATTAAAACATATTAGTTAATTAATCTTTTACTTACTAATTAATTATATTTTTAATAGAAATTTGAAACATATTAGTTACATGTATATTTTATTTTAATGTATCTTAATTTATTTTGGTGTTGGAAATAGTTTATAATAAATAGTTTTATACTATAGTTTTATAGTATAGTTTTATTTAGTTTAATTTGATAATAATAAATTAGAGTAGATATACGTTTGAAACTTACATATTATTACACATCCTTCATTAAATAATTATAATTATGTAATGTTATAAATTTAGATCATTTTAATTACATATCTAAATAATATTATTTTTGCTCTCTTATCAACATATTAGTAACTAATATAATATTTAGTTAATTAATTATATTACTAACTAATATAATTTTTTAGTTAATTAATTATTATATTATATTAGTTATATATTTTATTTTTAATGTTTCTTAGTTTGTTTTGGTGTTGAAATAGTTTATAATAAATAGTTTTATACTATAGTTCTATTTTAGTTTAATTTGATAATAATAAATTAGGAGTGTATATCATGTTTGAAACTTCATATTATTACATATTCAATATTAAATAATTATAATATATCTTATTACATATTTATTTTTAATGTTCACATGTGTTTATAGGATGGCTAGTGGAAGTGGAGTCGAGATCCTCGCATGGGAGGTATTGCACACCTTGGACTGACATAAAATGGAACAATTTGCAATTATTGTATTTAAAGATAAGCGCGGACCACCCGCTTTAAAGCTTCATCCGTCACATAATGGATCCCCATTCAACACTAAGAAGTGTCCAAATGTGCCACTGGGTTGAACAAGAAATGAAGCAACTCTTAGAACAAAAGAGTAAAGTGCAACAAAAAGCAAGCCATATGGACGAAATTCGAGCTGAATTACGAGGCACAATGGGAGGAAGACATCACACTCTCATTGATGATGATGATGAGAAATGAGAGGAGGGTGATGAGGAGGTATATGTGTATCCTACGACATGCACCCCGATGAGCTTAGATGAATATTGGCGCGCACGCGCATCAAAAGCTACGATTGGAACCGAGAATGCTGCGTGGATTTATGAGAGGCAAAAGAAAAATAGGTAAATCTTTATACCTAATTCATTTTTTTTCACATAATCATGTATGAAATAATGTAAATTGAATTGATTATTATTTTGCATAATTGCAATAGGCGAGTCTTCACAACCAGGTGATCCATCAAGACGTATTCAAAGGTCACAAAGTGTTCCAGATAATTGATCCATCACCGCCACTTGCACCATCATTATACAAGTCTTGCCTCGCAAACAAAGCCTAAAATATGTTCAAAGGTGGTTCAATCAAGGAAACAATTTGTGATTATTAATTAGCAAGCTTTTTTTATATATGAAAGTGTCTCCACTCGTGTTTAATTCTACCATTTTAAGAACATGATTTTCGTGCATACAAGTGTTTGTTCATTGTATAATAGTTTAATAGTGACATTTATTAATCTTAAATTATTATTACAAATTTCTAACTACTAACCAACTTTCCTTTAATTATTATATATAGGGATGGTATAGGAACCACCATCTCCATACGAAATCAAAAGCAAGTACTGAAATGGAGTATAAGAAATGAAGATTATGTCAACATACAAAGGAGAAATGGGAGACATATGGATGTACAATTATAAAAAGGATGGATGACGCTAACTAAATTGAGCATTATTACTTTCATGGTTTATTCAAAAGGAAGACAATTTTCCTTAACCTATTGGATGCGCTGATAAATTAAAGACAACAAATATTATATGGTTTGTTGGGAAGGACGTTATCAAGGAAGTTGAGAAGCAAATGTCGTATAAATTGTAATAGATAATGGATCAAGATTTAGAAAGCAAAGAAAGTTGTTGATGAAGAAATACACTTATTGGATCTATGTGCAGCACACCGTGATCGATTTAATGTTTGAAGACATGGGTGGGATATCAAGGTTCGGACGGAATGGTTTCAAAGATAACCAACTTCATTTACAATCATGGCTGGTTGCTTGCAGATGCTGATGTCTCGTGGGTGGAGATATCAGGCGCCCCGAGCAACAAGACGGTAACAACCATATCATTTCGATGCCTTCTCAGTATATCGATTTGAAGAAAATATTTATTAGTAATGATCGGGCATCTTCAATGTTTAGTCGATTGTCGACATGGAGGTTGAAAGACTCATGTTTGATCATGTATATTGGGAGAAGGTGAGAGAGGCTAGTGTCCATCTATGAGCACTATATACAAGGTTTCGTATTTGTCGATTCCTAATGTCTCAACTACGCCATTTGTCTACGATGCTGATTCGCTTGATTTAAGGCAAATTAGATCGACTAAAGCTAAAGAGTGGGTGGAAAGATATCATCGAAGATCGTTGATAGAACCCTTGCTATCCCTTCATGCAAAGAAAACTAATACTATCCTCTTCACGATATTCACATTTAATAATATTATGTTTATATTATTATCGCATACCACCTCAATAACTATTAAAGATATTATCTGCAGTAAATCCACAAAATTTCAATATAGACCTCGAGCTGGTTCTAACCCCGAGCTACTTCAAGTCGTCACGGTTTTTCTAAATTGGGATCCTAGCCGCCATGCCTTATACTTGGAATGAGGTAAATTATCGAGTTTCTAATTTAATTAATTGATTCAATTTATTCAATTGATTTTTTAATAGATTGTTTGACATTGTGAATTCACAAATTTTATACTATTCCGTGATGCAAAAGGATTCGTGATCGGGCAAAGAATAAATAATAAGATCAAAAAATGGTTCCCGTGAGTGTTAAATTCAATATAAGTAAATTTTATAACTATTTTATTATTATATATTAAATATAAGTAATTTTTATCGCAATTAATGGTGGTTTTTTGTATGGAAATCACGCCTAACTTTAAGGACTGCCCAGCGTTCTTTCGCAAACCGCATCATCCTGCTTAGAAAGAAATTGAGCACATTTGTCAATTCATACCAAACAAAGAAATCACTGGCTATCCTAGGCTCCAAATAATTGCTTTTGGTTATTACAACATGAACTAAAGATCCGTGATATGGAGGTCGGTGACCATAAAGTTGCCAAAAATAATTTTTCTCGACATTTGAAATTTCACTGAAGCCTGTGAGAAGACTTAGAATCAACTATTTCACGTGGTTGCACTTCCATTTAGATATGAAGATGGAAATCCCGATCCACTGACGTCGCACATGTCTTCGAGAGGTGTTTCTGTGTGTTAATGTTGAGCCGGGTTTTATCTCAAGAAGCTCATAGTGACAAGCTTAGTCAAGACACGAGGGACTCATTTCAACCCGTTGCTCGACCCTCTTTTGATTCAAGTGTTGAACATAGTAGGCATCAAGTTTTGGCCGGGACTTCAACCACAGGATATGATGACTCAAGAGGAGAGGGGACCAATGATGGTAGTGATCTTGGAAATGATGGTGGGAATATTGCAGATCCACAACAAAGTCAATATCCATTAAGCACATTCATCAATGAAGATGATTTCACACATGCTATAGAAGATGAAGACCATGGGTCTAGGAGAGCTACCAAGTGTCGGGAGCCATTGGGAATCTATATGAGGAAGACAACGGTATGATGACACCATACAATGAGGATTCGCGTGTCAAGGCTTTGAGTCAATGAGTATTGAACTCAATTCGATTCATCAAATGAGGGCAACATATTTCCTCCTTATACAATGAGTTATGGTCACCTTCTTCACATCCTTCTGATTCTGGTCATGGGGCATTATGAAATGATTAATAATCCATGATCCACATATGCCATTCCAAATGCATATCAAATGCAAGAAGGATTTAAACGAGCATGGGTAACCCGACCTCCCATCCACTGAGAGGTTGTGGGTAGGAGTCAATGTGATTTATGCATGGTATGTCTGGTTACAATCAATATTATTGCAACACCATGTCTCAGTATGAACGTCATCATATTTGAATCCTTCACAAATAAATGTAATGGAGCCACATCTGGCCTTCATTTTGGTTTTAAATGACTATTGTGATGTAATTTCGATAAATTATAATGAATATCATCTTTCAACAAGTGTATATTTGCTTATTTATGCATTTTTATAATTAAACAAAGTATTTCTATGAATTTCAAAGCATTTTTGTCAATTTTTCCATTACCGATATTTTAGCCAAAATATCCACCGATATTTTCCGATATTCGATATTTCCAAAATCCAGCTATCGAGCAGCATCCGTGTTTATCGATACTTGATCCTTGATTATAAATTCATGATAAAATATCAATTATGTAATTTGTGCTAATATACAACTAATACATAGACATATTATTAATATATATATATATATATATATATATATATATATATATATATAGCAGAGAGTATATATATATATATATATATATATATATATATAAAGTTTCAATGTGCGTAACATCTTATCCGATAGGGAAAAATGTCATACATCAACAAGCTCATATTTCATGTAAAGATATTATGAATAGAGAACTGCATGAGTGAATAAAACAAAATATGCATTTCTCAAACAAATGGTCCAAACATCTCGATGCTGTCAGAGGTATGATGATATTATTGACATGTCATTCAATACATACCTCAAACAATTACAAAGCAACAAATGCATAAATCTGCATCCCACTAACTCCAAAATATCAAAAGACTTAATCCAAACCCATATGAGTTACATGACATTGATAAATCCCATATAGGTAAGCCTTCAGAGTGGATCTCGCTTAACATATGTCTCAGAGCAAAGATATTCAATCCGAAGCCAAAAATTCCCGAACTTTCTCTCTGACAAACAGGTATTTTATATCAAAGTGCTTTGAGCGAGTAGCACTCCTGTTGTTTTGAGAGAAATGTACAGCAGCTGTATTGTCACAATATATAACAAGTGGCTTGGATATGCTCTCAACAATATGAAAGCCAAAAATCAATTTTTTTAGCCACATGGCTTGACAAGTAGCCTCATAACAAGCGACATACTCATTCCATAGTCGAGGTAGTCAGGCGTTTGTTTAACACTTTCCAAGAAACAGCCTCCTCCGCCATCATAAAAATAAAACCAAGTAGATTTTCTGGTCATCCGGGCAACCTCGCAAAATCGTAATCGAATAGCTGCTGACCTCAAGTTGATCGGACCTTTATAGGTCAACATATAGTCCTTGGTACCTCAAGTACCTCATGACCTTTTCACGCTTTCCAATGATTCAAACCTGGATTGCTCAAGTATCTCCCTAAAGCATTAACAACAAAAGCAATATCGGGACGAGTACAAACTTGAGCATACATCAGGCTGCCAACAGATGAAGCATATGGGACCTTTTCCATTTCAGCTCTCTCCTTTTCATCTTGAGGACATTGAGATTTAGAGAGCTTATCACCCTTTGAATGGGCGCAAAGATTACGAGGAACAAGAATGCATGTTAAACCGCTTGAGGACTTTTTCAATATATCCTCTTGGAGACAATCCAAGAATGCCTTTTAGACCTATCACGATGAATCTGATGCCTAGGACAAAGAAGGCATCACCAAGGTCTTTCATATCAAAATGAGTATTCAGCACCTCTGTTTTGTCTCATTCAAAAGTTTAACACAACTACTAGCAAGGAGTATATCATCGACATATAAAACAAGGACTGCGAAGTTGCTCCCACCATCTTCTGGGATAAATGCACCGACCAAACATTTTCTTTAAAACCAAAGGAAGCACCACCTGATCAAATTTCAAATACCATTGCCTTGAGGTCTGCTTTCTGCACCCATAAATGGACTTCTCGCCTTGCAACTAGGCGTTCTTCCATTTTTCAACAAAACCATCGTTGAATCATGTAAACATCTTCAAGCAAATCTCCATTTAAGAAAGTCATTACATCCATTTGGTGAAGTTCTAAATTAAAGTGAGCAACCAGCTCATAACGACTCGAAAAGAGTCCTTAGTGGAAACTAAGGTAAGGTCTCCTTATAATCAATAATTTCTCGACTATAGCCCGCCACCAACTGCTTTGTATCTCTCAACTGCACCATCTGAACTACGCTTGGTCTTAAAGACCCATTTACACCCAACTGGTTTACAGCCTTTTGGTAACTCCACTAGATCCCAAACACTATTATGAGACATGGAATTAACAACCATACTACTGATATTTAACATATATAGTCCATCACATAAAACTCTTGAACCAACCTCAATGGAATCAAAATACATAGCAAGTTTTCCATTGCCTAATCTAAAAGTGTAGCTAGATTCATCTAAAACCAGCGTAAATCAAATCTTCTCATGTAAGGTACGTAAACAAAGATTATCGCCTCTTAATGCTCTGTTTAATCACTTCTCCATGGTATATTTTATAACCATAGCGTACACTGCGACGCCCCATTTCTCGGGGTCCGTTGATCACTCCACAAACTCATGAATACAAGTGGATGTCGGGTTACCCGACGCCACTTCAGAAAATCGGCGTAGCCCCCGGTAATGAGCTCTACCCAAATACGCATTCGTGATATACCGTCCCAAGGTCCAATATAATCACAATGATATCCAATACGGCCACTTGGGCCCATAAACAATTCTCATCACAATATATCCAAACTATATCCAATAGTTTCAAGAGTTAATAAACTACTCTTATACAACATATATTAAAATGAAAAGCATTCTAATACATATATACAATGTGACACCAAAGCCACATCCCGGCTTTCTTCTAAAACAGCCTCAAGGATGAACCGTCTCCTCGCACGCCTGCACTGCAAAGGGGTCCCAGACGACGGGTGAGCTAATGCTCGCAGGAGAATCCGTCCCAAGTGGGCTACCACCACCCAAGTGCGCGTAATGTTCCATTCTAAACACACATTCAAGCAAATGCATGATCCTACTTGAATGTTCATGACTAACTCGCATCCCGTAGTCTTCACCACTCTCACTCGCCTAAGCCTTGTATGAGAATTATTGTTTTATTAGTGGACAACCCTCCGATGAATATATATCACCTGGGCCGTCCACGCATTGATATATTATTTGTTTGTGGATCTACCGGCGAATATCAATCAGCCGCCCGACGTATCGATATTTTAAATTTGACTACCTCTCGATAATTAATGTTTTTAGACAACCCTCCGAACCGCTTTTCTAGGATCGGTCTCATGCACTAACTCCTATAGTCCTGGTGGATGTTCTGCCATATGGAATGCATGTATATTTCCAATACAACTTCAATCACATGCAAATATGTAAAATACGCACATATTCACAAAATATCAAATCACACAATCATGTCATGTAATTATCATTTCAAGCATCAAAATTAACTCACTTGGGCTAATGATCAAACACGAGCAATTTTAACTTTGAATCACTCCGACTACACATTTTCACACAAAATATATTTTCGTGTCACTATTCTGGAACAAGAAACCCTGTGTTTTACTTTAGCTCAACACGCCCATTCATCTGGCTTCATTTTGTGAACTCCGCATTTCACGCCATTTCCGGCCCTATCCAAATCAATCCATGATTTAAAGCATAATTTAAGCTAAGAAGACCCAACAAATTCTCACGGGTTACGGGCCGCTTCACATTGGGTCTAATAAATCAAATCAATTCTGGGCCCTAAGCTTGGGATCCGATCAAACGGCCGTCTCCAAGGCCCCAATCGCCAAACATTTGCAAAGTATTTAAAAGAGGGAATAAAACGCAAGTAGGAGAAACCCACCTTCCTCGGAGTTTGAGAAAACTCCCTAACCGTACCCACGCCGGCCCTCACAGAGCGCTCTCCCTCTTGCCCCGAAGATCGCTCAACTACGGATCTCCCATTCTGTAGAGAAGCCGCACCTTCTCACTCTAAAAGAACTCCATTTTCTTCATCGCATCTCCCCTTCCCCCATTTCACGCTTTTGCTCTTTTATTATTTGGAGAAGATGAGTCATGTTCACTAATTTGTCATTTTGTGATTCTAACTTTTCCAAAATGACCTTTATGTCCTTCTTTCCCGCATTTGATATTCGACACTATCTCGGCCGTTCATTTTCATCATTTCTCTACTCATACTACTTATGGCACATGAGTGCATGTTATATGTGACTTTCGTCTAATCGAAAATTGTTTTACAGCACCTGAACCGCGATGCTTCGAACAACGTGTCAACTCCGACTATCTCGGAAATTTACGAAATTTTACGTGCTAGCTAGATTTCGTGAGACGATTCCAACGGTACAATCCGTTTCGACATCCGAGATCTAGAGAATTAATTCCGGATTTTTAACCGAAATCACAATTTTGTAATCGAAATTACCATTTTTGCCTTATTTTTAAACTGGAATTTCTCGGTCTTACATTCTCCCCTCTTCTTAAAAGGAATTCTCCCGGGTCCCGAAATTCAGGATGGGCCATTACACAACACATGCACATGCAACGTGCACCTACCATGCATGTAAACAACTATTTAAATCTTAAACACAAACTACGTACTTCATCCCTAAACAAGAAGGGATAGTTGGCCCGCATCGCCCCTCGCGCCTCCCACGCCGACCATCCACCCGTGAGTGCCGCCATAACACCCAACATCAGATTTCACGGTTTTGGCGCCGCAAAATCCGGACATCAAGTATCAACACGCACACCGGTCCCTCCTCGAAGGTCCCATCCGTGTCAACCTCAACTGTCCCCCAATCCACCACATGAGTCGGATCCGGCGGCTACTCGGAGCACGGAGACGGAAACACCCCGCGGAACACCGACATGTCACGGTAACGCCAACCGGCACGCAATCGCGGCCTACCTCCGGCGCATCCCGGAAGGCCTAATAAACCTCGGGCGATGGGGCCTTCCCCGCGCTTGTCGAACCGATCACTCATCCTTAGGCATCACCTTCAAGGAAACGCGATCACTAACTCGAACTCTATGGCCGACGGGCCGCACACAGCATAGCTCTCGGCCGCTCCGGTCGTGAGAAGACGCGCCTACATCAAGCCTGTTTTCCGAGGTGTTCCAATCGTATCGTGACCAAGATTTGGAGCCTCTCCCAATTCCTCGTCCAACATAATCTGGATTTACATGGCCTCCCCGATACAATGCTCCTGCTACGGTGTCATCTCGTATGTCACTGTAACTCGTTGTTGTAGGCGAATTCCACTAAGGGCAATTTATCCTCTACCCTTATGATCCAAGACGCATGCTCGCAGCATGTCCTCTAACACCCGTATGTAATCCATACAACACGTAACCCTACACAACACTAACCTCTCCAAGGTCACAATCACTGATAATCCACTGGACCGTCAATCTAGTCCATGTCATGAATGACATCCATTTGACGAGCCCTCACACCAACACCCAATGCAATTTCCAAAGGGTATCCAAACTCGAGTCACTCCCGACTCCTATCATTCAACTTTAAGTCTATGATACTGACGTGTGTTTTCATTTAGGGCAACATAGCTTTTCGGCTTACACTTCACCCTCTTACATTCACACAGAAATTTCGATATCTCCTGGCCCTACACTTAACTCCGTGGATTCTCACCTTAGGGGATTAACGGCCCCCTCTTTGCTTTGCCCAACACACTCTAATTACTCTTCATTTCCTGAATCGAACTATGAGTCTTCATTGGACGTAGTCCTAAAGACAAACTCCACCCACACTCACTAAGAGTGGTGAATGACTGTACCGTGCACCCACACCCGACTCGACACGACAAGGCTCGTGGCACGCGAAAGCAATAATGTCATAATCGTACACCCACTCCCCGGTCCACCGTGAGCAGACCTCGCAGATCTCTCACTCATAATCCCAACCTATCGTCAACTCTCACCCTACATCCTAGGAAGAACATCTATACCCAGCTTCTCTGGTGCCTAACCCCAGTCTCAAATCCACCGCCGCGTCGAGTACGACAACCCATTTAGGTTCAATTATTGACAACCTGATGGCTGTCAACTCATCCATGTCAAGCCTGACATCAACAACCAATAGGTCTATCACCCTAAGGTCCACCACGCCTCGCTCGCGCAACTCGATCTCGTCCACTTCGACTCCACACTCGGTCCCTCCGTCTATTTCAGGTCGGGGCTGGAGTGCTTTATAGCACCCCGAAACTGAAACTGGTTTCTCTGACCCGTACTAGGGTGTAGAGGAATGAACCGTATACTCTCTTGTTCTACAGCTAACTGGGACTGCATTGTCCCAAAGTCCTGGGATCCCTGTCTCTAGGGCAATCCCGTCTCACATGCCCAATCCTGGCCCTAGTCCTGAAACTCGTGTGAAGCAGAAGTCTAATGCCTCTTCCCCGAACTAGAAAAAGGCTGATCCTCCATCTCGCTACCAACACCCGCATCCCAAGTGCTCCGGGCATCCTCGACATCTCTTCTCTCGTGGTCGTGGCCAGTTCCAACTACGAGTCCTCATCTCCAGAGGCGGTCCTACGAGCCCGCCCGACAGACAATCCCAGCCCATTCTCGAATCTCTTGTAATACCCAGCCAATCCCAAGAAACTACGTATCTCAAAGATTGACATTCGGTCTCTCCCATCCATGCTTCGACCTCTTGGGTCGTGACCGACACTCGATGCCGACACCACGTGTTCTCAAATCTCACCTCAAGAAGCCAAAACTTGCACTTATCGAACTTGGCGCACAAACATGGTCTCTCAACAATCGTAGAAACGATCCTCGCGATACTCATGCCCTACCTCCCGACCGGGAGTAGATCAAGATGTCATCCATCAAGACTAATACAACCACCGTAAATAGGTCGAATATCCTATGCATGAGGTCCATGAATGCCGCTGGCGCATTCGCCAATCCAAAGGGCATCACCGTAAACTCTAAGTGCCCATAACGCATCCTAAACGATGTCTTAGGATATCTCGTCTCCCTAACTCTCACCGAAGGTAACAAGTGCGGTCTATCTCTGGAGGCACTCGCGCTCCTCTCAAGTGATCAAATAAATCGTCGATCCTCGGTAATGGGTACCGATTCTTGATCATAACCCTGTTCAACTGCCTGTAGTCAATACATAGTCGAAGGGTCTTGTCCTTCTTCGTTGCAAATAGAACCGGAGCGCCCCATGGTGAAGTGCTCGGTCTAATGAACCCCTTATCCAGTAACTCCTGTAGCTGGACTCTGAGTTCCTGCAACTCAACCGGTGCCATCCTATGCGGAGTCACAGAGATGGGGCGATACCGTGGTGTAACTCAATACCTAAGTCTACATCCCTATGTGGAGGTAGCCCTGTAGTCATTTGGAAAACATTCTACATACTCGCAAACTACCTCGCAGGTATATCTAAGTACGACCTCCGCCCTTTAGGTAAGGCTCACCAACCCGCTTAATCGCCCCCGACACCGGATTCAGATACTATATGGGGCAAAATATCATGCTTCTGTCTCTTAAATACCACACGAGTGTACCGGCCCCGCGTAGACCGTAACTCCCGCGCCACAATCGATGGCACAACCCCGAATCACTACTAATCCATCCTCAGATGACACGAACTCGACATGTCCATGATCTTCAGGTCCGCTGTGAGTAGAGTCCCCGAGATCTCCAGCTCACAACCTCGACATATCATCCCTATTCTCGCCCTAATCCCTAGGGGAGAACTCACATACAATGGCTCCTCTAAGGTCTCTAGAGGTCCTTGCCCATTTCCACCATATTTGGGCCTCACTTAGCCGAACGCAACTAGTCTAATCCGGTCGCGCCGCAGGTAATCTCTAAAGCCTCTAACACTTTCGATTTACATTTAACCAAATGGTCTGCCACCATCGGATCTCCTCCCCCTGTGAATGTCGGAGGATGATGCGTCCTAAACCTCTAGAGGTTATTAGGACCTCCCTGACTATCTGCCACACTAGCCCGTGCGATAGCAGCCGCTGCAACACCTACAGCCTCTACAAAGGCCTGCTGATCAAATACCGGCGGCTGGTCAAATGTCGGTGGTGCCTGACCAGTGCCCCGTGGACGCCCTCTACGTCCTCGTCCTCGACTAGCCATCTATACAGTTCAATGGCAACAAGAGTCATTTAATTTTCATTTCAGTCTAACTAGTAATGCAGATGCCAATTACTAATAGACTTGACAACCATGAACTGACCCGTTCATTTCCTAAGTGGTGCTAAATTCCAACCACTCAATTCATTTATTTCAATAAAATTCAAGCTTTCTTGTTCATTTCAAGATCCAAATTCTAAGGTCATAGTTCCTAACCTTAGCAAGATTCACCCTTTTTCCTCACATTACACCATGCATATAGTTTCCTACGCAACTACAAACAAGAATCACGATTCTTCAAATGGTAGTTAAATACAATACAAGATTCCAAGGCATAAACACATCCCCGAGACACATTAATCATACATAACTCGTTGTATACTAATCAATTTTGCATTTAAAATATTGTTTCAACAAAATTTTATTTTTTGAAATTTTTTTTTCGAAAATTTTGTCTAATTTTAATTGATTTTATTTTATTTTTTTAATTTAATAAATTTTTTTCGAAAATTCTAGATGAACAGTTGTCATGAACCGCTTCAAACTGACTAAAACATCACCTAGCCGAAAAACCAGTCGAAACCAAGCCGTGCACGAGCACTCCAAATTTAGCCCACCGGGCACGCCCCAGGGTGCGCACCGTGGCAGCACGCCGTCGCATCGCGGGCGCCTCGGGCCGTGTCGCGGCCGAGGCCCCCGCGTATCGCCCTGTCGCCAGGTCACGCCATGCGCTGGGCCGTGTCGCCCGCGCCAGCGCCTCACTGACGGCGTGCTCAGCCCATGGTCAGATCGTGAGCGCACAGCCGCCGTGATCGCGGGGCCTCGCAGCGCCCTCGTGTCATGCAGCGCCGGCCGCGCCGTCCGGCCAGGTCCCGGCCGGCCGTGTTGCATTGCAACACACCCCAACCCTTCTCCCTCCTCCGGGCCCTGGTCACAATACAACCGCTTGTATTGCGACACAAAGCCTCTCACTAGCCTTGCAGCCCGTTGTAACACAATACAATCGGTATTACAACACGCCTCCAGCTGTTCTTCAGAATACAATCTCCACCCTATTGCAATACAAAACCTCTTAAGCTAACCATCAAGCCTTCTTCTCTGCAATACTAAAATTGTATTGCAATACAATTTTCATTACCCACACAACTTGCAATATAATTTCCTATTGCAACACAAAACTCACCCAACTTGCAATACAATCATTTTCAGAATACAATCAAGAAAGAGTCTAATTAAATTTTCTCGCACTAAACTTTTTTTTCTGCTTTTTTCATTATAATTATTTATTTATTTTTTCCAATTATTTCCAGCAACTGGAAAAATCACTAAAAATCATTTTATTTTTTCATTTTCTTGTGCACTCAAATAAATTTCTAAAAATTTATTTTCTTCACTTTTCTTCAATTTCACACCTTGTAAAATCCTAGAAAATTATTTTCTCCTCCTCTTAACCAAATAATTTATAAAATTTATTTTCTTTTCCGTTTTTCAATAAAAAATTTTTCTCCACTAAATAAATCTCTATAAAAATTTATTTTCTTCCATTTTCTACTTCCAGCCAGGCACTGCACTCACTCAAAATATTTTCTACATATCTACGTAAGCAATTACTACATTGGCTACTTTATAACACATTACAAACCATGTTATAAACATCATCACATAACATACAACTCATGTTATACACGCAATCACACACCAAACACCAATAATCCGCAACAATCACACAAAACACTTCAACACACGTGCATGTAGTGTCATAGTTTTGTCCCGTGATTTTCCTAGGTAATTTCATACATATTCCTAGCATCGAACCACCCAAGTGGTGATGCTCTCACTCAACTATGGCCTAAGCCCCAATCCTCAATCTATAGTTTTCCATATACCTATACTTCACATCAAACCACCTAGTGGTGATGGATACCAAACCCGAGCTCCCTAGGTATTCGTATACCTAAGCTCTGATACAAAGCTGTGACGCCCCATTTGTGGGGTCCGCTGATCAATTGGCCAACCTCCGCTGAATACAAGGCGGATGTCTGGTTACCCGACGCCACTTTAAAATCAAGCGTAGTCTCCTTTGTAATGGAGCTCTACCTAAATACACACTGCATATACACTGCCCCAAGTACCCAATATAATCACAATGATATCCAATACGGCCACTTGGGCCCATAAACAATTCTCATCACAATATATCCAAACTATATCCAATAGTTTCAAGAGTTAATAAACTACTCTTATACAACATATATTAAATGTTAATTCTAATACATATATACAATGTGACAATTAAAAGCCACATCCCTAGCTTTCTTCTAAAAGAGCCTCATGACCGAACCGTCTCCTCGCAAGCCCCCTTCGCACCAGAAAAGGGGTCCCATCGACCCGGCGAGCTAATGCCCGCAGGGAGAATCGTTCCCAAGTGGGCTGCTCACCACCTAAGTGCAAAGCAATGTTCCAATTTAAACACATTCAAGCAAATGCATGATCCTACTTGAATGTCTACAGACTAACCTCGCATCCCGAAACTCAATCGACTCTCTCACACTTGCCTGCCTTAGGCGAGAATTACTTGCTTTATTAGTGGACAACCTCTTCGATGAATATATATCAATTGGGTCATTCGACGATTGATATATTATTTGTTTGTGACTACTCCTCCGATGAATATCAATTGGGCCGCTCCGACGATTGATATTTAAATTTGACTACCATAATTAATGCTTGCACAACCCTCCGAACTGCTTTCTAGAATTGCCTCATGCACTAACTCCTATAGTCCTAGGATGTTCCAGTGTATATGGAATGCATGTATGCCATTTCCAATACAGTCTAATCACATGCAAATATGTAAACATGCACATATTCACAAAATATCAAATCACACAATCATGTCATGTAATTATCATTTCAAGCATCAAAATTAACTCACTTGGGCTAATGATCAAACACGAGCAATTTAACTTGAATCACTCGACCAAGCACATTTTCACACAAAAATATATTTTCGTGTCACTATTCCTTGGAACAGTAAAACCCTAGGTTTTACGGTTCAACATACGTCCATTCATCGGTTCATTTTGTGAACCCGCATTTCACGGCCATTTCCAGCCTCATCCAAATCAATCCATGATTTAAAGCATAATTTGTTTATTAAAGACCTGCAACAAATTCCTCACTACGGGTCGCTTCATCGGGGTTCACAAATCAAATCAATTTGGTCCTAAGCTGGGGATCGATCAAACGGCCGCCTGGGCTACCTCAATCGCTCAAACATTTGCAAAGTAAGCAGGGAATAAAACGCAAGTAGGAGAAACTCCTACCTCTCGGAGTTTGAGAAAACTCCCAAATCTCTGCACTCCATTCAAGCCCTTTCCGTGAGCGCCTCCTCTTGCCTCGAAGACTCCGCCAACTGGCCGGATCTCCCTGTAGACATAGAGAAGCTTACCTCTCTCACTCTAAAAGAACTCCATTTTCGCTTCATCGCATCTCCTTCCCATTTCACGTTCTTGCTCTTTATTATTCGAGTAAGACAGCCATGCTCACTAATTTGTCATTTGCAGATTTAACTTTTCCAAAATGTCCTTTATGTCCTTCTTTTCCTGCATTTGATATTCGACACTATCTCGCCATTCATTTTCATCATTTCTCTACTCATACTAGTTTATGTGGTAATATGAGTGCATGTTATATGTGACTTCGTCAGATCGCAATCATGAAGACTAACCGCGATGCTCGAACAACGTGTCAATTCGACTATCTCGAAATTTACTAAATTTTACGCGTTAGCTAGATTTTGGCGGTGACGATTCCAACGGTATAACCGTCCCGGTATCTGGTAACATCACTTCAATCAATCACGAACGAATATTTATTTACTCATCAATTGAACTGACTATGTTGACATCACTGAGTGACCTATTTCTGAGGAGGTTCTACCATCTGGGGAGATTGACACTAGGTGGCTTATCTAGCAATTATACAGATACCAAATATGATCCGTAGATTCCCTTTCCAATCCTCATAATTGGTCCTATCTGCAGTTTTGATGTAAGTCAATTGCATAGGCAATGAGAAGGCCGCACCGTATAGAGAGGGAAACATTTAATATGCATGTAACATAATATTACCATGCGGTCACAAATAAATGATTCCTTACGTACAACCAAACATGTCCTGCCTAAGGGTCACGAATCACAATAAAAGGAAATATAAGTATACAATGTACATGATCTCATGTCATCAAAATTCTAATACCGATAGGGTACTCGAAACATAATTTGACATGTTTAGAACAAATAGTACACTCGTATATAAATAAATTACACTAATAACAACATACCGATAGTGGTATAATTATTTTTAGTGCAAACATTCATATGAATTCAATTAAAATTCTAAAGAATTTAAATTATTTAATTTCTACAATGTTTTGCATAATTATGCTCAATGAGAAGATCATAATTATGCAAAATAATATCATAGTTGTTATACGATCAATATACAATTGCATAATTCACAAAATACATCAATTTAACCAAAAAAAAATATTTGGGCCTGAGAACGAGAAAGACAGAACTAAATCCCGGATTTCATCTCCCTTGTCTTGCTCCTCGCACTGGGTCACGACCCGCTTCAAAACTCGGTTTCGAACCTCATTTCTCCACCATTTTCGACGCATATGATTTAAGGTTTAAATTTAATAAATATCACCTTAATGTGTAGATCGAAGGAAAACAACGAGGGTTTCGCCATGTCCACAAGAAGGTTTCTCGAACACCTCCTTTTTTTTTTTTTTTTTTTTTTTTGTAATTCGACTAAAGCCAGGGTCATAAATCAACAATATAATCTCAAACCTTTGATTCCGTAACATATCCAAAATGTAGACTCGTATGTGAGATTAACAAACCCAAGTGAAAATTTCACATAAAGCAAGTAATCTTCAATCAACACAAATTATTAGGGTTCATACTGCATGAATAGCCATAATTGCTATCTCGATTTGGCCTCGATACTAATTGATAGAAAAACTTATGTAGATACGCAATATAGCATGTTCATACACACACATCCTAAATCGGGACTCAAACCATGTACTGGGCACCAAAGTAGGACCCATAGTTTCCCGTAGTCTGATCACGCGAAAAATTGAGAGAGAGAGAGAGAAGATGACTGCTCTCTATCTGATATGCCAAAAATGAAAACCTAATCTCCACTAGATGAGAAAGTCAGAGAGGCTCATATCAGATGAGAGTAGGGACCTCTCATAAATAGGTACTCATGGATAGTCCAGCCCATCATAGACTAATAATACGTCACTACGTATTAATTGGCTCGGCATATCGCTTACATAATATAATCATAATACATAATTGATATTATTTAATAATCCAATAAACAAATCTTAATAATTGATTAATACTAATCCACAAAATTAAAATACAACAGTTTATTTGTGTTTAGGTTATTTGAATGAGCAAAGTATATACGATCAGAGATAATAAATCAAATAAGTGGTAGTCAGTATGGAACTGAACCGAAGTTAAAGGTATTCTAGTCAGAATAGTAATATCAAATTTGTAAACTCAACTATCAAATTTATAGGCTTTGAATCATTTCATTATACTATTAACGTGGATGTTATTTATCTTTTGTGGTTTTTAATGAATTTGATTATATGTTTTTATCGATGTATTGTTAGTTGGAATCAATGAAATTATTTTTCTCTTCAATATAAATAAATAAATAAATAAATATATATATAGTATATATATATATATATATATATATATATATATATATATATATATATATATTACTATCTTTGTAATTAAAATTTTAATTTTTTAATTCATAAAATCAAAATTGTCTTAAACTAATAATTCCATGCAAATTGCAAAACTTAAAATTTTCTTTTGCTGATTAATTAAATAATTGATTTTTAATTTATAATGTAAATTCAGATTTTATAAAAACTTTAAAAACTCGAGATAATTATTATTTCAAATTTTATAATTGAAATTCATTTTTCTAAAACTCAAAATTCAAATTTATTATTTATTAAGAACATGAATTTATTTTGCCTGGTCACGCCTCGATCCCATCCGACTGACATTTAATCCGAACTAAGTTCGGGACATGATACTATCTATACTATATACTATACTATACTGTATACTGGGACTCTCATTGACTTGTTCTTTCTCGTAGAGCGCCATACTTGTACCTGGTATGCTGAACAATTTAATAACAAAATCATTTTTCATATACAAAAAGAACTACTAACGGAGTGGTGCTCCATCACAATCTATACACATGAATGTGAGTCCCATTACTTATACAAATACTTATACATATACAATTTCTATTACAAAACATCAGAGATTGCGGAAGCAACAATGTAGAGCACCCCTATCTTTGAGTCTACCGCTTACCGATGGGAATGTCCTCATCTTCAGCCTTCTTCTAAGTGACCTACACGGATTGAACACCCGTGCTAAGCTTTACGCTTAGTGGGAACATAAGCATGGACAACCACCAATGGCGACTGTCACATAAGCTTATTCATATGCATTTCATATATCTATACATATTTCTATAACTTTAATTACTTATCTATCACATATACTTCGCCACATGTCAATCTCTTTCATATTCTATGTCTCGTATATCTTATCTATACTTTTATCAGATTCCTGCTTTCTATACTTTGTGTATATCCTATACTTTATCATGTTCATTTCCTTTCATGTTCGTATTCCAGGCATGTATCATATACTTTCATATCTCGTATACTTTCATATAACCTATCTTATACCGTCCTATACTTTATCTACAATCTTATACTTTCATATACTCGTGACTTTTGTACGCTTTCATCCGATACTCTTTTCTATGTAAATTATATTTCTATGTTTTCCATATACTATACTTTTCATATACCTTTCTTTTATCTGAATTCTCCAGACTTTTACTTGTTCATATTCTTTTCGTGTACTATAATTTGTACTTTCTATATACTATATTCATGTAATCGTTTCTATATACCTATATTCATAAAAATCGTTCATTTCCTATAATCGCTTCTGCTATACTCTTCATATGGCTTTCTTTATGTGTACTTGCATATGTTGTCATATTATTTCATGATATTCATATACCATGCTTTTCTACAGTACTATACTTTTCATATGATTTTCATATACCTGTGTTTTTCATATGCTTTTTCTTTATACATTGTACTATTCATATACTTTTCATGTAATCACATCTGTACATTACTCTCTTGTTCTGTAATCAAGTTTATACTTTCATCGCATAGCAAATACATAGCTTCACATATCACATTTCCTTTTAGGTTTCATGTCCGCAAATACCTTGTAGCTTACTACTGGAAACTGCAAAATTCAAGGTACTCCACATCAGACGAGGCAAAGATCTCTCGTCCTAATACCCGCGTATCGTCATTGTACGAGATGACTCCATGCCATATGCTATCTGCACTGATATACTATCACCGTACGACAAGATTTCATTTATTTGCGGGTGACTTTGCGGGCCACCGATCCAAACGGATCTATATCATCGACCCAAACTAGCCTCAATATCTGTCTATGAATATAGCCGCAAAGAATCGTGATCTTCCCTATAGGCATGCCTATCTATCCCTCTACCAAGTTCTAAGCAGACAATCTAGATATTTTTCATATCATATTTGCTGTACATATTTCATAAGCATGAATAACTATTGTTATCATGATTGCTTATGCAATATATACCATCATTACTTTACTCTGTATTCGTTCTCGTATTTGTAGTTTCATATTACTGTTCTCATATTTATCTTATAATAAGATATATTCATATTCATATCATTTATACATTTTGGTATCATGATTTAGCTATTCTTGTACTTTCTATATTCCTATCATGTAGGCTTTTGTCATTCACATTTTCATATATGTACTTATTATTTATGCAAATGTTCTCATTCCTATGCTTTGTCATCTTTTACTTATCTCCATTGTTCATATCATTTATGCCTTTCTACCATGTTCCTAGCATGTTCCATCTTATTCCTTCGGTATGTCTATCATATATTCTATCATTTCATATATTCATGTCATGTCTTTATCTATTCATATACTTTCTATATTTCTATCATGTTCCATCTATTCGCTCACGATGATAATCATATGTTCATAACATATAACTATATTCATATGTGCCTAATAATCTATTGTGTACTTTAGACTATCTGTGATCTTAAGATTACATCCTATCATATCTTATCATATCTTATGACTTATACCTATCATATCTTATGACATATCCTATATTAATATCATATTCATGTTTTATGAACATATCTATACATATTGCATTTTTTATATTTTCCTTGCTTCATGGCTATTACATATAACACTTCATACTTATGAAGTATGATGTCTATGAGATCACACCTCATTCATATATTCTCATTCCTTTATGAATCTAGTTTACTTAGGAATTGGAATCAATCTAATTGACTCATCCAAATCCAAATTATGACATTTTCATGTCAACTAGTCATTTTACCAATTTTACACTCGGGATTGTTTGTATTACTCATTTTTCCGGGGTCTTAACTTCCTATTTGACACTATATCTTTGTAATCTTTTAAATCTAAGGTTCTAAGGGTTCTATTCCAACTGGAATCACCCAATTCGGAGCACCGAAACTCGAGTTATGTTCAAAACAACTCGGACTACTCTATGATCAAAACTGAAACCAGAATTGTCTTGCACATGACCCCACTTTGAGTGAATTCAACAATTTAGAGTCATAATTTGACGATGTTCATTTCTATATGGATGGTTTTCCTGAAGTCTATTTTAATTGGCCACTTGAATCACTCAAATAGGATAAGAAATGAGCATGTTATGACCAAAATACAAAAACTGGTCGAACCGGGAACGTAGTATCAGTATACCTGAGACACCCCTAATGTGTACCTGGCACACTCAATAAAATGACCAGAACACAATGTGTATTTTCTCCCTTTTTTTCCATATCTTTGATACCCAAATCAACTCTATACTTTATAAACACTTCAAGACCACTTCAAATTCATCTTATGATCTCTTTTTCTCCTACTCATCTTTCAACTTTCTTATTTCAAAGACCTATCATGAATTACTTCAAAAACCATTCTAATATGGGTTATGACCCATTCACAAACCAAACATGATGTTTAGTTAGGGTTTATTCTAAACCCTAATTCAAAGACTCTCAATTAACCATGAATCCATCCTAAAAGAGAGGATTCTATGATTATCTTGTACCATATGGGCTCTTTTTTATCAACCCTATTTCGAATCCTGCCTGATACACCCTATCAAAACCCTAGCTTTGAGATAAGCAATTAACCATAACAAGCCTTAAAATTCCATGTGATCCATACAAATCCAAAGTTCCATACCTTGATCTTGGGCTTGCTTGATCTCCTTCCTTCCTTCCTCTCCTCTTCTTCTTCTTCTCTCCTTCTCTTCTTTTCTTCTCCACGGCTTTCCTCTCCCAATTTGAGACCAATTTGGTCTTAAATCCATTTTTTTAAGTTAAGGCCATGTTCGCTTCAAATAAAAACCCATTTTTGGTTTTTAGTTTTCTTTAATCGCTTTAAGTCCTTAGACTTCTTTCTTGCAAAGTAACTTATGCTTTATTTTAACAACCCCAATCTTTCCTCTTTTATGACTTTCATATATTTTAACAAATTACAAGATTGCCCTTGTATCTTGTAAACTTTCCGGGTCTCTCGTTTTATTTCCCAAAATTCATATTTAGTTTTTAATATAATTCTAAACAAGTCCGAAAATCGTTAGTGGTATATTTCGGGTGTTAAGGTGCTCATTGTTTATAATGATATCTTAGGCTAGAAAAAGCTATTAAAAGTAAATATATTTAAATGAAAACTTTTTTAGTTCATGATATAAATGACAAAGTGGTAAAAGTTGATGATTTGAATTGCTATTCTCAAAAATAATCCAATCAAGTAAAAGGTGTAAATTAAAACCGTATTATTAATTTTTTTTTTTTATTTTGGATTTATTTCTTATCTATTTTAATTTATTAAAGATTAAATAATTTTAAAATATGTAATTTTCTATAATTTTGTTTATATTTGAGTTTCTTTAAAATTTCATTAGATAACTAAATATAAAAAAATCACTACTTAACACTTTTTCATCTTAAATACTTTTACAAACAAAAAACAATAAAGGTATTTAAATTATAGAAATTATAATACTTTTTCCTCAAAGAAAAATTATAATACTTAATTATGTAAAATTTCACAAAATTACTAATGATAAATCCATTGATTCTTGAAAAAAAAGGGATGGATTAAGGAATATGTTTCACAAATTTTTTACAAAAAATATTTTTTATTTATTTAAATAACTAGTTGCTTAAATTTGAGCTTACTTCAAAAATTTTTTGATGAAATATTATGAATAACTTTTTTTAAAGAAGAATAATTTTTGTTAATTAAAACTAAATATACATCTATAGAAACAAATGATCAATAAAACTTATACATTGGATAATTCTATAACGACTAGAATATATATGACTCCAGTTCTATAACATACTCATAACCATGATTTGACTTGATGTCTTGATTGAATATGTTTTGTTCAAATCACCCACCTACCAAGATAACGAAACCACACACTGTACAAGACGATAACAAATACACGCAACATAAGATGACAATAAAAATACGAAAAAACAAAGTAAAAAACCAGATTTTTGTGGAAGAAATAATTTATTGAAAACGAAAAATGATAGAAAAGAGACGAGTGGTGATTTCAAGCCAAAAATAATAAAAAAATCACCCTTAGTACTCTAAAAAAAAAGGGTTGGCAAAAATAAGATGAGAGAAAGAAAATGACTAGGTTTTTAGCTTGTCTATTATTAAAGAGATTATTTGTTTATGAATAACCATTTTGAAAAAAGAAAAACTATTTTTTAAAATTCATATATATATATATTTAAAAGAGAAATGATGTTATTGATTTAAATTCGTGATACATGGGATACAAACATTGATTCGTTTGAAACTTAAATCAAATTCAATAAAACTTTATAAGATATTATAACATAATATTTATAACATAAATAATCGCCTCAAATTTATATATATTTGATAATCATATATATATATATACATAAAACCTAAATTTGTGTGGAAAAACCTCTTTTAATGAAAAAATGTAAAAGATGGAACTAGCCCCATTTTTCTCTGCCTCTCTTCTTTAAAATTAGTAATCTTAAAATTCATAATTTAAACACATTTTTAAAATTTACAATAAAAAGCTAAAGACTCATTTTTTTAATATTCAAAATTAAAATTCTTTTTTTGGAAAAAAAATTCTCTGATTTTCAAAGATTGTCATTTTAAAGTTTTTTAATACACTTTTAGTTACAAGGTAATAAATGTCCTTAGTTATTTTAAAGTTAATAACTCAAATTTTCTAAAAATCAAAATATAATTCTTTTGCATCACAATTAAAATTTATTTTTTAATTCATAAAATCAAATTAATTATTTAATTAAAATTAAATTTTAATTTCAATTTAAAAGAATTAAATTTGGATTTTTAGAAAATGTGAATTATTAACTTTAAATCAAGAATTTTAGAAAAAAATGAATTTCAATTTTAAATATTTAAAAAAAAATAGTCTTTAGTTTTCTATTACAAATTTTAGAAATGTGTAAGGAATTTTAAGATTATTGATTTTTTAAATTAAATTTTTAATTAAAATGTATTTTTTAATTCATAAGATCAAATTTGTCTTTTAAAACTAATTATTCCATGCAATTTGCCAAACTTTAACTTTACTTTTTTACTTAATTAAATAATTAATGTTTTGATTTAGAATGTAAATTCTGATTTTATAAAGTTTTAATTCAATTTTTTTTCAAATGATAATTCAAAATTGTTTAAAAATCCCACAATTATTGCTTTAATTTTAAAATTAAATCCATTTTTCTCAAGCCTTAAAAATTCAAATTGATTTTTTTATTCATAACATGAATTTATTTTCCTCAATTCAAGGTTATATTGTGGTTAGAGATATCCTAAACTAGAAGTGCTATTAAAATGAAAGTACATATATTTAAAAGAAAATTTTTTTAGTTCAAGATATAAATGACAAAATGGTGAAAGTTCATGATTTAAATAGTTATTTTCCCTTATTTTTATCTATTACTTGTTTTTTTTTTAAATTTCTCAACCCTATTCCCTTTATATTGCTTTGAATTTTCTGATGAACAAACAAAATCTCAATCCTATTCAGTTTTCCTCTTCCTAATTAACAAAGAAGTCGAAAGTATGAAATATCTTGTCAGCTCCATTGCTTGAGCCTCAAGCATTTCAAGATAGGAGCTCCGTGTGATTCCCATCTAGTTGCCTCCCAGATAACAAAAGAGTGTGAGGCAAAAGTTGCCCGGTAATCCGACCCTTTCGTAGCACCGTTTGCCCCATTTTGAGAAGTGCGGCGGGCCCAAGTGCCTAGAGTCGAGGCAGCATGGTCAACCGGGAACATTCTTCCATCTTAATAAAAGTAGGGGCCATGGCTAAAGCCGGTCGCCCTACGAGGGCACCCACATAGGTGGCCGACCCCCATGCCATAGTTTTTACATATTAATCAAACTTTCAACCACTAGTTTTCCATACTCTATCTATTTAGCCTCGAGGATCGTCCACATATGTGGTGGGGTTTTTCATCAATATAGATAGAGTCAGCCATGGCCCATGACTAAGGGGAAGGAACAATGTGGGTTTATATAACCCACCTAACTATTAATCAATTTGACAATGTTTTTTAAAAGTGTTTCTAGTCTTAAAAACACTTTTAAGCGTTTTTAGGATTAAAAAAAAAGGTTTCGTGAGTTTGTTAATCAAGATATTCTATCCATATGATATAGCTAGAAGTATATCCATTCACCTTTTGATGAATAGGTTATAAACTCGATCTATAAGAAGCTAATGTTAAATTTGGATTAGTCGGATATAACATGAGATAAGATAAGAGCAGGGATACCATAATCCATGCACAAAGATAAGTTATGTTGTCTATAATATTATCCTATTTTCAACCAAAATAGATAGGATAAGTATTATCCATTTTTCATGCATATGACCAAGATCTCTACCATGCGTTTGGAAACATATCCATTCATCTTTAATGGCAAGGACATAAACAACCCTAAGAGAAGCACTATATATTTGATTAGTTAGATATAACATCATAAGATAAAGAATAAAGTGATACATATTCATGTAAAAATATGAGTTATGTCTGCCGTTAATCGTATTCTATATATATATATATATATATATATATATATATATATATATATATATATATATATATATATATATAGAGAGAGAGAGAGAGATATTTTGGAGAGAGCAGAGTGGCTTTCTGGGCACAAAGGGATATATATTTGGCTCCAATGAGTACAGATATGCATATTTATTGCATGGTTACCAATATAATTTGGGTAATTTAATATGGCAGATGTTACTGGGTTTATTACGTAGCCGACGCAGCCTTCGCGGCGGCGGTCCTGGGGCTAGACACTTTCGAGACCCACCGCACACACACATCTTGGCCTTTATGCCGATCGGTTTCACCCGCCTCAGGCTCATCAGAGAGAGCTGCTCCAGCCCCGACCGGGCCAGGCCAGATAGGCCAACACCCTTCTTCATAGTTAGGTCCACGACCAGCGACAAGCTCCCAAAACTTAACCGGGTTGGCATGCCTGGACTCCAAAAAAGCTTCACCTCGATCCACTTGCACGCACCTCTGGAGCGCTCTCACACCATTAAGCCCAAACCACAAAGACAAGCCATCTTTCACAAAGTCTTCAATCATGGGTCACGACGCCACACACAAGTCCGTGACAAAGAGCTCTTGCTCTCTTTAGATTCCTGTTTCTTAATGGTTTGCTTCATCAAGTCTATGCCTAAAAAGCATGTCCATTACATTAGCATAAATTTTGTGACTTGCTTCACTTTGGGCTTAAGAAAAGTATCCAAAGGATAGAAATGAGTTTAGCACAAGGACCAAAAAGTTTGAAAAAACATGATAACTTTCATGACATAGAATTTTTTTTAATATAGCTTGGAATATCTTACTCAAATATGGTCGTCATCTATTTAAAGGCATCATTGGAACTCTATAAAACCTTTGCTAACTCCTCATCGTTAAATTAAGTGTCATATATAGGTCCATCTAAAGCTAAGAAACAGGTCGACCCAGTCTGTTTTAGCCTAGTTAGGTCATGGGCCAAATTAGGGAGTTAGTTAATCTACCATTTCTATTCAAGCCTAACCCAACTCAATCCTATATAGTCAGAGCCAAAACAGTACCGAAATGAGTCACAACCTTTAAAATGCTAAAAATAAAGTAATTTCATAAATTTTATCATTCTTCAACAAAATAATCACGCACAAATAACTAATAATAATTAATATATTAAAATGAGAATCTAAATAATATAATAATATTTAGTCTTAAACAAGTAAATAATAGCATAGCACCATTATAACTAAACTAACTTGTAACTATTAACTAGCAACCATATATTAATGAAAAATAGTAAAGTGAATCATTCTTCTACAAAAATTTAAATATGATGATTGAAATGTGAATCACCATAGAAACCTATGGATTATGTTTGATTCTTGAAAATTTTGAGGGAAAATCTAAAGAAAAGTATATAGAGAGGAACAACATAAGCAAAGAAAAGTGCGGAGAAAATAAAATAACACTAAAAGTTAACAAATTATTTGGATTTTCAACATTGAATTTACTTGTCAGTATGAAGATCAAATAATTTAAAAATGTATATGTTATAGTATGTATCATAATGTTAACATATGGATTTGTATCTTATTACGATACTTTACTTTGTTGTATCTATTTAGGTAGAGTAGATCATCTTACCAAATATATAGTCTAACCTTCTTGTATATATATGTATGATGACTCGATGAAAAAGACAAAAATTCATTCCTCCAACTCTTTTCCTCTTGGTTTCTACATGGTATTAGAGCCTAGGGCTCAGATTAGGAGAGTTTTCGACTGCTTTTAAGAAGTTTTTTAGAGTGCTCAAGAGAGCTATGTGGGGTTTTTTTTTAAACACCTATTTCAAGGGAGTGGGATCTCACCGCCAACCTAAGGAGCTTTGCCAACCATCGACATACCTACCACAAAAATCCGGTGGCCAGAAACCACGCTTGTGGAGCTCACGCACCACCATAGTGATTCAGGCCAAATCCACACGCACCGCGCTTATGGACACGTGGGGGACTATTCTTGCTCCAGTCTTCTCCTCTGGTGTTGTCCGGCACCGACAGGACCTCATGTCCACTTGGTTTCCCTGTTTGGTACTTGGATTTGCTTTTTTTTGTGGCTTTTGTGTCCAACATCCCTCTTTGTCTAGGGTTTCTAGGAGATTTTTTGAGTCTCTGATTTCTGGAGGTACTCTCTGGCCCTGATCTACTTCCCTTGACTTCAATATGACTAATTCAGCAGATAAGAAGCTTGTTTCGACGCCGGTGGTCCCGGCTGATGTCTAAAAAAATCACCGAGGACTAGGGCCGATCGTCCTAATTACTTAGATTGAAGTGTAAAACACCCACTCCTCTACTTAAGGAGTATTCGTGACAACCAAGCCACCTTAATGAGAACCTCCTATCGATGATTCAAAGGACCGATGGTTAGAGGATGATGCTCCTGCCTTTCTCCAAATTCAGAATCTATCAGATAGAAACTACTCGCCTCATTAATCGCTTTGAGTTTGTTAAGTAGGTAATGGATTATTTGGAATTTGTGTATTCTAGAAAGGGAAATATTTCTCGCATCTTTGATGTGTCGAGCCTTTTACTACGAACAAGATCTGCTGCTTACTCGAATTTTCATGGACTATAAAAGATTACATGGAACTCGAATGTTAAGGCCTTTAGTCCGTATGTTAAGGCCTAACAAGATCGTTGAGGAAAAATGGCAAGGATAGCTTCTTAGCCGCCCCTCCCTATGAGTACATCTGTTATACGACTATGTCCAATCATGAAGTTTCTTCTTTCCAAGAAATGTCCAAATAAATACTACACACGTAAATATCCTCAATTACTCTTCAGCTCGCCTGTGATGAGAGTGCTTTGTCACAAAATAAGCAGGAGTCGATAGCCACAAAGATGCAAATAAGGCTCAACAGTAACACTGGGGAGGGCTCCACCTCGAGGTTACAAGACATCGTCAGAAGCCTGACATGTGATACGAGACTACAAGAAATTGCAGAACCAAAATCATAGATTTCCATCTACCCATATAGCCTCCTCTAATGAGGACCTCAGCTAGCTCGCTCAATTCTCTGCAGACGAACTTGCCAGGTTCCACTTGTATCGGGAATCATTGAAGTCTCCATCTACTCCGATTAAAGCTATAGCCGAATTAGGTAACCCAAACACATGCCTTGTCTCATCTTCGTCCTTCGAATGAGTTATTGATTCTGGAGCCACATATCACATGAGAGGTAATTCCAATCTATTTTCTACCTTTCAATCACAACTTCATCTTCCACTATCACTTTAGCATATAGGTCATAGTCTTGTGTTCTTAATTCATGTACCATTTTTCTCACTCCTTCTATTCCCCTATCATCTATCTTGAGTTTACCTAATTTTTATTTTAATTTGATATCTGTGAACAAACTAATCCTCAACCTTTAAAATGTTATGTCTCATTCTTTCAATATTGTAATTCTAGATCTTATAACGAAAAATGCATTATTGGTGAGGATTAATCGAGTCCGGGGGGTCTCTACATTCTTGATTATACAGTACCGAGACCTATTGCATGTTCTGGGGTTACTACACCATTTGAGATTCATAGCAAATTGGGCCACCCCTCTCTTCCTCTATTGAAGTAATTGTGTCCCCAATTTTCAATCTTATCATCCTTAGATTATAAGTCCTGTCAATTTGCGAAACATCATCGTCTTAGTTCTTGTTCTAGAGTTAATAAACGAAGTTTCAGGTTCTTTGAAAGTTAGTCCATTCAGATGTGGTGGTCCATATCCAAACAGGTCCCTAATTGGAATTCGGTATTTTGTTACATTTGTCGATGATTATTCACGAACAACTTGGTTATATTTAATGAAAAATCATTCGAAATTATTTTCTCACTTCTGTGTCTTTTGTGCTAAAATTTACACTCAGTTTCATGTTTCTATTCAAAATCTGAGAAGTGATGACAAGCAAAGAATATATAAACCGAACAATTTCAGCCCTTCATGTTTAAATGGCATCCTTCATCAGACATCTCTTGTGTTAATACTCCTTCTCATAATGGAGTTGCTAAAAGAAAAATAGACATCTTCTTGAAACCACTCGGGCTTTATTAATTCAAATGCACGTGCCCAAGCATTTCTGCGCCGATGTTGTTTCCATTGCTTGTTTTTTACTAATCAGATGCCTTCCTTTGTCTTGGATTAGGCCACTGTGTTTCAAACCCTCTTTCCCCATAAATCTTTGCTCTATCAGCCTCGGGTATTTAGGTGTACTTGTTTTGTCTCGATGTTCGTCCGTGTATCTAAACTCAATCCTAAGTCATCAAGTGTATCTTCCTTGGTTACCTCGAGTTCGTAAGGGTATAAATGTTATCGCCCCAGCCTCTCGCAGGTACTGCTCTCGCTGATGTCACCTTTTCGAGAATACCCTTTTTTCTCCATACTCGATCCACACACTAGTCGTGGGGAGGATGATGACTACCGCTTATACTCTGTCTCGCGCCCAACTTTTGTTCCACCACCGACAAAGCCCTTATCACTTCAGTTCATGCTCGATGCCTACACCCCTTAGTCTGAGTTCCCATCTGGCCGCTTCGACATCGTAATCCGCCTAGTGATGACCTTCTTATTGCTCTTCGTAAAGGTAAACGTCAAGATACTCATCCAATCTCCTCATTTTTCTGCAACTATTTAATACTTATCATGTTGTTATTACATCTGACTTATTTCATCGCCTAACAGTTAGTTTCTCAAGCCCTAGATCATCTCGTCGACGAAAAGGCGATAGAGGCGATGGATGCCTTGACTGATAATGATACTTGGGACTTGGTGTTTACCTAAGAAAGAAAGTCATTGGTCGGCGGTGCCGGCTAAAGGAAGGTTAATCTCGGGCGGATCAATCAAGTAGGTCAAGGTCCGTCTTGTTGCTAAAGGATATGCCTAGACCTATGGGGTGGATTATTCTGATACTTTTTCCCCGGTTGGCAAGCTAACCTCTATTCGACTGTTTATATCTCTAGCAGCCACTCATGGCTGGGACCTCCATCAACTTGATATTAAAAATGTCTTTCTTCATGGGGATCTTACAGAAGAGGTTTATATGGAGCAACCTCCTGTGCTCTTGTTGCTCGTGAGATCGTAGAGCTCATTGCCTCCCGCCGAAAATCATCGATGGCTTAGAACAAAAGTCCCTATGCGGTTTTGAAAATTCACTGCCGACAGAAATTTGGCATCTTAAGAGCAAACTGACCATTCTGCCTTTTATAGAAACTCAAGGTGTATCATCTTATTAGTTGTTTATGTTGTTGATATTATCATTACCAGGATGATATGGTAGGTATATTCTCCAAGTCCTTTCTTCATGACCAATTTCACACAAAGGACTTAGGCATGCTAAAATACTTCTTAGGTGTTGAGGTTATGAGGAGCAAACGTGGAATCTTCTTATCTAAAAGAAAATATGTGCTAGATCTATCGTCTGAAACAAGGAAGATGGCAGCAAAGCCATGCCAGTCCCCTATGGCACCAAGCCTACATCTTATTAGAGAAGGCGAATTATTTGAAGACCCTAAGATATATAAAAGGCTGGTTGGGAAGTTTAACTACCTTACAATAATAACACACCTCGATATTGCATAATTGCAATGGGCTGTAGTCATCATGTCTTTTCCAACAAATGACTACTGGGCTACCGGTAGAAATCGTATCTCTATGTTACTTGAAATGAGCCCCAGACGTGGTATTTTATACAAGAATCACGGCGATAATGACTGAGCGTTTCGTATGCAAATCGGGAGGATCTAAGAAAGAGTAAGAAACAGACTGTTGTCTCTCGATCTAGTGTATCCGAAAGAGCAATGACATAATCGCATGCGATTACGGAGGCTCCATCAACTTTCGCGAAAGCTCAGATTAAAACCCCGCCCAACAGTTCTAGTTTGACAATCAAGTTGTCCTTCATATTACCTCTAATTTATTTTCCATGAAACGAAATAAATTACATGAAGGATTGTCAGGCTCGCTCGTGAGAAAATACAACTCGGTTTGATTTCTACAAAATATGTGAAAATTGGAGAACAATTAGGTGATATCTTCACAAAGGCTCTAAATGGAGACCGGGTTAATTACCTATGTAACAAGTTAAGCATGATTAACATCTATGCTCCAACTTGAGTAGGAGCGTTATAGTATGTATCTTACGTTAACATATTGGTTCAGATCTATTAGATACTTTTCTTATATGATCAGAACAATTCTAGGGTAGAGTAGATCATCTTATCTAATGTATAACTTAACCTTGTTGTATATATATGTATGATGACTCAATGAAAAGAGACATAAGGAATTCATTCTCCAACTTTCTCCTCTGGGTTTCTATAGTATAAATTTCTAACTAATTTTTAATTATATATGATTTTCTTTCTTACTTATTTTCCTTCCTCGTACTTTCTAAGAACCGCACATTACCATAGCAAACGATACAGAAAATCAAATAATGTCGTTGTACCAAGAAATAGCCAAACACACCGGAAATCAATTCAAAACTTGAAGCCTTTCACCACAAAATTATAATAAATGGCAACCAATATTGTAAATGTATTTCAAACAATAATGAATGAAATGCTCATATTCAAGAAATTCTTGTACACAACACAGAAGCTAGCTCCATAAAAATTTAGAACATCCTCGATACGAACATTTTCAGAGTAAGAAGGATTTCCTAGACACCCTTCAATCTGAACAACTACTTAACATAACACCAACCAAACCATAAGCCATTGATATTCAAACAACTCCTATTATCGTGAATGATCTTAACTAAAAGTAGGAGCCATCAGCTTCATCTCGCCACGATAGCCTCCCGGATCGCACTCAGATCGAGGATCAACACCCAAGAGCCGGAACAACTGGTCCGCCATGGCTCCTATGGTGGTAGCAAAGAAATTTAAAGATCCAAAGACTGGTCATGGTGAAATGCCAGCATTTACAACTAGCACTTGATGGTTTCATAGAGAAGCCGGGGTGGTGACATTAAGAAAGATGATTTCTTATTAATCTCACTCTATATATATATATTTTAGGCATAGATAACTAGCAATAATCAACGACTCTCATCGATGTCCTGGTCTCCCGGCTTTAGAGACTTGAAAATGTCGAAATGAACAAGCTAGTATAAAACCTACAAGAAGTTCTATACGCACAAGATACGCTTAGTGCCACTAAACAAATACACTTTTATATATCAACTCAAAATGAAGAACCAAACGTAAATGACTCATATGATTTTTGCTGAACTAAGAACAGAGAATTTCTCCAAGATGTGTATTATAAATTAGCAAATGTTTGCTTAAGATGAATTACACATATATTATGCAATTTCTCGAGCAACCAATTTTATCTAAAAGTTTAAGTCATTAAGATTTAAACCTACAATATGCAACATGCCTCTAGTACCCTGATGAGTGCAACTTCACCAATTGTGATAACCAAGAACAATAACTACGAGGATATCAAGCATTCAAACAAAGATAGTTGTGTGAGAGAAATAGGTTTAACTATAAACTATGTAGAAAACAAAGTTTCCAAGTAGCATAAGCTATGAGGAGTCATTCACGATATAAAATAGTTTCTATAAAACTATGCAAAATATAGCTTCTTTAGAAACCATCGACTTGCAAGAAAATGATGAAAATCCAAAAAACAAGTTATTCACTTCAAAACAAGCTATATATATAAACCGCATCTTAATTAGCAGAGCACAAACCCTAAAACTAGAATTCCAATGGAGTGAAGCTTCAAGGCGGGGGAAGCTGTCTCTATGGAGTCTAGATCTTGAGCTTGTGGTCAGGATGTCCAAGGGAAGTGGAAAGGGTGTATCCGGGAGAGATCTCGAGGTGTCTCCTCTTATATCAGCTCGGGGGAAGAGAGCTTGCCGTCTGTCAAGAAGAAGTCTCTGCAGGAGAATGAAAATAGAAAGCGGTTCCTAGACTAGGCGTAGGGGGGAAGCAAATACTGCATCGCAAGCTTTGTTTAAACAAAGCTGAAGGTTCCTTCCATTCAATTTGCAATCTTGAGAGACAAAAGCTTCTACCTTATTTTCCAAAAGGAAAGGGACTAATTGGGTGTGGATGGAACACCGGCGTAGAAGTCAGTAAGGCCTTAATGCAGCAAAGGACTCGATGCTCCAAAGGGTCTCTGAGGGAGAAGTGGTCTGAGTCAAAGCCGCTGCGCAGGCCAAACACACGCTCGGGAGGTAGGAGACTAAAGGCGTTTGTTTGGCTTTTCTAAAAAAAACTAAATAGCTTTCGCATCAACCCATTTGTTTTTTAACTTTTCAAGATTTATTGCTGAAATTTCTAAAAAATTCGAAAAGAAAAAGCAAAATATCTTTATTCTTCATTTAGAGCCATCTTCCAAACAAAGAACACCATCCTTCCCCAACAAGTGATAGAATGAAGCACACTCACTTCCTAACGTTAAAAACAAACTTAATACCTTGTAATACCATATACTGATGAACATTAAGTCGAAAAAAAGTTTTAAGTGAAAAAACAAAGCCACCTTAGTTTCAGCTTGGAAATGGGAAAGGAGTCAGCACCGCATGACGTATCAGCTTGGACTATTATTTTGCACCGTGGGAGATTTTTCAATTTGAATCCCTAAGTCGTATTTTATTATGGGTGCCCTCGATCACGCTCTAAGGGAAGATTGAGAATTATAGTGTTAGGAAGAGGTCTTTATCGTTTGAGTTTGAGTCTCTCGTTTGAGAGGTCGAGCTTTGTCCTTACTTGTTATTGGGGAAAAGGAGGGTTAAGGAGTCTTCGCATTTCGAAAAATGGAACCTGACGATGAGGTGCTTCCATAAGGGGGCTTATGCTAATAAGAATGTGCTTCCATAAGGGCGAGCACAAGAATTGATGTCGGGTCTCCTTCATTTGTGGAGGTGAGGTGTTCAAAAGTGTGGTCATGGAGGCCATATCATATTCCTAAGATATAACTTTTTCTAAGGTACAATACCACAATTTAAGTGGAAGATAGTCGGATGGGACTTATCCAGCTCGTCAGTCAGGTGGATGGGATCAGAGTGTTTCTCATTAAATTGAGGTGGGAAATTCTATCGTGACTCAGGTACTCCTCGGTGCTCTAAGAGGAGGTGCATGAGTATGCATGCTGGTTAGGAGAAGATCAAGGAGCTTCCACACGCCACTTGATTCCAAAAGGAAGCAGGTCAATTTAGGCATGTGGGGGTACATGACATACATATCCAACTGCTGCAGAGGAGCTTAGAGGACGGAGGAAGAGGTATAGGGACCATATGTCAAGATATACCAAATCGGGTATTTAGAAGTGATTAGGTGGTGGTAGAAGCAGTCGCTTTTTTTAGTCAAGCATAGCCCAAATTAATCCGCGCAAGGTGTTCATAGGTCTAAAGACATGCAGTACTGCCTTTCAAATCTGACGGCAAGAGGAGTTCGAGCAGAATTAGGCTCACACAAGCGGGCCTTCATGGGCGATGGATTATAGAAGCTTCAACTTCTCCAAATTTGTGTTTTAGGAGCTAGCGGTGAGCATCCAAAGAGGTGAGAAAGGTCTTTCTCACAGAGTTCTAGGAAGCCTCTAATAGCACCAATTTGAGATAAAACAATCAAGTCAGGATTACAGATGAAGTTGTTGGCTTAAGCATCTGTGTAGTAAAATCTTCTTACCTACGCTTCCAGGTTTCTCAGACTCCTTCCTTTGTTCGCCTGCCTTCATGGCGGCGGGTCCCATGGAGGGGAAGGATATGGTCGAGGTGGGAGTCAGATAGAGGCTAAAGGACCATGGATGTGGGGTCTATGAAGTGGGGTCTTAGTTGTTGGAACAACTAATGCCCGTGAAGTACAACAAGTTTTAAGGATCCTCAACAAAAGAATTTTAACAGAAATCCTAACCGCTTTCATAGATGAAAAAGAAGAGAACAAAGACAAAAGAGGGTTATACAACATCTATGTTAAAGCATGATATTCATATTAAAACTCAAATCCTACAAGCTACTTTTAGGAGTCGTCATTTAACACAGATAGAGCTTGGTTTGGCAAGAGGTCCTGGGTTCAAATCCTCTCTTTGCAATTTAATCCAAATGTTTATTTGAAAGTCCATAATGAACTCTAACTCTTCACGTGCGTGAGTATGGGGCCGTGTGCACATGAGAGAGGGTGTTGAAGCATGATATTCATATTAAACCCAAATCCTATAAGCTTGAGCTTTTTAGAGAGTTAACAATTAACAATTTACAAGGCTCAACAAGAACTAAAAAAGTTTATGTTCAATTAATTATAATGTCATGGGAAAAAAGAGCGGGTGGAACAAAGGAGGGGCTAAAGTCTCATGCCATAGATGAAGATAGAAATTTTACCTTGGAAGGTAAGGAGTTAATGACTAATAAGAGGAAGATAACTAAGGCATTGATCAATTAATCAAAGAGTGGACTTGGTTTATTAGTAGGAGAGAAAAATTCAAGATACGACCCTTATAGTGGTGCAAAAATGAGGAGTGGATACATTTTTAGAGTGGAGAATAGTCAATCCAAAGGAGCAACTATAAAGGTGATGTATTTTTGTGATAATAGAGATCCAAAGTTATTGCGTAGAGGAGGGCCACCCTAATATATTATTGGTTTAAAATTTGTAAGGATGGATTATCAGGATTCAATGGTATATGGTCCTACTATGAATGGGAAGCAGAGGATATTTTTAGGAGAAGCTTGGGCCATTTGTGGGTTGTGGAATAATCTCTAGTGCATTGGAAGGGATTTTAATATGCCTAGATCCCTTAGTGAGTGTAATAGAGAAGAGGATGTCTTTAACCATCAAAAGGTTCCTTGGCTATGATCAATGATTTCAATTTTTTGTGGAGACCTTCCCTTGCAATGTATTCGATTAACTCGAGTGATGGGTCAAGAATCAATCCATGTCAATATTGGATCAATTTCGTATCTAAGGATCGAGTGCCATTTCATCGATGGTATAGTGTCTCTGCATCAATGTTTATGAGGAGAGGCTCGCCTCTTTTAGCTTTGAAAATATGTGGTTGATAGAGTGAGATGTTTAAGGATAACAAAAGTTGGTCACAAGGGTTTAATTTCTTAATGGTTCATTTTTATTCTAGCAAAGAAAGTTAAAGGCTCTAAAGAACAATTTGAAAACTCGAACAAGGAAGTGTTTGGGAATGTCAGGGCATTAAAAAGGGTTTGGCATTGCATCAAGATTTTCTAGATGAAATAAGAGAAATCAAGAGTTCTATCAAGGGAAAAGGTGGAGGCTAGAATGGAGGCAAGGGAGGATTTCAAGAAATAGGTCCTCATGGACAAAATTTCCTGGAGATAAAAATCAAGAGAAATGTGGTTGAGGGAAGGTAATAGAAACACTAGCCCTAGGACGGTTAACTCTCACAATAGGAGGAATTGTATGACTAAGATCAAAATTAATGGAACCTGGTTATCAAAAGAGTATGAGAATCATGTGGTGTGGTTAGTGCATTCCAAAATCTAATGACAGATTCTAGTGATTGGCATCCAAGTTTGAATGGATTGAATTTTAAAGAATCGAGGTGAGGATGTTGGGAGGCTAGAGTAGTACCTCATGGAAGATGTTTTCTTTCACTCCGAGCCCAAAGAAGGACAAAGTACTAGCTAGGATGAATTCTCCTCCCATTTTTCTCGGCAAGGGCCATTTGGTAGTTTGTGAAATACAAGGTTATAGGTTTTTCTGAAAGAATTTAAGTGAGCATGGAAGATTTGTAAGAACCTTGAAAGCTATGTTCATGGTAGTAGTCTCAAAAAAATGAGGGGCAAATGACCATAGAGACTTTAGAACTATTAGTTTCATGGAAGGCCTAGACAAGCTGTTGACAAAGGTTTTAGCTAATAGGCTAAAGAAGGTGATAGGTAAGATGGTGTCTTCATCCTAAAATACTTTCTTTAAGGGAAGATAAATTCTTAATATTGCATCGACGGTATTAAGCAAGGTCAGACTTTGTTGAGGAAGTAAAGTGTGGAGCATCGAAAGCAAGCTCTACATGAAGCAAACATAAAAAGGCATATAATCGCATAAATTGGAATTTATTGCTTCTTATTATGAAAAATTGGGATTTGGTGAGAAATGGGTAGGTTGGATAAGGTAGTACATTTCTACCTTAACAATGTCTGTTTTAGTAAATAACACATTGTTAGGGAAGAAAGCAAAAAGTAGTCTATGGCAAGCAACGCTCTCTAGCCTGCGTTGGGCAATTTGGAAGGAAAGAAACATGATGGTCTTTGATAATGTTATTTTTTCCCAAGAAAGGTTGAAAAACTCCTTTATAACATCCCTTACTTCTTGGACAGGCCTTATCTCTAAGGGGGAGTACTCTATTGTAAATTTATTAATGTGTATTCTCTAGTACTCCTAGGGTGGTAGGTTTCTGTTTTCGTCTTTTATTTTATTTTTCATGTATACAACATGTATACTCTAGAGCTTGACCCTGTTTTGTTAATACATTGTCCACTTTACTTATCAAAAAAAAAAGTAAATGACACATTGTTAGATTTCCTTCATAACTTTAGGGGATTGAGGCAAGGGGATTTTCCCATACAAATTACTTATTTGAAAAGGATAGAGGTTTTAAGTAGCCTTAATAATAGAACAAGAGTGTAGGCTTTGTTGGGCTAATGGGTGAAGAAGAAGGGTGGACATGTGGGTCAAATCACTTATTTTCTATTTTATAGATGATATGCTTGTTTCACGAACTTCCCAAGATTAGATGGCTTATTTGCTTAGCCGCTAATTATCGATTTAGACAAAAGTGAGATTTCTATGTGTCAGATGAAAAACTTTATAGGTTTTGGGTTTTAAGCTTGGTCGACAAATGAGGGCACTTCCTTCCTCATACTTAGGGCTCTCGATGCTCCACATAAATTCACGATGGCTCAATGGTGGTGGAGAGGAGAGAGGTTTTGTAAGAGATTAGCAATGTGGAAAAGATAATTATATCTAAAGGAAGGAGAATCACTATCAATGTGAAAGTGTTGTTTAGCATGCCCATTTACTTTGTGTCTTTTTGCGTATGTCAAGAGTAGATAGGATCGAGATTAAAGCAGATCACAAAGGGACTTTCTCTCGTGGGGGCTTTTAGCGAAGCCTCATCCAAAGAAAGTGGATCGCTGTCTATTCAAATAAAAGTAAAGGTGGTCATGTTAAAAGTATTTTTATTCTTAATAGGTCCTTTTCTATAAGTGCGCTTGTCGCTTATGGTAGAAAGTGGGGCTCTTTGAAAGCATGCTATTGGTAGGAAGTTTTGGATAGAAGAAGGAAAGTGGTGTACCTGATAAGTGAGGGTGGGGTATAACGTGGGATTATGGAAGGAGATTAGGAAGGAAGGGCTTTATTGAGCACAGAAATTATGTTCTTCGTCAAGGGCAGAAGAATGAGATTTGGAAGGATATGGTGACAAATGCCTTGTGTGTTTCGCTCCTTTGTATGCCATAGCAAATCTTCAAAATAGGTGTGAGGGCAATGGTCAGGACTTTCGTTAAGGAGGCTGGAATCCTTGTTTCTCTAGGGCTTTCAATATGGGAGAGAATTTGTGGAGGGATTCCTCTTGACAATACAAAAGAAGAGAGTGATTACAAAATTTGAGAAGGTGCTTGAGATTAAGGACGGGAAGTTTTTCTACGGTCAATTTATTGGCTGGATCCAAGTATATGCAATCCTATCTTTTGTATAAGATCATTTAGTGGCCCCGTATTCCTCCCTAAGAGGGCCTTTTTTCTCGGGAGTAGATTGAAGGATAAGGCCTAACTTTGGATCAACCAAAGAGAAGGGGCCAGTCTCTAGCTAACAAATATTTCCTTTGTCTTGCTAAAGAAGAGTCAATTGATCATGTTCCAATCCATTGCACTAAGCATTATTTGGTATGATGTGGATCCTTCTATTGCTGGTTAGAAAGATTCTTTTTGGTTGGCAGGGTCTTTTATAGGCAAGAAGCATAAAAAGGTCTGGCCGGTAGCTCTTATATTATTTTGGATGGTTCTTATAGTAATGTACAAGATTACCTTCTATACGAGGAGCTTTGATCCAAATGATGAACAATTCTAAGAGCTATGCAAGTACATATAAGTCATTACTTAAGAAACGGCTTCCATCATAATTATGCGCCTTCATCGACATAATAAACACATGAATAAATTTTACAATTATCTTAAATTTATAACCGTGATCAAAGTTTAAGGTAATGTATAAACCAATAGAAATGCACTACCCGAAAAAAAGTAGTAGGCAATTCAATCAAGAAGCTCTTCCGGTCACATTGTTGGGAACTCTCTTGCTTTGCATGAGGAGGTAGATGTATGGGAGAAAGTCCAAATTAAATGGGATATCGTCTTTTTTTTTCATTTTATTTTTAAGTGCAGAGAAAAATATGAAACTCAAACAAACCATCAAAGTCACCATACCCGTTTCCTCTCCCGAGTCAGGCTCACTATGCTCCTCCCGACCGAGGGAAAGAAGTGGCTCGCCTCGGCCAAATCATCTCTCGAGATTGAGATCAAGAAGTAAAAAAACGGATTAAGAGGTTGTATCGAGTAAGAAAGGGATCACTTCATGGATCGATTCGGGAGGCGCTAGCTTGGGTCGTTTATCATGTTTAGAAGATTGTTGCAGGGTGACTGTGGTTTCAAATAGGGAAAATGTGTACAGGATGGAAGGCGATACAAAATGGAAAAGGGGTCTTAAACTAATCGGGGTGTTCCATCCGCGTCTGCAAGGGACTATGGGGAAAAAACTATATCCCGATGTTCCCATGAAACGGGTCTAGTAAGTAATGGGAAGATTTTAGCCGGAAAATGTGCGCTTAGTAAGATCCATGATGAGATCCTGTAGAGGGAAGAGAAGGCCGAGAAGACGCAAATAGGAGGAGAAGCAAGAGAACGTCGGTCCCCGCCTGTGTCGTTGAAGCCGATTCTCAACCCTATAGTGTAGGTTGGGTAAGTCGTAAGACACTTGGTGGAAAAAGCTGCCTAAGTGTCAAAGTCGGGAAGAAGAGGCAGAAAGGGTGGACCGCCTACGCAGATGCCCGGTGGGGTGTGGTGGGGCCTGGGAGGTCGCCTTCGGGATTCCGGGGTCGAGGTCAGAAGTGGAGATGGCGAGGATGCAATGGAACATCAAAAACTCTCTCTGTAGTCGGGCTGAAGGGGCCCCTTGCCTTTGAGTTTGAAAGCAAGGGAAGAGGTAGATCGAGTATCGTTTGGGAAAAAGGCGTTTGGGACCAACCCCGGTTCCCCTAAGAACGTGGGGAGAAGATATTGATGCAAGAGCTGCTAGTTTCTCGCAGGAGAAAGCTCTCGGGTGAGAGTAGCTGGGACTCCTGCACTTGCGGGAGTAGATGCAATGGAGAAATTGAGACGCAGGCGGCTTCCTAGCGCCGACAAAGAGACCGGAAGAGCCACGAGTCAGCGGCGAGGATACTGGTAAGATGGAAGAAACCTGAACCTCCGAACACAGTTGAGGTGGAGTGTGGCGAAACAAGGTTCCGGATGCAGATATGGTGGGAGTTGTCTCCACAATACACTACGCCCCGGTCCAGATCAAGAGGAACCCTAGCTCCTACAAAGGACGACGAGGGCGACCACGCTACCGGGAGAGAGTGGATGGTATGCTCGAGCCGCAGGAGGAGACGCGGCGACAAGCACCCGCCCTCATCAAAACAGATCAACAAGGTGCACGGTCGCCGGTCTACGCAATGCGGGTCAAAGCTCGGGTCAAGGATCGCCCATATTCGATCGGGAGGCGCAAGAGAGCTGGGCGGGTCGTCTGCACTCTATCGTCTTCCGGGCCGGGCGAGCAAAGGCTTCAGGCGTACCGGTGTTTTGGGCTTTCACAGCCAAAATAAACTGGGCTTTAATACTGGCCCAAGTACTAAGGCCATTTTTCAAAAAAAGAAGGTGCCATATCCAGCCCAAGTCCCGTCTTCTTCTTTCACTGCTGAGGCAGAAGGAGTTTTGAATACAGAGACCGAAAATCATGGAGAAGTAGAGAGCGTAAACGACCCAAATACAGTGGAATCACAGAGCAGAGGG
Organism: Tetrastigma voinierianum; assembly: GCA_016808115.1. Taxonomy (NCBI): domain Eukaryota; kingdom Viridiplantae; phylum Streptophyta; class Magnoliopsida; order Vitales; family Vitaceae; genus Tetrastigma; species Tetrastigma voinierianum. The sequence goes on from JAEQBH010006188.1 coordinate 252,513, forward strand.
CTCCATCGATCTAATCTTGCCTCTATCAAACAAAGGTTTGAGATGTCAATGCCTATTGTTAATTCTCCTTCTCTCTCTCTTTTTTCTACACCCTTTTTCAAGGTTCTTCAGTGGTCAGGGGTCCGGGAGGACTACATGTTCTAGGAGAGGAGGTGGAGGTGTACCGCTGGAGATTGTAGCTATGGAAACGAAATGAAGGAAGGAAGCGGGGCCAAGAAGGTATAAGCCAGCGGAGTAATGTGCAAAGAGGAGGGCATCGCTGAGGCGACTTTTAGCAAGAGAAGGGTATGAAAATGGGAGGATGTTGCAAAGTTCGGGTCAATTTCGGGATTTGCAACTCCAGGATTCGAGAGTCAGATTATTGAACTCATGCGGCAAATGGTGAAAACTCTCGCACAAGGACCGGTGACCGGATGACGCCATTTCTAGTGTGAACGGAGCTAAAAAATTAGGAGTGCACGATAACTACGGGGGCGTAGAAGGAAAGTAAACAGATAGGGGAATTTCTGTTAAAGTTAGGATGAAGATCAAATTTTATCGTGGAATGAGAGGCGAATAACTCGAGAAGAGAAGATCAATTGCAGCTTTATCAGTGGATCGGGTGGACTTGTGTGTTTACAGAAACTAAAGTTCAAAATATGAACCCGCAAATGCGGCACAAAGCCTAAAGGGCCGAGATTCTCGTAGCGGGTCAGCCAGGATGCTTCTGGTCCACGAGGCATCCTCGTTGACGGGATAAAGAATTTTTGAGGTTAACTAGACAAAGGTGTGGGAGTTTTACCGTCTGCTCATTCCAAATGTGGAGGATGGTCTGCATTGGATCTTCACAGGGTTTATGGTCCAGCCCGCAGACAAGGAAGAGATGTGAGGAGTCGGGGTCGCTGAGAGGTTTATGGACGGTGTCCTCGTGTATCGGGGAGATTTTAATGCCTCCATCTCACCCAATGAAAGCAATCAGGTGGAAGAATTATCAAAGCATGCTACGCTTTCGCTTCGTCATCATTTAATTCGGGGCGAGAGACTTGCCTTTACAAGGGGGGCCTTTTACGTGGAGCGGGGGCACCAATGGCCAAACAATGTCTAGGATTGACAGGTTCCTAGTCTCGGGGGATTGGGAAAGTTATTTCAGTAGAATCACTCAAAGCACCCTTCCTAGACCAGTTTCGGACCACTTCCCTATCCTCTTAGATGGAGGAGGCATCAGATCAGGACCCTCCCCTTTCCGATTTGAAAATATGTGGTTGAAGGCTGAGGGCTTTAAAGACCTCCTTAAAGGGTGGTGGCAAGGGCTTAGTGTCAAAGGTTCTGTAAGTTTCATATTAAATGTGTCAAAGGTTTAAAAGGGAGTTAAAAGTATGGAATAAGGAGGTTTTCGGGCAATGTGGGTACTAGAAGGGTCAAGCCCTTTATAGAGCTGGTTGTCGGGATGACGTGGAAAAGGAAAGTGGAGCCGTCTTTTAGAAGAATCTCGAGGGTGAGAGCTGAAGCAAAGGATGACTACGTAAGATGGTCGTTGTTGGGAGGAGGCTCTCTTTCGAGACAAAATCTAGAGAGCTCGCTTAAAGAGGGAACGTAAACAAAGTTTTTCCACAAATGGCAAATCCGCATAGAAGGAGAGGAACGCACAAACAAAATCAAAATCAATGGTAGGTGGCTCACTGAGGATTCTGCCATTCAGAAAGGGATTGTCGATGAAGCGAAAGGACAACCTGCTTGATCCAGTGGTCACGCCCGCTTCCCAAGTATTTCGAGGAGCTAGGGAACAGAGGATGCCGACGCTTAGGAAGTCGTTTTCGTGAGGAGGAAGTCTCTACGTACCATCACATTTTTTTCCAATGGCGAAAAGGCCCTGTGGCCTACTCGCTTCCGACGCTTTTTGTCCTTTGTCGGGAGTTTGTTAAAGGAGAAGTTACGGAGTTCAAGGAATTCTAGCGAGAGGAAGAAATTTGTAAAAATTTAAATGCTACTTCCTAGTGTTATTCCCAAAAGGAAACGCTGAGGATAAAAGATTACAGCCCATCACTTGCTAGAAGTTTATATAAGATTCTGCTAAGGTGTTGGCGATCAGATCGAGAAGGGTGTTGAATGAAAGTGATTTCTCCATCCCAAAACGCTTTGTCGAAGGTGCAAATCCAGATGCCGCTTAATCATTAATGAGGCCGTGGGATTCCATGTCGAGAAGGAATGATGCATGAGTGGTATGCAAGTTAGACATTGAAAAGGCTTATGATCATGTAAATTGGGAGTATGTGATCGAGGTTATGAGAAGGATGGGTTTCGGGTCAAAGATGGATATCTCTGGATCTTCGTGTATGTCTACTGTCTCTTACTCTATCCTTATCAATGGGGTCCCTGAGGGCTTTTTCCGAAGTACGAGGGGGATTCGGCAGGGTGACCCCCTATCCCCGTATCTCTTTGTCTTGGGAATGGATATTTTAAGCAGATTGGTTAACAAGGCTGTGGAAGGGAATTTCCTGTCTGGATGTAATATTGGGGGTGATAGAGAGGGGGAGGAGCTGGAGGTGTCACACCTTCTCTATGCATGATACCCCTCGTTGTTCTCAGAAGTATCAACTCGACCAACCGGCCTCGTTTGAGATGGATCTTTGATGTGGCCTGGGTCCCTCACGAAAATCAACTCGAGTAAAGCGAGATATTCCCTATCGGAGGGCGGAGAATATTGGAGGTGCCGATAAATGAATTAGGTCACAGATTTACTTCGCTCTCTACTAATGATTGGGCCTTCCACCGGGGCCCGCATGTCGGCAGATGCGGGATACCATCGAGGAAAGGTCTCGTATGAGGTCACTTAGTCGAAGCGGCCAATATATCTCCAAAGGGGAAGAGTTTACACTTATCAGAAGTACTCTATCTAATCTCCCTATCTATTTTATGTCGCTTTTCTGGATCCCGAGTCTAGTGTGCAAAAGGCTAGAAAATCCGTGAGGGACTTTCTCTCGTGGGGGCGGGGAACTGATAAGAAGCCTCACTGTGAGTCAAGCACTGCAGGCACAGATAAGAAAGTTGGCGGCTTGGGGGTCAGAGGCTTACACAATCTAAACAAAGCCTTGCTAGGAAATGGTCAGGGCGCCGCAAACTAAAGGAATTCCCTTCGAGGAAGACTATTAGGAGCAAATTGGGAATCGCAGGGGGTTGGTGCTCCTATGAAATCAGAATAGCTTGGGACAGTTTATGGAAAGAATTAGAAAGGATGGGATTTGGTTCGCTTTTGAATGCAAATTTTCAGGTCGGGTAATGGTACTAATCGCTTTTGAAAGATGCCCTGTGATGGGAAGGAGGCCAGGCATAACGTTCTCAGGCTGGGTTGGCTTACTTTGGCCAAAAGATGGCGATTAGGAGTTTCAGACGCTTCGAACTGGTGGTTGGTCCCCTGCTTTAGAAAGGTGCCTTTCAAATGATCGGGAAGTATGGTGGTAATCTATGAAAAAATGATCCATCCCCGAGGAGTGGTCGCAGTCAGGGGAGTGACAAGTCGGTCTTAAAAGGAGTACTCAATGTTTATTCAATAAAGCTCTTGTATGAGGTTTTGAATCGCACCGAAGCCGAGACAACACCTTTTCCCGCCTTATCGCTTGGAACAATATGGTCCCCTCTTAAAGGTGGGTTTGCTCGGGAGGCGTCTCGGAAAGGTGATGACTCTGCATCAACTCAAAAGAGAGGAAGATCCTTAGCCAATGTATGCTACCTTGTGAAGAGGAGGAGGAAACCCTCAAACCATCTTCTAGTTCATATCGTCAAGGCCAGAATGCTTGGGAACTTATTTTGGCTATAGCGGGCTCGACGGGTCTTCCCGCTTCCGCATGACAAGCCTTCCTCCTTAGCCCGGCAAGGAACAAATGTGGGTAAGAAGCGTGAAGAAAGTTTGAGAGTCATGCTCAGGCCTCTTCTCTCGGGGCAAGTAGGTGCGAGAATAGAGGTTTTTTATAATGAGACATTCTCTATGTATAGATTAAAGAATTCTTTCATTTGTAATTTCTCGGTCTCAAAGCCAACGTGTCTAGTAAAGGTTGGTGATAGAAGTATTTTGGAATTTTTAACCCGGATGGGGTATAGGTAATTGTTTTCTCGGCTCGGGGGTTTTTTCTTCATGCTTTGGTCCTTCTCCTGCTTTGTCCCTTTGTTACCCTGTACTGGGGCAGCTTTGGCTGCTTTTTGCATCAATGCACGTTTCTTTATCCATCAAAAAAAAAAAAATGAAACTCAATGAGAATGAGAATCAAATCCAGAACATCTCAGAAGTAGTTTGATTTTAGATTTCTGACCACCTTTATTTTCTGCTTGCTATCTCAAATTCTTTTTTGCCGTTGCCTAATCAAACAATTTGCAGTACTTGTTTTCAGTACTTTCCTATTTATCCTAGAAGAGGTCATATGGTGGTTTTTGTCCATGTACTAGTACTGTGTGTTGGAACACTGATGTTTTCTATCATTAGAATGCCAAAGTTTGTGGCATGAATCCACCAAAATGCACAAGATTAGACTGAATAAATACTAGAAATTATACAACTTGAAATCAATTTTGTGCCAAAAGTTTGTGTTTTGTTAAGACACGAACAATATTGTGGAAAGAAACCAAGAAAGATCCATGTTTGTGCCTAATCAGGAGACTTGAGGATTTCGAAATCTGTACTAAGTCAGTCACGAAAATGATACTCAGACATGATCACAGTTGTCCCTTAACTACGAAGACAAGTCTTTTTCTATGCAATCATCATCACTGACCTAACCTCCATAAATATAGTGAGAAAACATGTAGTTTAGAAGTTCACATTGTAAACAAACATACCAAAAAATTAAAAGTCTTAATTACATAAAGTTACAAAAGCATGGAGAAAAAGAAAAAAAGGAAGGTTTAGGAATATCAATTTTTCAGAAGGGAAAAAAAGGGAATAGGTCTTTACTTTTACAGTCTAAGATTTTGGGAATCAATAGATAAGATTGGAAACTTAATACATCTTTTTAAATTGCTTTTCGATAAATCCAATGGCATATTATGATATTTTATAAAGTCAAGAAACATGTATACATCTATTCTATTTGGTAAAAGCAAAACCAGAGATTCAGAAACCTAGCTGCACTCGCAGTAATAAAATAATTACCTGATTAGCTTGAAGTGTCCTTTTTTGCTGCACCCTTACGAGCTCACAATGAAAGCATCGGTTTCAACTTTTTCCCTTTTTGGAAAAACTGATTGGCCTTGGTACTTCCGCCGAGCTCTTGCATGTTGATTTGTTTGATTCCTGCCACTGCAAAGTTTCTTCCCTTCCTTTATCTTCTGTGTCGCTTATATTCCTTGACTCTATCTTCTCTCGTCTTTATATTTCTCAGCTATAGTCTCTCTTGTAGCGTACATTCAGAGGGTACTCAACACAACTTGGCAATGGTGAAGGTGAAGGTTTTGAAGTTCATCCTATTCTAAAACATCGTCTGGTCTTTAACAGTAGTTCAAAGGTATTGCTTATTGTTTTGCTGATTTATATGGAATTAAAAGAAAGAAAATAAATACACTTGCACAGTTCATCTCATAATATATATCCTAGATCAGAATTTCGTTTTCTTTAGAGGATTTGAATTTTTCAATGAGAAAATGAGATCCCCTTGCATGCATCACAATTCAACAATATTTCTTGTTTTTGTAGCCAATTTCTCATCAGCTACCAGGTCCAGAATTGAAGTTTGATTGCATCTTCAAGATCTAGACACCATGTTTCCTGTGTTCCCCAAGTTTTAAATGAAACAACCTTCTGAATTACAAAAGGTAAAACTAGCTACAATTCAACATAATACGTATATTAGCTGATATTTAAACTGCAAAAAGATTCCATTAGAAATTTTGTATTTGACTGAATTATTATATCAGTAAAAATTTTAATGCCATCCTCGCATATCCTAATTTGTATGACAACCCTCCTTGGCCTTACTGTAACCAGAAAAGGTTTATCAATAGAATTAAACCAAACTTTACATAAATTGGAGAGAGTCAAGCCACTCCTTATCAACTCACTTCCCTGTCTTTACTTCAGAATGCAGCATCCCTATCAGTTCTACCAGATTGAAAGTTTTCTTAGTCAAACTTCATTTACTTATTCTTTTTCTACTTTGATCTACAATATACATGAATTCAAATTTTCATGACCATTATGCACCAATATCTGCAATAGTGTCTTCCTCATGTTGACATAAAATGTCATAGCCACAACCCACTCTTAAGAACATGCTAGGATTGACCTCTAAAAAACCAAAACTCTCTCTAAAACTCAGCAAGATATTATATAACTGGGACAAATCAGAGAAGAAGTATCACTAACATTAAGTTAATGCATAATGTGACTAAATTAACCACAAAGGCCCACTCACCTGTCACTAGCCATTTTGCATCAAGTCCCCTGAAAACAATGTGAGAATGAGAATCCAAAAATGCAAATAGACCCCTCAAGCAATTTTGTTTTCTAACCTGAAATGCACAAAAATTAGTCGATTGGCAGTAAATAAAGATGATTGAGCTGATTCATTTTGTTCTCAAGTGAGTCTAATCAACACAAATCGTAAGGTCTTAATCGCAGCCCAAACCAAAAACTAGGAAAAGCCCATTCTCAAACACGCAAATTATCAGCTGCGGAAGAAACTCTTGAGATCTACAAGGAGCAATTGATGGTTCTGACAAAGAACCTCCGTTCGGTTTCTTAGAAAACTTAGCTAAAAGAAGATTTTGAATATCTTCTTCTATGTAGTATGGATTCTTAAAAGTGAAAAAACTCACCCCCAACGAAGGTGAAGAGTTGAACTAATCTGAGCTAAGCGAAGGCTTTTTGTGCTTTCTTGGATTCCAAACAATGTAAAATCTGGAGTCCGGTTCGCTGCTCGATAGAAGGAAAATAGAAGAACCATCTAGAAAATCTCATTCATTTTTCTCGCATTTTCCTACGTTTTCTCAGTCAATAAACAGAGAATCTCAAGGCCAATTATCCTGGGTTTTCTCAATCGTCCACCCGGGAGAATTGCCCAAATAAGTAGCACAATGATAAATTGAACGACATTGTTGCCAGATTAATGAGGTCACAAGTTTCTCTGTTCCTTTTATATTTATAACAATAAAATTAATATAATAATGAATAATCACAAATATTATCACTTATTATCAATAAACGTATTTTGTCATTGTTTGATGCGCGTTGACAGCTACTCTCTTAGTTTTCACGCTGGAGGTAGCAAAATCTAAGTTTAGACTCATCGTAGTTTTAGGGAAAAACAAACAAGTTTTTTTATAATTTGTACTTCTATACAAGTCAACACAATTTGATTTAAAACTTAGTTTTATAGCAAGAAGACTTGTTTTTTCTCATTGACAAAAAATTGAAATTGCGCATCACAGTTTTTTTATTTTCTTTGGACAAAAATAACCCCGAATTTCAATTTTTTGTCGGTGAGAAAAAACAAGTCTTACCTGCTTTTATAAAACTAAGTTTTAAAATCAAATTGTGATTGACCACCATAAAATTTTTAAATTAACCAAAAACTTTGTTTAGACCTAAAACACAGTTTTGCTACTTCAACGCAATTTTAATCGCGATCTCAAATGGAACTTAAGACGATAACAATCAAACGCGCATCAAGACTATGACTAAATCACGTTTATTGATAATAAAATGATCATGTTTATTGATTATTCATTTATTATATTAATTTTATTTATTTATAAATATGCAATTATAAAGGGGAACCGGAGGGAAAAAGATTGTGCTCTGTTGATGCAAATATAAACGGTGTCGCTTCAATCAGCTTAGACTGATGATCATGAGTATTTATTCACACCCCATTGATATTCTACCCACCCCATTAATAAATACACCCCATTATTATCTCTTTTACACCCCATTCCATAAAAAAAAAAAAACCCATCCTAACCCTGCCTATCGACACCCCTCAAATTTGTTCCCCAAAAACCCCAAACCCATCCTCCCATTTCTTACCAAAAAACAAACCCCCAAACTGAGAATCGACCAACCCTCCGCACCTAGAGAACCCACGATCCTCCCAAGACGAAACCAGAGAGAACCCCAAATCCGGAGATCTGGCAAGTTTGTTTTCATCACCCAAATATTTCTTCTTGGTTGTTCGATTTCAGAATCGGTCTGGTGGCTCCCCATTCTAAACATGAATTGAAGGCCCGGATTTCATTGAATCCTAGCATATAAATACTGATTCCCGATGTCCTGATTTTATTGGTTCTCTCTCGATGTGCGTGATGTCCTAATCCATGAATAATTCTGATTGGCAATGTCCGGAATTTTATCTTCACCGGATTTGACTATGTCCGGAATGAATGCGTTTGACCGGATTTAATGATGTCCGGATTTAATGCAATATTCCGGATTGAATGATGTCCGGATTTAATTACATGTTACGGATTTAGGGATGTCCGGATTTAATGCGACATCGGGATGGATGATGTCCGATTGATTGCACTTAACCGGATTTGATGATGTCCGGATTTGATTTCTCACAAATACTATTGTAATTTAGATGGTATTAGATAATGTAGAGTGCAATATGAATCTCTTACTCTTAATGTGCTCCGAAGATTTTAAGTGCATCTGAGTCCACATGATTATTAGTCATATAATTCTTCGCTAATGCAGCAAATTTATAAACTTATATGAGAAAATAGGTGAACAATAACTAGTAACTTATATGAGAAAATAGGTGAACAATAACTAGTTAAGGTTGGGTCAGGAAATGGGAAGTTGAGTAGGTCATTTTAAGATTGTATTTACCCAACACATACATAATATCATTTTCTTCAATCTCATTCTTTCTATTAATTAACTAACTGTATTTTTATATAATTTAATCTCTAAGCCAACCCCAAAATGGTTCTTTGCCTAGTTGTCTTTTTATCATTCACAGAGGTGCCTAGAAAACATATGAGTGTGATTGCTTTGATGTGAAGTGCCTCATCCTACTTGGTATTTTTTATTGAATGATTAGATAACTATCATATCAAAATTTTAACGTCCACCCAAAATAAAAATAAAGTGCATACTATTCCAACTATATTTTCCCAAAGAGACATTGTACGAGTGATCATCCCTACGATATTTTTATTTAATGATGATAAGTGGTTTTTAAGTTATCAATGTTTATTTTCTTGAAATAGATAATACGCCACCACGTACTCGAGGAGGATATACATCTAGTGCACCTCGCAGACGACTCCATCGGGATCGGAGCGTAGACGCACTTGTTCAATCGAGAGGCTGGAGCCAAAGAAGCAGATCCGCATTCTATTGATAGGGATGAGCATGAGGGAGGTATTCGAGGGCGCTCCCGAGGACCTATCGATAGATGTATATTACGGAGTTTTGACAAACATATTGCAGCAAAGATAATGGGTCAGAGAGGTAAACAATCATTGTTCAAAGCTATATATATATATATATATATATATATATATATATATATATATATATATATATATATATATATATATATGTTAATTTTAGTTACGTGAATTTGGAATTCTAATTTATTTGCCATTTTATCAGAGGATCGAGCGCCATTGAAATCGGGTCAATCATGGTGCAAAGCCGCGCGCATGGAGCCAGATATGGAGGTCTCGCATTTTAAGGACCGTACACGATCTTGGGTTGGCATCGTTGACTAGTTGCAGTCATCGAGTTGCGAGTAGACCGATGTTGTCGGCTTTTTGTGAGCGGTGGCAGCCAGAGACCACGACATTTCATATGCCGTTTGGTGAGATGACCATCACACTAGACGACGTCGCATCCATCTTACATATACCAAGTATCGATCGATGATATTTATTCTCACAACGCTTCGGGCGTGGACGATGCCAATGCTTTATTGGTGGAGCTCGCTGGGCACCACCACGCAGAGACGATCTTATAGACCGAAAGTGTTGTCATTCTCCTTCGCCACTACCGGCCGAGGGATTTTCTCGACTATTACTGATGCGCCATCCGATGATGATGCAGTGTTTGCTACTCGCTTCTGTTCATCTGGCTGGTCAGACTCTATTTATCGATAAGAGTGCAACCAAGGTCGCAAAGAGTGTACTTGGGAGTCATTCCAGACCTCAAAGATGGTTGCAGCTATGCTCGTGCAAATACTTGGCATACCCCCGCATGTGCAACCCGATCATCACACTGTGTCGAGGTGCGACAAGAAAATAATGCGTGACCTTTACTGTGTACGATTGATGACAATTTTTCGAACCGCTTAGATAATTTTCTACTGTTTATCGATGATATTGATATTAATTATCTATTGATTATGTAGTTCCGGATTTACTGGCACTTTCCGGAGATGTTTTCTTCTCCGGATATGTCGTACACCGAGTCACGTCCACGTGCACTGCGTTGGAGGCCGCACGTGATTCCAGATAGTTTGCAGTCGGTTCGAGACTCGATCGATTGCAGATTTCAGAGGTCTGCTGGGAGCCATATGAGGATCATCGAGCTGAGCACCCTTTCCCGAGCATATTGCATGGTACTGATGCATAAAAAGCATGTTGTGAGCCATATCATCTGGAGGGGTCTTACGCCAGTTTGGCTATATTCAGACCATTCCTCCGCGGCCTTTCACACCTCCACGACCTGACCGTAGTAAAATTATATCGCCCATTGGGAGATGGACTGATCACCATCGACCGATCGTATCGAGGTCGACGCATGCCTACCGTGCTCGTGGAGCAGAGTGTACTGCAGTATATTCCGGGTATGATCGCAGACATCGCATTTTGCATCGCTCAACCCCACAATTGATCAAGTTCCCACGCATTTGATGCACGATCCTCTTCTATGCCCTCACATCGTGATCTATCAAGAGATACCAGAAGTTAAATATGGACTTCGTCGACCTAGTAATCTAAAATTGTACATAATTTGATACTTAACATTTTTATTATATTACTAATATTAAGTTCACATATTATTTATGAATGATTGCTGTGAGCATTGACTTCATTGAGGCATGTGATATCCGGGGAAGAGACCAGAAGTCTTTGATTATTTTGGGGTGCCTTAGCAGGCGCATGACATACTTTCTGGGCGGATGGGGCGACTGACATATCCACGACACTCCATCACGGCTCCGGCGTGTCATAGCACACCATCTGCTACGCATCCTTTTTAGCCCTCCTTTTTGTCTATCATCGCGGCGTCGATTGATCCTCCCACCATCATCGGATGATCCTCCCTGCCATTAGTTCCTCCTCCACCCGGCTTCATTTGCTCCTCCGGCACCTGCACTGGATCGCCGGCGCACCTTGCCGGATTCTCGCATCTACTCTTTGTTTATGTTGTTGTTCGAAGAGGGAAAAAAAAAAGACTTAGTTTTATGTTTATGTATTACTTGTTGAACTTTAATCTTAAGTAGATAATGTGATTAATTGTATTGTATTTTTATTAGTTGTTACATTACATTACCTCCTTCAACAACTTATGTGATTGAGATTTATTCTTGTCTTCATAAAATGGATTAAATAACCATGAGACCACGAGAGATTAATGCACAGTTTAACGAAAAGGGACACTATAAGTATGGAATAAAATAAGGATGAAGGACCTCACTCTTCTAACAATAAATCAATAATTAAAGAAAGCCTCACCCAAAAAAACAGGCCAAATGGGAATATAAAGCAAGTGCAGTGAATTTTAAAGAGATACCTCTGATTAGATATAATAAAATCTGTTTACAAATACATCATGTTTCATCTACATCAATTGTCTCTTGTGTCGCTGCAGTGGGGTTCGTCCACCCCAGTGATGGTCTAAAAGCCTCAATCCAGAACATAAGGGATCTCCATCCTGAGCTGCCCAGTATCGGTAATTCGCGATTGCATACAATTGGAGTATTGGTGATGTCGAATCAGTAATACCTCTGATAAAGATCGTGCTATGTCAAAAAACAAAAATATGAAAACATTTAACTATGTGATTAGAATAAATTTAACATCACATGCAGTAGTGATCCTCAATAGATCAAGTGCGATCAGTTTGTAATTTAGAAGTGAGTGCCGAGGAGGTGATACGGATCTCGGTGGTAGATATGTTGGAAAGGTATGGTATTGATGAATTTAGCACAATGTTGTACCGTGAGGCTATCAAATGACCCATGTCAGGTAAAGTCATCCATCTATCATATGGAGCAAAGAGTCAAACCATGATAATGAATAAACCAACTCGTAACGATTGATTGATCCATAGAAGTTGAACATACTCATCATGAAAAGTGTAAGGCTCACGAAGACGAATCTTGTCCATGGTTTCCCCATCCGTCTTCCCCCATTCCTAGTTTCCAGCAATGAGCGATATCCCTGATGACATACCTTGCCAACATCCCACGATGTTTTTATATGTTCACGTATTTGATGTGGAAAACATTTAATGTACTTGATTTTTCCGCCGGTACTTTCACACGACATACGATCATTTGGAGAAGTACTATCGTGGGCGGACTCAACAATTTCAAATAAAGAAGGAGCTCGTTTGGTAGATAAATTGATTTTCAACGACGAACGACCCTTTCCCTTAACCTTCTCAAGTGGTGGACACATAGATATGCCGTTGCGAGAGCGGCTAACTCTCTCAACTTCCTTTTTAATGCTATTTTGCACCGCCTCATCACAATCGGCGATTGTCACCGAAATACTGCTCAAATCCGGTACTAATTGTCAACTCGGGCGAGACGTGTCGATCCACGATCAACTTCCTCAATGCGAATGCACCGCTATCAAGGAATTGTGCGGCCTTCTTTGATAAGCTCGCGCAAGTTCGATGCGCTTCGTGACCCATATGAGGTTACGTTAGCATGACCACATATTCCTTATTAATTTCAGCTTGACTTGCTCTTTTAAACTCCATCAATATCATATTGGTGAAGCCACTGAATACGATACCCATGAATTCTTTAAACATAGCATTGTTGAATTGATGTTCAACAACATAAATACTTATCTCAAATGAAGCTTTTATTTCCGTATGTTGCAACTCAATAAGAGCATTTATTACATTCCAAAAACTCTCGAAATCCTTGAGATGAACGAGATGTCTCTTCAACTTTGCATATGCACTCTCGACCCTTTAAAATAGAAAAAACATGTATTAAAATCATTTTTATGTATGGATATATGAAAAGCTGTTACTAATTAACGTACCTATTAGTTTGTGACATTGCCTAAATGCATTACTTTATGTGTCCAGATTTGCGACAAATCTTTCCTTATAAAGGAATCAACCATGACTCTTGTCATATTTTCTTCCGGGGTAAGTATAGTGTCGGTTAATCGATGATCTTAAATTTCTCTAGTAGTCGTCCTCTTTCGAAGAAAACACAAGGACACTCAGTGACTTTTGTGACCCTCCCACTTCTCTTTTCGCTCAAGCAAGCTTCTTACAGTTTCAGTATTTTGATATATGCCATCTGCACAGAAGATTTGTTGTGGTAGGAAATACTAACCGCACAGAGTTCATTAAGGCCAACTCCCTATCAGTAACAATGACATTAGGTAATCGATCAGCAAACATTAAACTTTGTAACTTCTCCATTGCCCAGTGTAGTTGTCTGCGCTTTCGGCCTCAGTATACAAATACCACCAGAAAAGTCAAATTTGTTGATGTCACACCTACAATCTCGAAGTGGAAGCGATATACATTGGTTTATAAGTGCAATCCATAATTAGAACCTTTGCAAAATTACATTCAACAAGCTGAATAGAAGTAGGATGTACCCCAAACAAGTCTCACACAATCGTTCGACTCATCGCTACATGCCATTCGACATATTTACATTCATTCGAGTTATTTCATTAGATTTATTTGCATTTGCGATCCTCTAGGCACTATTAAGTAGTCGATGTTTATAGCGTGCATTGTATATTGTCTTCCTTAGTGCTAACATTATACTCGTCATGATTTTTATAGACGATGAATATTCCTTGGTTTCCACCAAGTTCTTCGATCATATCGAGGACAATATAGTTTTCTCCCCATCAGATGTCGGCGAGAATATCATTGACCCTCCAATTGTTTAGGCTTGCTCGATGATTATAGAAATCACAAACAACTAACACTCCAATCATCACTACTAGTTAACTTCACAGATTATCTTAAATGGACAATCATTTTTCGTTCGATTACTTCGATTCAGTCTTCCCGCATTGACTTATTCTTTGCATGCCTATATGTTCCACCACGCTCATGCAAGAGTAACTCTAGCTTTTCTACTATCTCCTTTATCCGATCTTTTTATCACAATAACAAATCCGTTCGTTTTCCCATTCCGAGCCCATTCAATCAAAGCATCCAGGCTACAAAATATACGGATAACAGTTTATTAATTCGATGTCTTAAAACAAATTACTCTAACTTTAAAGTATTAAAAATTACCTTATTACTACTAAATGCATCAGTATCAACTAATTGCTTTGTAAAGAAATTTGCATTATGATCCAAATTCATCACCAAAATAAAATGCGATTAAATACATCAAATAATGTCGATTAAAAGCGCAAACAACGAAGGAATCTTTACGCCTTCTTTTGCATGTTTTGTGAGGAAAAAGAAGATTCAAAGCTGTACATGTTTTATGAAATTGTTATTTAGTTACTAATGGTATTGTGATTATTAATTGGATTGGCTAGAAAATCTCTCTGGATATAGGATTTTTGTGCTTCTATAGTACACACCTGAAATTTGGAATCTCACTTATATGCTCTTCAGGATTTATCATCAGAAAAATCAATAAATCGGATTATCCGTCAGGGAACAATCAATTTATCCAGTTTCCATATCCAGGTATGCAATCAATTCTGGATATAACAATTAGGAATATCTTTGAATCACACTTGGATATCACAAATCACGAGTCACCGGATATCACAAATCGGATTATGGCTAAATCTAGGATATCTGAATCAGGATTTTTAACCTTAGGATATCACAAATCCGGATTTTTAACCTTACACCGGATATCACAAATCCGGATTTTTAACCTTACACCGGATATCACAAATCCGGATTAAACTCGAAATACCGGATATCACAAATCCGGATTTAAACATTATACCGGACATCACAAATCCGGTCGGGACAAAACATTATCTTGGATATCCACAAACTGAACTTCGTCTTCTTCCTTCTCCCACCGTTTCACAGTGATTTCGAGCGCCATTCTCACTATTTTTTCAACGTGTTCGCCTGTCGACTATTTGTTTAAGCAGACACACACTTGGACGAAGAAATATTGGGTGCCTTGAAAGAAAGAAATGAGGAAGAAAGAGACAAAGATGGGGTGTATAGAGAAGGTTTAAGGGTAAATTGGTCTTTTCATCTATAGTTGTTTTTAATGGGGTATATAGAGATGAACATGGGGTATAAATAGAATTACTCATTTATCATTTGTGCTGCTTATTTGGGCAATTCTCCCGGGTGGACGATTGAAAACCCAGTTCGATTAAGCGCTTGAGATTACATTTGGTAGTTGAGAAAACTTAGGAAAATTCGAAAAATGAATGAGATTTTCTAGATGGTTCTTCTTTTCCCTTCTATCGAGCAGTGAACCGGACTCAGATTTATATTGTTTGGAGATCAAAAAGCACAAAGCCTTCGTTTAGCTCAGTTAGTTCAACTCTTCACCTTCGTAGGGGTGAGTTTTCACTAAGAATCCGTATTTTCACATAGAAGAAGATGTTCAAAATCTTCTTTGCTTCTAAGTTTTCTAAGCAACCGAACAGGGTTCTTTGTCAGAACCGTAATTGCTCCTTATGTAGACCTCGAGTTTCTTCCGCAGCTGGTAATTTGCGTGTTTGAGAATGGGCTTTTCCTAGTTTTGGTTTGGGCTGCGATTAAGACCTTACGATTTGTGTTGATTAAGACTCCCTCGAGAACAAAGTCAAGCTCAATCATCTTTATTTACGCCAATCGACTAATTTTTTGTGCATTTCAGGTTAGAAAACAAAATTGCCCGAGACCTGTTGCATTTTTGGATTCTCATTCTCACATTGTTTTCAGGGGACTTGATGCAAAATGGCTAGTGACAGGTAGTGGGCCTTTGTGGTTAATTTGACCATTATGCATCAACTTAATGTTAGTGATACTTCTTCTCTGATTTGTCCTAGTTACATAATATCTTGCTGAGTTTTAGAGAGAGTTTTGGTTTAGAGGTCAATCCTAGCATGTTTCTTAGAGTGGAGTTGTGGCTGTGACATTTATGTCAACATGAGGGAAGACACTATTGCAGATATTGGTGCAAAATGGTCATGAAAATTTGAATTCGTAATATATTGTGGAATCAAAGTAAGAAAAAGAATAAGTAAATGATTTAGGCTAAGAAAACTTTTCAATCTGGTAGGGCAGTAGGGATGCTGCATTCTGAAGTAAAGACAGGGAAGTGAGTTGATAAGGAGTGACGACTCTCTCCAATTTATGTAAAAAGTTTGGTTTAATTCTATTGATAAACCTTTTCTGGTTACAGTAAGGCCAAGGAGGGTTGTCATACAAATTAGGATATGCGAGGATGTCATTAAAATTTTACTGATATAATAATTCAGTCAAATACAAAATTTCTAATGGAATCTTTTTGCAGTTTAAATATCAGCTAATATACGTATTATGTTGAATTGTAGCTAATTTACCTTTTGTAATTCAGAAAGGTTGTTTCATTTTAAAACTTATTGCTAATTTGGTTATAACCTCGTATAAATATCATGGAAGAAAGGAGATTGGTGAATTTAATTCATACGTTTCCTTTGTTTGGATAGTAATGTGCCAGTCTGTTTATAGAATGATTCTATGTGGGGATTTGTTTAACAAAAAAAAAAAATTTAAAAGGATAACAAGGATATCACTAATTACCAAATGAAGAAAGCACACACACAAATACAAAGTTTATGACTATGGAAAAGAAAATGACAGACACAGTTAACATAGCTTAACCAAAACACGTCCACTCCAGATAACTCGATCAGCATTGGGAACTAGAAACATTATTTCTTGTCGATCAGCATCCTCGACAATATTTATGGCGGCTCTGAAAAGGTCCTTGATAACTCGGTAACCTGTGCCCGTTTCTTCTTTATATCAGTCGAGATAACCTGCAAACCATGATATGAGTACACCTCGTCTAAAATAGGATGCAAAATAAAATAAAATAACATCAATATAAAAGCTCATGATGATTTAATGAATTACCCTTATAATCCTTCTCAGAAACTCATTCTCCTTATTCATCTTTGCAATTTCTATCTGTAGCTGGGCATGGTACGCCTGAATAGAAAGGAAGAAATAAAATTTAGTGGCTTTTGAAAACTTTGACAAAACCGTTTCCTCTGGGTCTTATAACTAGCTTTCTAAATGACAATGGCATTTGATGCATTAGTCACCCATGTTACATTGATTTAATTACGTGGGAGACAAGCGGTAGGTTTCATAAATTTTTCGAGTTTTAGGGTTTTGACTGCAAAGTGTTCCTTTCCACTGTTGCAATGTCATCCCTAAGCGCTCCAACCGTACAACCCTTTTGGGTGATCTTTACCTGCCTAACTTGACCCGGTAATTGTTCATACGAGCCTAGACCCGGGAGGGAAGGGAAATGGATTTGTAAGGCCAAACCCATTGAGTTTGTTGGAAAAGGAAACAAAATACCCGAATGGGTGGCGGTACCCAAAGTAGAATCTTTGCCAATGATCCCATTCCCTGCTATAGATTTGAATGAATGAACCGACATTTGGGTATTTGCACGATGTTTATGGTGCCAGTTGTTCCTGAAAAAAACAAGCGAATCGGTGTTAATATAAGTTGCTTTGAAATGATGCGAGAGAAAGGAAAGTTTCTACGGGAAGTGATTGATCTCTTACCCGGTGATGGAAAAAGACAACTTACCGGTTTCCTTGCTCTCTTGACTTTGTGCGATTCTCTCTGTTCTTTATCGTCTGCGCCTGTCTTGGCCAATGGCTGTTTTGCATTACATCGGCATCGGTGGTGTTGATGGCGATCTACGATTACGCCATTTCGAGGACCCGAATATGTTAATGAACCGATGGTAAGGATGTGCCCCTGAGCGGCTTGTTTCTGCATTCACTTCATGGGATTCACGGTGAAGCCATTGATGACTTGATGGTAGCTCCTTGATGGCCTTTCTACCCCTCCCATTATCTACCCCAAGCTGCGAGATCCATTGGTTCCAAAACATTGCGGCGCTACGTGAATTGGGAATGGCAGGAACGATCCATTTCCAATGGATAGCGATGTCTCTTGATGGTTTCCTCGGGCTTTTCATTTCTCATCCAATTTTGTAGAAGAGATTCTTGTACGTTTTCCCGATTTCGAAAGTATAAAATTCGCCCCAGTTGGATCATACGAAACGAGAGATGGCCAGGCGTGAAATTCTTGGGCTCCTTGGAGATGTACCCCCAAAGCGGTGGTGAAAGCACTTTTCGCTTCCCTTCATTGGAATTGCAGAACCACGGAAGCATAGTGTCTAGATCTTGAAGATGCAATCAAACTTCAATTAGTTTGGTAGCGGATGAGAAATTAGCTAACGAAATATTGTTGAATTGCTTATGTGATCGTCTGAGATCTCATTTTCTCATTGAAAGCAAATGCAAATCCTGCAGAAGAAAAGCAGAGTCGATCTGGGATATATATTATGAGATGAAATTGTGCAAGTGTATTTTTTTCTTTCTTTTTCGAATTCCATACTCATCGGTTGTGAAACAATAAACAAGCGTAGTACCTTTGAACTCTCTTGTTAAAGACGAGCGATGTTTTAAGAATGGGATGAACTTCAAAAACCTTCACCTTCACCATTGCCAAGTTGTGTTGAGTACCCTCTGAATGCTCATACGGAGAGACTATACCTGAGAAATATAAAGACGGAGAAGATAAGGAGTCAAGGAATATAAGCGACACGAGAAGATAAGGAAGGGAAGAAACTTTATGCAGAGTGCGAGAGATGCTCTGATCAACATGCAGGCTCGGCGGAAGTGCCAAGGCCAATCGGTTTTTTCCAAAGGGAAAAAGAGTTGAAACCGATGCTACTTTCATTGTGAGCTCGTAAGGTGCGACTAAAAAGGACACTTCAAGCTAATCAGGTAATTATTTTATTGTGCGAGTGCAGTAGGTTTCTAGAATCTCTCTACGGTTTGCTTTGCAATAGAATAGTGTATACATGTTTCTTGACTTTATAAAATATCATAATATGCCATTGGATTTATCGAAAAAGCAATTTAAAAGATGTATTAAGTTTCCAGTATCTATTGATTCCCAAAATCTTAGGCTGTAAAAGTAAAGACCTATTCCCTTTTTTCCTTAGAAAAATTGATATTCTAAACCTTATTTTTTCTTTTTCTCCATTACTTTTGTAACTTTATGTAATTAAGACTTTTAATTTTTTGGTATGTTTTGTTTACAATGTGAACTTCTAAACATGTTTTCTCACTATATTTATGGAGGTTAGGTCAGTGATGATGATTGCATAGAAAAAGACTTTATGCTAAGTAGTTAAGGAATGTTTGTGATCGTAATGCGAGTATCGTTTCGTAGTGACTTGATGCAGTTTTCGAAATCCTCAAGTCTCCTGATTAGAGCACAAACATGGATCTTTCTCTTGGTTTCTTTCCACAATATTGTTCGTGTCTTAACAAAACACAAACTTTTGGCACAAAATTGATTTCAAGTTGTATAATTTCTGGTATTTAGTCAGTCTAATCTTGTGCGTTTTGGTGATTCTAAATACCCTGAAACTTTGGCACAATTTTTGCATTCTAATGATGAAAACATCGGGTGTTCCAACACACGGTACTAGTACATGGACAAAAACCACCCACCATGACCTCTTCTAGGATAAAAGAGAAATGCGAAAACAAGTGCGCAAATTATTTGATTAGGTAATGGCAAAAATTTGAGATATGACGGAAAATAAGGTGGTCGATAAATCGAAGCTATAGGATGTTAAGTTTGATTCTCATTCTCATTTTGAGTTTCATATTTTCTCTTACTTAAAAATAAAATGAAAAAAAAAGACGATATCCCATTTAATTTGGACTTTCTCATACATCTACCTCCTCATGCAAAGCAAAGAGAGAGTTTCTGACTATGTGACGGAAGAACTGTAGTTGAATTGCCTACCCTCTTTTTTTTTCGAATAGTGCATTATTGGTTTTTATACATTACCTTAAACTTTGATACGGTTATAAATTTAGATAATAGTAAAAATTGTTCATTGTGTTGTTATAATCGATGAAGGCGCATAATTATGATGATAGTTTCTTAGTAATGACTTATATGTACTTATAGCTCTTAGAATTTTTCATCACATTTGAATCAAAAAGCTCCTCATTATCGAAGGAAATTTTGTTTATTTTCTCCCAAACCATCCAAAAATGATATAAGGGAGCTACCAGCCAGACCTTTTTATGCTTCTTGCCTACGCAAGGCCACCTTGACAAAAGTCTTTCTAACTGACAATGGAAGGATCCGCGTCATGCGAATAATGCTTGAGTGCGATGGATTGGAACATGATCAATTGACTCTTCTTTAGCAAGACAAAGGAAATATTTGTTAGCTAGAGACTGGCCCCTTCTCTTTGGTTGATCCAAAGTTAAGGCCTTATCCATGCAATCTATCAAGAAAAAAGGCCCTCTTAGGGAGGAATACAAGGGCCCTAAATGATGCCTCTAAAAGATAGGATTGCAAATATAGGATCCAAAGCACCATAAATTGACTTCATAGAAAAACTTCCCATCCTTAATCTCAAGCACCTTCTCAAATTTTGTAATCACTCTCTTCTTTTGTATTGTCGAGAGAATCCCTCACAAAGTCTCTCCATCCCGATTGTAGAGAAGCCACAAGCGAGGATTCCTGACCCCCTCCTTAAGCGAAAGTCTGACCTTTGCCCACTGCACTATTTTAGCTATTGTAACACCCGAGGGAGGCAAACACACAAGGCATTGTCTCTTATCCTTCCAAAATCCATTCTTCTACCACCTTAACGAAGAACATAATTTACATTAACGATAAAGCCCTTCCTTCCTAATCTATTCCATAATCCGTTATACCCCTTTCATATCAGGTACACCACTTTCTTCTTCTATCAAAACTTCCTACTAATAGCATGCTTTCAAAGAGCCCCCCTTTCTACCATAAAGCGACATTTGCACTTATAGAAAAGGACCCTATTAAGAATAAAAGACTTCTAACACCCATTACCTTCTTTTATTTTGAATAGACATGATCCACTTTCTTGGATGAGGCTTAAGCTAAAGCCCCCACCAGAAAGTCCCTTTGTGATATGCTTTAATCTCAATCTATCTACTCTTGACATACGCAAAAAGACATGAAGTAAATGGGCATGCTAAACAACTTGCTACAACTGATAGTGATTCTCCTTCCTTTAGATATAATTATCTTTTCCACATTGCTAATCTTTCAAAACCTCTCCTCCACCTCAGCCCAAACCATCGTAGATTTATGTGGAGCATCCAAGGGAAGCCCTAAGTATGAGGAAGGAAGTGCCCTCACTGTCCAACCAAGCTTAAATCCATTAAAGTTTTTATCCCAAACCTGTAAATCTCACTTTTGTCATCGATAATTCTTGGCTAAATAAGCCATCTAATCTTGGGAAGTTTGCAAAAACAAGCATATCATCTATAAAATAGAAAATAAGTGATTTGACCCACATGTCCCTTCTTCTTCACCCATTAGCCTAACCAAGCCTACACTCATTGTTCTATTATTAAGGCTACTTGAAACCTCTATCCTTTTCAAATAAATGGTGTATGGGAAAATCCCTTGTATAAATCCCCTAAAGTTATGAAGGAAATCTAACAATGTGTCATTTACTTTTTTTTTTGATAAGTAAAGTGGACAATGTATTAACAAAAGCAGGGGCCAGGCTCACAAAGTATCTGAGTTGTATACAAAAAAAACAATAAGGCAACGAAACCTACCGCTAGGAGTACTAGAAGAATACACATTAATAAATTTCAATAGTACTCCCTCATAGATAAGGTCAGTCCAAGTAAGGGATGTTATAAAGGAGTTTCACTTTCTTGGGAAAATAACATTATCAAAGACCATCATGTTCTTTCCTTCCAATTGCCCAACGGGCTGAGGCGTTGCTTGCCATAGACTACTTTTTGCTTTCTTCCCACAACAATGGCTTATTGTTACTCGCAGAGACATTGTTAAGGTAGAAATGTACCACCTTATAAACTACCCATATCTCACCCAAATCCCATTTTTTCATAATAAGAAGCAATAAATTCCAATTTATGTGATTATATGCCTTTTTTATGTCTGCTTCATGTCAAGCTTGCTCAATGCTCCACATTTCTTACTTCCTCAACAAAGAATCTACAGCCTTATTACCAATCAATGCAATATTAAAAATTTATCTTCCCTTAAAGAAAGTATTTTAGGATGAAGACACCCATCATACTTACTATCACCTTCTTTAGCCTATTAAGCGAAAACCTTTGTCAACGGCTTGTCTGGGCCTTCCATGAAACTAATAGTTTACAAAGTCTCTATGGTCATTTGCCCCTCATTTTTAGACTTCTTTCGCAGACACTAAGCTTTCCAAGGTTCTTACAAATCTTCCATGCTCATAGGAATTCTTTGAAAAAACCTATAACCTTGTATTTCTAAACTACGAATGGGCGCCGGAATGGAGGAGAATTCATCCTAGCTAGGTACTTTGTCCTTGCTGGGCTCAAAAAGGGTGAAGAAAACCTCTTCCACTGAGAATGCCTCCTCTAGCCTCAACATCCTCACCTCCAATTCTTTAAAAATTCAATCCATTCAAACTTGGATGCCAATCACTAGAATCTGTCATTAGATTTTGGAATGCACTAACCACACCACATGATTCTCATACTCTTTTGATAACCAGGTTCCATTAATTTTGATCTTAGTCATACAATTCCTCCTATTGTGAGAGTTAACCGTCCTAGGGCTAGTGTTCCTATTACCTTCCCTCAACCACATTTCTCTTGATTTTATCTCCAGGAAATTTTGTCCATGAGGACCTATTTCTTGAAATCCTCCCTTGCCTCCATTCTAGCCTCCACCTTTTCCACCAATAGAACTCTTGATTTCTCCTGTTCATCCTAGAAAATCACTTGATGCAATGCCAAACCCTTTTTAATGCCAACATTCCCAAACATTTCCTTGTTCCCGAGGGTTTTCAAATTGTTCTTGAGCCTTGACTTCTTTCTTCAAGAATAAAGCCAAAAGAAACCGTTTGAAATTAAACCCTTGTGACCAACACTTCCCGGTAACTCCTTAAACATCTCCTCTATCAACCACATATTTTCAAAGCTAAATGGAGCTGAGCCTCTCCTCATCAAACATTGGTCTAGAGAGACCTTTATACCATCCCATGAAATGACACTCGATCCTTAGATACCAAAAATTGATCCAATATTGACATGGATTGATTCTTCAACCCATCACTCCAAGTTAATCGACCCCGTTACAAGGGAAGTCTCCTAAAATTGAAATCATTAATCACCTTCGAGAACCTTTTGATGGTTATCCTCTTCTCTATTACACTCACTAAGGGATCTAGGCATATTAAAATCCGCCAGTCACCTTTAGAGATTATTCCTGACCCACGAATGGCCCCAGCTTCTCTAAAAATATTCTCTGCTTCCCATTCATGGTAGGACCATATACCCTTGAATCCACAATAATCCATCCTTACAAATTTTAAACCAATAATATATTAGAGTGGCCCTCTACAGACCAACTTTGGATCTCTATTATTACAAAAATGCATCACCTTTATAGTTGCTCCTTTGGATTGACTATTCTCTACTCTAAAAATGTATCTACTCCTCATTTTTGCACCGCTATAAGGGTTGTATCTTGAATTTTTCTCTCCTACTAATAAACCAAGTCCACTCTTTGATTAATTGATCAATGCCTTAGTTATCTTCCTCTTATTAGTCATTAACTCCTTACCTTCCAAAAGAGGAGAAAAATTTCTATCTTCATCTTGACAGCGGACTTTAGCCCCTCCTTTGTTCCGCTCGCTCTTTTCCCATGACGTATAATTAATTGAACATAAACTTTTTAGTTTGCCGTTTCAAACCTTATGGGTATTAAATGACCAACTCTCCACAAAGCTCAAGCTTATAGTTTGGAACAATATGAATATCATGCTTGACACCACATCTCATACTACATTTATACCCATGCACATGAAGAGTTAGAGTCCATTATGGACTTTCAAATAAACATGAGGATTAAATTGCAAAGAGAGGATTCGAACCCAGGACCTCTTGCCAAACCAAGCTCTAATACCATGTTAAATGACCAACTCTCCTAAAAGCTCAAGCTTGTAGGATTTGAGTTTAATATGAATATCATGCTTCAACATAGATGTTGTATAACCCCTCTTTTTGTACTGTTCTCTTCCTTTTTTTCATCCTATGAAGCAGATTTAGGATTTCCTGTTAAAATTCTTTTGTTGAGGATCCTTAAAACTTGTTGTACTTCACCAGACAGCAGTTGTTCCAACAACTTTAAGACCCTCCACTTCTTGCATAGAACCCACATCCATGGTCCTTTAACCTCTATCCCCAACTCCCACCTCAACCATATCCTTCCCCTCCCTTAGATGACCCGCGCCGTAGAGGCTTGGCCAAAAGCAGGGAAGAAGTCTGAGAGAGCTAAGGCTTGTAGGTAAGAAGAGATTTTACTACTGGTCTTAAGCCAACAACGCTTCATACGTAATCACAACCCAATTGTTTTATCTCAAGTGTGATCTTTTGATTAGAGCTCCTAGAGAACCTCTGCTTGAGAAAGACCTTTCTCACCTCTTTGGATGCTCACCGCTAGCTACAAAAACACAATTTGAGAAGTTCAGGCTTCTATAATCCATCGCCCGTAGCAGCCCGTGAGAAGCCCTAATTCTGCTCCAAGGCTCCTCTCAGTCGGTGGTAGGCCTTGCATGTCTTTAGACCTATGAACACCTTACATGGATTGACTGGGCCTATGCTTGGCCTAAACAAAACGACCTGCTTCTCTGCATCCACCTAATCCACTTTTGAACACACCCAATTTGGTATATCTTGACATGTTGGTCCCTATACCTCTTCCTGCATCCTCTAAGGTCCCTCCTGCAAAACCTTTGGACCCTCTACAAGACACTACTGTAGAGGATGGAACAGTAAATAATGCGACTTCTTCTAGTCTTGCTCTAAGAATCGACATGTCATGTACCCCCACTTATGCCTCAAATTGCAGCACCCTTCCCTTTGGACGCTCACTGAAATTAGCGTGTAGGCTATGATCTTCTCCTAACCACTATAACGCCACTCATGCAACTCCCTCTTAGCAACACCGAATTTGCTGGGAGTCTGTGAGGACTTACACCTCGATTTAATGAAACACTCTGATCCCATCATGACCTGACAGAAATTGGATAAATTCCATCCAACTATCTTCACTTAAATTATGACCCATTGTACCTTAGAAAAAAAAAAGTTATATCTTCAACAACAATATAGCCTCCACAACCACCCAGCTTTTTTGGACACCTCACCCTCCGCACGATAGAGGAGATTGACAGCGAATTCTGATAGCATAAGCCCCTTGTGGAAGCACATTCTTATTAGCATATTATGGAAGCACCTCATCGTCAGGTTCCATTTTTCCAAATGTAGAAGACTCTCCTTAACCCTCCTTTTCCCCATGGTAAGGACCCTCGGCCTCAACGGGAGCTGAGCTTCAACGATAAAAGACCTGCTTTACAACGATAATTCTCGATCTTCCCTTAGAAGGCGTGTGAGCGCCTCGTAAATCTGACAGGGATTCAAATTGAAAAATCTCCCCACCGATCCACAAATAATAGTCCAAGCTTTGTTCCGTCATGCGTGCAACTCCCTTTCCCGTTCGAACCAAACTAAGGTGGCTTTTGTTTTTCACTTAAAAACTTTTTTTCGACAATGTTAAATAGTTCTTAATAGTATTAAGTATTAAGTTTGTTTTTAACACATTGGAAGTGAAGTCTTTGCTAGCTCTCCTCCTTGTTGGGGAAGGATGGTGTTTCTTGTTTTGGAAGATGACTTTTTTCTAAATAGAAAAAGCCAAATATTTTGCTTTTTCTTTTCAGAATTTTTTTTTTGAAATTTCAGCAATAAATCATGAAAAAGTTAAAAAACAAATAGGTTGATTACTGAAAGCTATTTAGTTTTTAGAAAAAACCCAAAAAACAAACGCCGCCTAAGTCTCCTACCCTCGAGCTTGTGTGTTTGCGGCCTGCATAAGCGGCTTTGACAACCCCTTCCCTCAGAGACATTTGGAGCATCGAATCCTTCCCCCAACACATTAGGCCTTGCGGCCTGCACGGTGTTCCATCCTGCAATTAGTCCCTTCCCTTTTGGGAAAATAAGGTAGAAGCTTTTTGTCTCAAGATTGCAAATTGAATGGAGAAGGAACCTTCCCGCTTTGTTTCAGCAAAGCTTTAGTCTATATTTGCTTCCCCCTGCTTTAGTCACAAGGCAGCTTTATTTTCATTCTCCACCTGTGAGCTAACTCATCAACAGGACGAAGCAAGCTCTCTTCCCCAAACCTGATATAGAGAGACACCTCGGATCTCTCCCGGACACCCTTTCCACTTCCCTTGCACATCCTCAACCACAAGCTCAAAAGATTTAGACTCCATAGGGTACCAACTTCCCCCACCCTTGAAGCTTCACTCATTGGAATTCTAGTTTTAGGGTTTGTGCTCTCACTAATTAGAAGATGTAGTTTATATATATAGCTTGTTTTCAGAAGTGAATAACTTGTTTTTGGATTTTCATCATTTTTCTTGCAAGTCGGTTTCTAAAGAAGTATTTATATTTTGCATGGTTTGTATAGAAACTATATATATCGTGAACCCAACTCCTCATAGCTTATGCTACTTGGAAACTTTGTTACTCTACATAGTTTATAGTTAAACCTATTTCTCTTCCTAACTATCTTTGTTTTCAAATACTTGATATCCTCATAGTTATTGTTGCGGCTATCACAATTGGTATGAGATTGCACTCATGGGGTACTAGAGCATGTTGCATATTGTAGGTTTAAATCTTAACGACTTAAACTTTTAGATAAAATTGGTTGCTCAGAAATTGCATAATATATGTGCTAATTCATCTTAAGCAAACATTTGCTAATTTATAATACACATCTTGAAATTCTCTACGTTCTTGATTCAACCAAAAATCATATGAGTCATACGTTTGGTTCTTCATTTCAAGTTGATATATAAAAATTGTATTTGTTTAGTAGCGGCGTATCACGATGGCATTATAGGCGAGAACTTCTGGTAGGTTTATACTAGCTTATTCATTTCTTATTTTCAAGTCTAGAAAAGCCGGGGAGCAGACATCAGTAAGTGTTGGTGTACTAGTTATCTATACCTAAAATATATATATCTATATATATATATATATATATATATATATATATATATATATATATATATATATATATATATATATATATATATATATATATATATATAGAGAAGTGAATTAGAAGAAATCATCTTTCTTAATAATCTCATACGACTTCTATGAAACCATCAGAGTGCTAGTTGTAAGAAATGCCTTTGTTCACCGCCAGCAGGTCGCTGGATCTTTGTTCTTTGCTACCATGAGCCATGGCGGACCCGGGGTTGTTCCGACTCTTGGGTCTTAAGCCTCGATCTGAGTGCCCGAACCCGGGGAGGCTATCATTGAGATGAAGCTCATTAGCTCCTACTTTTAGTTGGATTCACAATAATAGGGTTGTTTGAATACTCCAGATGGCTTATGGTTTGGTTGGTGTTATGTTAAGTAGTTGTTCTCAAGATTGAAGGGTGTCACAAAGTATGCTACCCCTGAAAATGTTCGTATCGGGATGTTCTAAATTTTTTATGGGCTAGCTTCTGTGTTGTGTACAGAATTTCTTGAATATGAGCATTTCATTCATTATTGTTTGAAATACACATTTACAATATTGGTTGCCATTTATTATAATTTTGTCAATTTGAAAGGCTTCAAGTTTTGAA
Organism: Tetrastigma voinierianum; assembly: GCA_016808115.1. Classification (NCBI taxonomy): domain Eukaryota; kingdom Viridiplantae; phylum Streptophyta; class Magnoliopsida; order Vitales; family Vitaceae; genus Tetrastigma; species Tetrastigma voinierianum. The sequence continues at coordinate 280,598 of JAEQBH010006188.1, forward strand.
TTGATTTCGGTGTGTTGGCTATTTCTTGGTACAACGACATTATTTGATTTTCATGTCATTTGCTATGGTAATGTCTGGTTCTTAGAAAGTACCAAGGAAGGTAAATAAGTAAGAAAGAAAATCATATATAATTAAAATTAGTTAGAAATTTATACTATAGAAACCAAGAGGAGAAGAGTTGAAGGAATGAATTCCTTGTGTCTTTTTCATTGAGTCATCATACATATATATACAACAAGGTTAAGTTATACATTAGATAAGATGATCTACTCTACCTAAATTGTTACAACCATATAAGAAAAGTATCCTAATAAGATACAAACCAATATGTTAACGTAAGATACATACTATAACGCTCCTACTCAAGTTGGAGCATAGATGTTAATCATGCTCAACTTGTTACATAAATAACTAACCGGTCTCCATTTAAGTCTTTGTGAAGATATCATCTAATTGTTCTCCAATCTTCACATATTACCTTAGAAATCATACGAGTTGTATTTTCTCACGAGCAGAGTGTGATCTTCATGTGTTTAGTTCGTTCTGGAAAAATAGAATTGAGGTAATATGAAGGTCCTTTGATTGTCAAACTAGAACTTTGCTGGGAGTGAGGTTTTAATACCGACTTCGGCCAAAAGTTGATGGAGCCTCATAATCTATGCAGATTATGCTTGCTCTGCTCTTTCGGATGCACTAGATCGAGATGCTTATTTGTGTTTCTTACTCTTTCTTAGATCCTTCCCAATTTGCATCTGAAACACTCAAGTCTATTATGCCCATGATTACTGTATAAAATACCACGTCTCGAGGCTCCTTTCAAGTAACATAGAATCTGTTCTACAGCCGCCCAATGATCAATTGTTGGAAAAGACATGTATTGGCTTACAATACTAACAGAGTATGCGATATCAAGGTGTGTTACTGTAAGGTAGTTCAACTTCCCAACCGGCCTTTTATATCTCTTAGGGTCTTCAAATAATTCGCTTTCTCTAATAAGATGTAGGCTTTGTGCCATAGGGGACTAACATGGCTTTGCTGCCATCTTCCCTGTTTCAGACAATAGATCCTACTTTGCATATTTCCTTTTTAGATAAGAAAGATTTCACGTTTGCTCCTCACTTAACCTCAACACCTAGAAGTATTTTAGCATGCCCCTAAGTCCTTTGTGTAAGTGATTATGAAGAGGACTTAGTGAAGATATACCTACCATATCATCCCTAGTAATGATAATATCATCAACATACAACTAATAAGATGATACACAGCAGAGTTTCTATAAAAGACAGGAATGATCCAGTTTGCTCTTACGAGATACCAAATTTCTCAATCTTCACAGATTTTCAAACCACACATGGAACTTTGTTCTAAGCCATACAATGATTTCGAGGCGACAAACTCCAATCTCTACGAGCATTAGAGCACGGGAGGTTGCTCCATATAAAAACCTCTTACTGCAAGATCCCCATGAAGAAAGACATTTTAATATCAAGTTGATGGGTCCGATGCATGAGTGGGTACGCTGAGATATAAGCGGTCGAATAGAGGAGTCGGCTTGGCAGCCGGGAAAAAGTATCAGAATAATCTACATAGGTCACAAGGAATATCCTTTATGACAAGGCCCGGATCGACACAGCAGGTGATCCACCGGGTTAACCTTCACTTGTAAAGCACCCGCCGGCAACCAGTGGCTTTCTTCCTAGCGGTCGCGCACCAAGTCTAAAATATCATTGTCGGTTAAGGCATCCGCCACGCCTCTATCGCCTTCACGTCAGCAGATGATCTAGGGCTTCAGAAACCTTGTTAGACAATGAAATAGAGTCCAAAGATGCAATAAACGAACATGAATGAGATGATAAATGGTTATAAGAGAAAAATGCGGAGATTGGATGAGTACACTGACATTTACCTTTACGGAGAGCAATAAGAAGGTCATGACTAAGAACTGGTTCTGATGTCGAAGCAGCCGGTGGAGGGCTCAAGACTGAGGGGTGTAGGCATCGAGCATAGACCTAAGTGATAAGAGGCTTTGTCAGTGGTGGAACCAAAGCTGGAACTGGTGAGACAAGGTATAAGCAGGCAAGTCTTGTCTCGCCAAATTTAGTGTGGATCGGGTATGGAGAAAAGGGTATTCTCAAGAAGGTGACATAAACAGGAAACCCAGTACTGCGAAGGCTAGGACGATAACACCTATATCCCTTTTGAACTCGAGAGTAACCAAGGAAGATACACTTCAATGACTTAGGATTGAGTTTAGATACACACGGACGAACATCCCGAACAAAACAAGTACACCTAAATACCCAAGGCTCAATGGGAAACAAAGATTTATTGGGAAAGAGGGTTTGAAACACAGTGGCCTGATCCAAGACAAAGGAAGGCATCCGATTAGTAAAAAAACAAGCGATGGAAACAACATCAGCCCAGAAATGCTTGGGCATGTGCATTTGAAATAATAAAGCCTGAGTGGTTTCAAGAAGATGTCTATTTTTCTTTTAGCAACTCCATTATGAGAAGGAGTATTAACACAAGATGTCTGATGAAGGATGCCATTTTGAAGCATGAAGGACTGAAATTGTTCGGACATATATTCTTTGGCATCATCACTTCTCAGATTTTGAATAGAAACATGAAACTGAGTATTAATTTTAGCACAAAAGGCATAGAAGTGAGAAAATAAGTTCGAACGGTTTTTCATTAAATATAACCAAGTTGTTCGTGAATAATCATCGACAAACGTAACAAAATACCGAATTCCAATTGGGGACACAACTGAACATGTACCCCACACATCTGAATGGACTAACTCAAAAGGAGCACAAACTCGTTTATTAACTCTAGAACAAGAACTAAGACGATGATGTTTCGCAAACTGACAGGACTCATAATCTAAGGACGACAAGCTTGAAAATTGGGGACACAATTGCTTCAATAGAGGAAGAGAGGGGTGGCCCAATCTGCAATGAGTCTCAAATGGTGTAGTAACCCCGGAACATGCAATAGGTCGATCTTTGTATAATCAAGATGTAGAGACCCAGTCCTAGGTAATCATTGCCAATAATCACAATTTCATTATAAGATCCTAGAAGATACAATAATCGAAAGAATGAGACATAACATTTAAGAGTTCGAGTTAGTTTGTTCACAGATATCAAATTAAAAGAAAAATTAGGTAAACTTAAGATAGATGATAGAGGAATAGAAGGAGTGAGAAAAATGGTGCATGAACCAAGAACACAGGACTATGACCCATCTGCTAAAGTGATAGTGGAAGATGAAGTTGTAATTGAAAGGTAGAAAATAGATTGGAATTACCTGTCATGTGATCTGTGGCTCCATAATCAATAACCCATTCGAAGGACGAAGATGAGACAAGGCATGTGTTTAGGTTACCAAATTCGGCTATAGCTTTAATCGGAGTAGATGGAGACTTGATGATTCTTATTAGTGGAACACAGCGAAGTTCGTGCGAGAGAATTGAGCAGGCAAGCGGATGCCTCATTAGAGGGAGGTATATGGGTAGATGGAAATCTCGATTTCGGTTTTGCAATTTCTTACGGAGTCTCGTATCACATGTCGGGCTTACGCCCGATGTGCACTGGCCTCGAATTAGGCCCTTTAATTATTTTGTTGGGTCACTATTTGCATCTTGTGGCTATCTGACTCCTGCTTATTTTGACCCGACAAAGCCTTTGCTCATGCAGAGCGGATGGAAGAGTAGTCGAGGATATTTCTGTGTGTAGTATTTAATTTGGGCATTTCTTGGGAGAAAGAAACTTCAAGATTGGACAGAATCCGCGCCTTAACAAAATCATACTCATAAGGGAGGGCGGCTAAGAAGCCCATCGCTGCCATTTTTTCTCCCTGATCTTGTTGGGCCTTAACATCTGGACTAAAGGCCTTAACATTCAGTTCCTCATATGTCTTTTTATAGTCCATGAAAAATTCCTTAAGCAACCGATCTTGTTTCTCAGAGTGATAAAAGGCTCGACACATCAAAGATGCGAGAAATATTTCCCTTTTAGAATACACAAATTCAAATAATCCATTAGCTCCTTCACAAACTCAAAGTGATTAATGAGAGCGAGTAGTTTACCATCAATGGAGTTACGAATTTGGAGAAAGAGACGGGCATCATCCTCTAACCATCGGTCCTTTGAATCATCAATAGGAGGGTCCTCATTAAGGTGACTGGTCGTACGAATACTCCTTAAGTAGAGGTAGATTGTTTTACTTCAATCTAAGTAATTAGGACCAGTCAGCTTGTCCTCTGTGATTTTAGACATCATCGGGACCACTTCGGGCGTTGAAACAGGCTTCTTATCTGCTGAATCAGTCATATTGAAGTCAAAGGGAAGTAGATCGGGGCTAGAAATTGCCTCCGAGAAATCAAAGACTCAAAAATCTCCCAAAACCCTAGACTGAGGATGTTGGACCACAAAAGCCACCAAAAACAGCAAATCCAAGTACCAAACAGGGAAACCAAGTGGACAGGAGGTCCTGTCGGTGCCGGACAACACCAGAGAGGAAGACTGAAGCTGGAATAGTCCCCCACGCATCCACACGTGCGGTGCATGTGGATCTGGCCTGAATCGCTATGGTGGCGTAGGCTCCCTGGCTGTGGTTTTTAGGCCACCAGATTTTTGTGGTAGGTATGTCGATAGTTGGAAAAGCTGCTCAGGTTGGCGGTGAGATCCCACTCCTTGAAATAGGTGTTTAAAAAAAAACCCCACATAGCTCTCTTGAGCACTCTAAAAATATGCCTAAGCGTCAAAAACTCCTACGTAATCTAAGTCCTGAAGCTCGTACCATGTAGAAACCAAGAGGAGAAGAGTTGGAGGAATGAATCTTTGTCTTTTTCATGGAGTCATCATACATATATATACAAGAAGGTTAGGCTATAGATTAGGTAAGATGATCTACTCTACCTAAATGGTTACAACAAAGTAAAGTATCCTAATAAGATACAAATCCATATGTTAACGTTATGATACATACTATAACATATACATTTTTAAATTGGCTGATCTTCATCTTGACAAGTAAATTCAATGTTGAAAATCCAAATAATTTGTTAACTTTTAGTGTTATTTTTTATTTTCCTCCACCTTTTCTTTCGCTATGTTGTTCTCTCTCTACTTTTCTTTAGATTTTCCCTCGAAATTTTCAAGAATCAAACATAATCCATAGGTTCTATGGTGATTCACATTGATCATCATATTTAAATTTTGTAGAAGAATGATTCACTTTACTATTTTTCATTAATATATGGTTGCTAGTTAATAGTTACAAGTTAGTTTAGTTATAATGGTGCTATGCTATTATTTACTTGTTTAAGACTAAATATTATTATATTATTTAGATTCTATCATTTTGTATATTAATTATTATTAGTTATTTGTGCAGTGATTATTTTTGTTTGAATTGATAAAATTTATGAAATTACTTTTATTTTTAGCATTTTTAAGGTTGTGACTCATTTCGGCCTGGTTCGAGGCTTTTGATCCACATCTATCTTAGATTCCTGTTTCTTAATGGTTTGCTTCCATGAAGTCACATGCCTAAAAAAGCATGTCCATTACATTAGCATAAATTTTGTGACTTGCTTCACTTTGGGCTTGAAAAAGTATCAAAGGATAGAAATGAGTTTAACCTGAGGACGAAAAGTTTGAAAAATCATGATAACTTTCATGACATAGAATTTTTTTTCATAAAGCTTGGAATATCTTACTCAAATATGGTCGTCATCTATTTAAAGGCATCATTGGAACTCGATAAAACCTTTGCTAACTCCTCATCGTTAAATTAAGTGTCGTATATAGGTCCATCAAAATTTAATTGAGGGCAGGTGTTTTTTTTTTTTTTTTGTTAATCCCTCCATCTCACTGCTATTTTGGCACTTTTTTTGTACTCATTATATACTCTTAGGCGGGTTTTTTAATAGTTGTTATTATTGGTATTCTTATCTGACTACAAAAAGAGAAAAGAAAAAAGAGGAGAAATGATAATACTTTTAAATTTGGCAATGATACAATAGCAACTAGATCAATAGCAAGTTGTGTATCACATGGTGAGGAAGGCTCAGTAGGTAACTTAACTCTTTAGGCTTGTCCATAGCATATATGGCTAGAACAAAGATAATAATAATATCTTTACTTTCGTGAGTAGCAAATATGGGGAGACTTCCGGGGGATGGCACGCGCATGACATCAGGGGTGGCTTTGGTGTTGGTTTGTGGAAGGATATCAACAAAGAAGGGCCTCTCCTCCTACAAAATTCTGCCTTCTCCTTAGGCAACGGTAGGAGGATTAGATTTTGGAAAGATGTTTGGAGTTGTGAGGAGGCGTTGTGTTCCTCTTTCCCCTCTATGTTTTCCTTGGCAGTGCAAAAAGACGCTATGGTGTCTGATCTGTGGAACCATTTTAGGGAGGGAGGGGGTTGGGCTCCAACCTTCCTAAGGCCCCTTAATGACTGGGAGATGGAGGAGGTGGGAAGTTTCCTTTCCTTTATCCACAAGAAGAAAATCAGACCTGAGATTGAGGACGAACTCTTGGTAAAGGGATCCAGACTTGGTACCTTATCAGTGAGGATCATGTATAATGGTTTAGATAGCTCGGTTGGCCAGATTTTGATCGCCTTGTTCTTTGTGATTCCTTCGAATTAGCTTTTCGGCAGGAAGCCTCTTGGGGAAGAAAGTGATAGCATTGGAGCAACTTAAATGTCGGAAGATCTCTCACAAACATATGTTGCCTTTGTGAAGAAGGATGAGACTATAGATCATTTGTTAATCCTTTGCCATTGCTAGGATGCTTTGGGTTACTCTTTTGATGATAGTTGGGACCGCAGGTCTTTCCGCGTGCATCGAGCACACCCTCTTAACTTGGCAAAGAGTGCATGTGGGTAAAAAATGAAAAAAAATCTGGATGACCTCTCCTTTATGCCTTTTCTGGACTTTATGGCGAGAAAGAAATAGGGTGGTGTTTGATAATGGGGTTACCAACGCTCAAAAAATTAAAAACTTCAATTTTTGAGCAATGCAGCTCAAATTGAATGAATTTGGCATAGTGTTGTGCTCACGACTTCTCTTGTGGATTTTTGGCTTGGTTTGGTGCATGTAGGGTAAAACCCTTTGTGAATTGTTTTGTTTCCTTTTTGGGTCCTTTTGGTTTCCCTCTTGTTCACTTCCTGTGTACATCTTGGAACCTCTTGGTTCTTTTGATCTATATATTGTTTTTATCGATAAAAAAAATAATAATAATATCTTCACTTTCCCTCTCAATTTCCCATATTGAGCAAACTTTTTTATTGCTCCTTCTTTGACTTATTAAAAATTTCTTTTGAACTATGGAGAATATTCTTATGCTTGTTATGCACACGAGTGTAGGTATTTTGGTGGTCATCATGCTGAGTTGGAGGATTTTGATTTTGATATATAGTTCTTATTAGGCAAGGAAAAAAAAATTGGTTTCTTCTGTGCATTTGATGGACCTGTATTCATTTTCCCCCTTTTTGGTCCCTTGGAGGGCTCAAACTTGAAGGTTCCACATCCCTTCTCAACACCTTCGACTCGAGACACAAAGTCTCAAGGGCAGTCTTGCATTTGACTATTATTGGACACCCGGGGCGTATTGGACCTGGATTATGGTTATGGAAGTTATGGACCTTATGGTAATGAAAATTGAAACTTTGTGTTCCGATCAAGAGAGAGGTGCAACGTAAAGACTTTGTAATCTTATTTACTAACTGCTTTGGTGGTTTGTTTCTTCTCTTACGTGGAGTAGCCGGTAGGCCTGCTGTAGCCACGTAAATATTGCTGATTAACGCCAGGCATGATTAATTTTGTTATTGGCTTTCAGGAGTTCAATCCTTTGTTTGGTGAAATCTTGTGGCATCAACCTAACATTTTCTTGATTTCCATTGTGCCATTGTTAGCATCATCAACCTAGCTAACTTTCATTGTATGATGAGTTACTTAGGTTATATTTGATTTGTGAGGAATATGATAGATGTGCATATCTTATTTTTCATTGGATAAAGAAATATATATCCTTTGATGTGAAATAATAATAATAAATATATATATATATGATCTTATATATATATATAGGATCTGCTTGACGATATAACTCATATTTATTACATGGAATATGTTATCCTTACTCTTTATCTTATGATGTTATATCTAACTAATCAAATATATGGTAGCTTCTCTTGGGAGTTAGTTTATGTCCTTGTCATTAAAGGTGAATGGATATGTTTCCAAGCCATGGTAGGAGATCTTGGTCATATGCATGAAAAATGGATATGCTTATCCTATCTATTTTTGGTTGAACATAGGATAATATTATAGACAACATAACTTATCTTTATTACATGGATTATGAGTATCCTACTCTTATCTTATCTCATGTTATATCTGACTAATCAAATTTAACATTAGCTTCTTATAAGATCGAAGTTTATAGCCTATTCATCAAAGGTGTATGGATATACTTCCTAGCTATATCATATGGATGGGAATATCTTGATTAACAAACTCCCGAACACTTTTTTTTTTAATCCTAAAAACGCTTAAAAGTGTTTTTAAGACTAGAAACACTTTTAAAAAACAGCATCCAAATTGATTAATAGTTGGAGTCGATTCCCGTGAAGCCCCTGTTCTTCCTTGGTCATGGGCCATGGTTGGCTCTATCATATATTGATGAAAAACCCACCTATGTGGGTGCCACACAAACCCTCATGCATTTCTTTGATGAGGGGGGGGGGAAGGGTGTTATCCATTATTCGATCGCTCCAGTTTTAGCCATATTTACTACTTTTATTAAGATGGAAGAATGTTCCAGACGTTAGCTGCACGTGGTAAGGGTATGGGGAAATCAAAGCCAGGTTTACCAAGACATCGACCATCTTCTTCTCCAGCTCTAGGCACTTGGGCCACTTCGCACTTCTCAAAATGGGCAAACGATTATTATACGAAGGGTCGGATATCGAGTGACTTTTGCCTCACACTCTATGTTATCTAGGAGGCAACTAGATAAGTCCCACAACCGAGCTCTATGCTGTAGTGGCGAAGGGCTCAAGCCAAGCGGGCCCCCGACGAGACTATTTCATACTCGACTTCTTTGTTCGGGAAATTAGGAAGGAAAGCGAACATGATTGAGATTTTGTTAGATTTCATCATAAAATTCAAAGAAATATAAAGGGGAATAGGGTTAGAAATTTAAAAAAAGTAATAGATAAAAATAAGGAAAATAACAATTTAAATCATTAGCTTTCACCACTTTGTCATTTTATATCTGAACTAAAAGAAATTTTCTTTTAAATATATGTACTTTCATTTTAATAGCACTTCTAGTTTAGGATATCTCTAACCATAATATAACCTTGAATTGAGAAAATAAATTCATGTTATGAATAAAAAATCAATTTGAATTTTTTAGGTTTGAGAAAAAATGGATTTTAATTTTAAAATTAAAAACAATAATTGTCAAGTTTTTAAACAATTTTGAATTATGTTTCGAAAAAAAATTTGAATTAAAACTTTATAAAATGCGAATTTGCATTCTAAATCAAAATATTAATTATTTAATTAAATAAAAAGTAAATTTAATTAGTTTGGCAAATGGCATGGAATAATTAGTTTTAAAGACAAATATTATCTTATGAATTAAAAAAATACATTTTAATTAAAATTTAATTTAAAAAACCAATAATCTTAAGAATTCATACACATTTCTAAATTTGTAATAGAAAACTAAAGACTATTTTTTAATAGTTAAAGTGAAATTCATTTTTTCTAAAGTTCTTGATTCAAAATTGTCATTTTAAGTTAATAACTAACATTTCTAAAAAAATCTAAATTTAATTATTTTAAATTGAAATTAAAATTTAATTCGTGAGCTTGATGAGAATAAAATCGAAGTGGAAGACGAAAGGGGAAGAAAATAAGAAAATAGCCACAATTTCGTGTTTTCGTTTTATTTCAATCGACTAAATCCCGTGTTTTCGATTTAATTCGAAAACAAGGAAAACAACACAAAACAGTTTTTTGATTCATATATAAAATGTTGAAAATAGTGAATTCATTTTCTTTGTTTTCAAATTTGTTTTTGTCTTATTCTCGTAACTAAACGTGTTTTCCTTGTTTTCGAAAAGTTTGAATAGAGAAAATAGAAAATTTTCTACCTACTAAATAGAAAATAGAAAATTTTGAATAGAAAAAAATACACTTGCACAGTTCATCTCATAATATATATATCCCAGATCAGAATTCTGTTTTCCTTGCATGCATCACTACTCAACAATATTTCTTGTTTTTGTAGCCAATTTCTCATCTGCTACCAGGTCGAATTGAAGTTTGATTGCATCTTTAAGATCTAGACACCATGTTTCACGTGTTCCCCAGATTCCAATAGAAGGAGAGGCGAGTTCAAGTCAACCGCGTCTTTAGGAGCTCTCGAGGAGCCTAGCAATTTCACGCCCCATCATCTATCGTTTCAGACATGATCCAACCAGCAAATTTTATACTTTCAGGAAATTGGGAAAACGCACAAGAATCTCTACAAAATTGGATGAGAATGAAAAGCCTGAGAAACCATCAAAAGACATCGCTATCCATTGGAAATGGGTTCGGAGTTAACCAGTTCCCAGATTCAAGAGTACAGCGATGTTTTGGAACGATGGGATCTGCGAGGCTTTGGGGTAGGACATGGAGGGAGTAGGAGAAGGCCATCGAGAAGGAGCTGCCTCATCAGGGTCATCAATGGCCCGGCTGGTGAATCCCTATGAAGTGAATGCGAGAGGAAACAAGGCGTTCGGTGCACATCCTTACCCGTGATTGCATTAACATGTTCGGTCCTGGAAATGGCGAACGGGCGTCATCGACACACCGCGATCTTTGATGTAAATAACTGACCGTGGCGAAAAGATTAGGCGTAGAATGATAAAGAGCAGAGAATGCGCTACCGGGTCAAGAGCAAAGAGGCTGGTAAGTTGTCTTTCCATGGTTCGGAAATCCAGGTGGGTAAGAGATCGATCACTTCCCGGAGAAACTTTCGCTGCATCATTTCAAAGCAACTTATATTAACAACGATTTTGGCTCGTTTTTACGCAGCCACTAAAGTCATCTTTGCACTAAATTTGTATAGATTTCTTAAATTGTGAACAATGCGGGCACCATAAACAAAAGCGACACCCGAATCTTTGGTTCCTTGATTCAAATCTATAGCAGGGAATGGGGATCGTTGCAGCATTCTACTTTGGGTGCATCGCCTACCCATTTGGGTATTTTGTTTTTTCCAACAAACTCAATGGGTTTGTCTTAACAATCCATTTCCCCCTTCCCTCATGGTCTAGGCTCAGACAACAATTCTTGGCACAGGGTTAGGCGGTGAATCGGCCAAGAGACCTAAACTTGCCGGACCATTCTCGAGCACGCAGATTATCGAATTTGCGGAAGAAACTACTACGGGGTCTCTGAGGAGACGATTACGGTTCGACAAAGAACCCTCCACGTTAGAGTTGCTTAGAAACTTAGAAACAAAGAAGATTTTGAATATCTTCTTCTATGTAGTATGTAGTTCTTAAAAGTGAAGAAACTCACCCCAATGAAGGTGAAGAGTTGAACTAATCGGAGCGAAAGAGGCTTTTGTGCTTTCTTGGATTCCAAACAACGTAAAATCTGAGTCGGTTCATTTGCTCGATACAAGGAAAATAGAAGAGCCATCTAGAAAATCTCATTCATTTTCTATTTTCCTAAGTTTTTCTCGATCACCAACGAAGTCTGAGCGCTTAAATAGGCGGGTTTTCAATACGTCCACGGAGAATTGCCCGAATAAAAGCGGCACAAATGACAAATCGGTCGGCTATTGAAAACGACACGTTTATGTTGCATCAACCCGACACAATCTTTTTCCCTCCGGTTCCCGCACAGAATTGCATATTTATAAATAAATAAAATTAATATAATAAATGAATAATCAATAAACATGATCATTTTATTATCAATAAACGTGATTTAGTCATCGTCTTGATGCGCGTTTGATTGTTATCGTCTTAAGTTCCATTTGAGATCGCGATTAAAATTGCGTTGAGGTAGCAAAACTGTGTTTTAGGTCTAAACACAGTTTTGAGATATTTGGTTAATTTCAAAAATCTATGGTGGTCAATCACAATTTGATTTTAAAACTCGAGTTTATAAAGCGGGTAAGACTTGTTTTTCTCAACGACAAAAAGTGAAGTGCGCATCGTGATTTTTTATTTTCTTTGAACAAAAAATAACCCGAATACATTTTATATTTACAATGAACCAAATATAAAAAAAGCAACCCGTTTAGTTCACGAAATTTTTAACTCTATCGAATTCGAGGAATATGAAAATTTTCAATGTATTTTAATCTTTAGTTTTCATTTTTCGAAAATACGTTTAAATTACTTGAATTTGGTTGAAAATAAAGAATAAGAAAATCCGTTTTGTAAAACCATTTTCTTGAAAATGAAGTTAATGAAAACAATGAAAATGTATTTAAAATGCAGGTTAATATTCACAATCCTGTGTTTTCGTGAGCCTGATGAGAAGAAAATCGAAGTGGAAGACGAAAGGGGAAGAAAATAAGAAAATAGCCACAATTTCGTGTTTTCGTTTTATCTCAATCGACCAAATCCCTTGTTTTCAATTTAATTCGAAAACAAGGAAAACAACACAGAACAGTTTTCTGATTCATATATAAAATGTTGAAAATAGTGAATTCATTTTCTTTGTTTTCAAAATTTGTTTTTGTCTTATTCTCGTAACTAAACGTGTTTCCTTGTTTTGAAAAGTTTGAATAGAAAATATAAAATTTTCTACCTACTATGGGGCCTAAAACTTTCTCGTGTCTGTACCTTAAGCTTCCCTCACCCTCTTATTATTATTCTTCAAGGAATTTCCATCTCTAATATTTGGTGTACGGTTGCAAAAAGCACTATTATTCTTAAAATTATTTGTTTTTTGTTATAATTGCAAATATTGGAATGTTAAATTATCAATTTTATGTTTTTTAATTTATTTCATATTGAATATTATAATGAATTTTTGGTCATCAACATTTATTTTTTATTATCATTATTGTATTAACAACATTAGTTTAAAATTATTAACATTAACATCAAAAGGAAGATACGTGTATGAATAACTATCCATTTTAGTAATTTTATATTTGAATCACACTTTTAATCACAAATTTACCAAACATGTAAAAATTATGGCATAGGGATCAACCACCTATGTGGGTTCTTTGATGACTGGGGGGGGGGGGGGAGGCTCGAACCTTAATTTTGAAGGCACGTTTCTTGTCTCGATATTAGGACCCGTCTTTAAAAGACATGATCGGGTGTTATCCATTATTCGATCGCTCCAGCTTTAGTCATATTTACTACTTTTATTAAGATGGAAGAATGTTCCAGACGTTTAGCTGCACTTGGGCCGCTTCGCACTTCTCAAAATGGGCAAACAGTGCTCTGAAAAGGGTCAGATATCGAGTAACTTTTGCCTCACACTCCTATGTTATCGGGGAGGCAACTAGATCGAATCCTGCCAGACTCATCTTCAGTAGCGAAGATGAAGCAGCGGACACTCTTAGTTCTTCATACTCGACATCTTTGTTCGAAATTAGGAAGGAAAACTGAACATGATTGAGATTTTGTTCGTTCATCATAAAATTCAAAAAGGAATATAAAGGGAATAGGGTTGAGAAATTAAAAAAAAAGATAAAAATAAGGAAAATATGATTTAAATCATGAACTTTCACCGCCATTTATATCTTAGGCTAAAAAGTTTTTTTTTAAATATATGTACTTTCATTTTAATAGCACTTCTTGTGAGACCTCGGAAAATCCATGTTTTCTAATGAAGGATAAAATGGTAATTTCGGCTGAAAATCCGAAATTTTTAGATCTCGGATGACGAAACAGACTTCACCGTTGGAATCGTCTTGCGAAATCTAGCCATCACGTCGAATTTCGTCGGATTCCGAGACAGTCGGAATTTCACGCTTTTCGAGTCACGTAGAGGAGTGCGGGACACTTGGCCCAGCTGTATGGTGGCTGGGGCGTACGTGTCCGGTATGGGAGAGTCGAAGCGTTGAGCTCAGTGGGGCTCACATGTGACACGTGGCGTCATGCCATTGGTGGGAATCAAAGTTAGATGGATAAGTGGATAGAACAATCTAAGGTGGCTTGATGAGAAATGGAGCGTATGGCGATGAGAGGACAAGTCCTCTTGACAAGTCTTCAATCTGGTTTGGGAGGGGAAGGAAGAAAGAGGGAGAAACAAGCGAGAGATAGAGAAAGAGAGGGTTTTTTAGAGAGAGAGGCTCCACGCTTCTCTCTAAGAATTCCAGCCGTCGGACCGTCGACTTGGAGGCGAGGTGCAAGGAGCAAGTTGCTCCCAGCCACCCACTTACTTGGCTTTATTTCTATGTGGAGTACAGTTTGGGGAGTTTCGACAAACTCCGGAAAGGTAGGGGTTTTTCTCCTACTTGTTTTACTTTTTGCTTAAGAGTCATGTAATGGATGAGGATTTGTTGAGGCCTAGATGGCCGTGACTTCGGTTCCAAAAGATTTGGACCGAGTGAATAAATCCTTGGTGTGGTTTGGACAGTCCACGGACTGTTTGTGTGATTTGTGTGATGTGTGTTGTTGCCATGGGTGAATAACACGTTGATTGTGAAATTGTGGGGGTGTTCTAAGACGAGCAAGCCGGTTATTACTATAGCCCATGTGAGCTAAGTTTATATTATTATTATAAAGCGAATAACAGGTCGTAGGATATAATTATGTTAATATATGTGAGTGATATATTAGCATGTGTTGAGTGTTGTTATTGCCATTGCATTTGCATAGGTGGGGAGGTAACCCGAGTAGGGAGATTCCTTCTTGGGCATTGCTCACCCGATCGTGAGAATATATTTTTTAGGTCACCAAATACGTCTTGGGGATGGGACTTGTCAGGGACCTTAGAGCGAAGAAACGGCCAATTGGCATATCTTGTATTTTGTAAAATTACGGGCAAGTGACCCCATTTTATTTTAATATAAATTTTAATAAATACAATTGTAAACCGTCATTTATATAAAATATCACATTTATGAGTATGATGTGGCGCAGTGGTCATTTTTACACGTGTCACGTGCTTCATGAAAAAGTGGTTGTAGATTTCAGCGGGTTGTGGGTGGTCAGCGGACCTCGGGTTTTGGGGCGTCGCCTTACAGTTTAGAATATCTCTAACCACAATATGAATCTTGAATTGAAGAAAATAAATTCATGTTATGAATAAGAGTAATTTTGAATTTTTTAGGTTTGAGAAAAATGGTTTAATTTTAAAATTAAAAACAATAATTGTCAAGTTTTTAAACAATTTTGAATTATGTTTTTCGAAAAATTTGAATTAAAACTTTTTAAAATCTGAATTTACATTCTAAATCAAAACATTAATTATTTAATTAAATAAAAGTAAATTTAAAAGTTTGGCAAATAGCATGGAATAATTAGTTTTAAAAGACAATTTTGAATTTTATGAATAAAAATACATTTTAATTAAAAATTTAATATAAAAAAATCAATAATCTTAAAATTCACTTTTACATTTCTAAAATTTGTAATAGAAAACTAAAGACTTTTTTTTTAATATTTAAATTGAAATTCATTTTTCTAAAATTCTTGATTCAAAATTGTCATTTAAAGTTAATAACTCACATTTTCTAAAATCCAAATTTAATTATTTTAAAATTTGAAATTAAAATTTAATTTAATTAAATAGTGAAATTTGATTTATGAATTAAAAAATAATTTTAATTGTGATACAAAAGAATTATATTTTGATTTTAGAAAATTTGAGTTATAACTTTAAATATAACTAAGAACATTTACTACCTTGTAACTAAAAGTGTATTAAAGAAACTTTAAAATGGTAAATCTTGAATCAGAATTTTGAAAAAAAGAATTTCAATTTAGATATTAAGTCTTTTATAGCTTTATTATAAAAATTTAAAAATGTGTTTAAATTATGAATTTTAATATTTACTAATTTTAAAGAAGAGGCAGAAAAGTTGAGGAGAAAGGGGCTAGTTCCATCTTTTTTTACATTTTTTTCTCATTAAAGAGGTTTTTCACACAAATCTCAGGTTTTTATATGTTTTTCGTTATTTAGTCGTCGATGCTTGAGTGCGTGTATGATTGTCGTGGCTTTCGTTAGTACGTGTGGTTGTCGTCGTCTTAATACGACGGATGGTTGTGTTGTCTTGGTGATACACGGTATAGTTTTCTTCGTTTGGTGTGGCGTTTATGATAGAAAAAACTTACATGTAGATATCTGATATAAGCGTGTTAAATGCAACGTATATACGAGTGGAATCTGAAGTAGTAATACTTGGCGGCGAGTAGGATCAGTAGTTTACTCGAAGTGGCTAGCATTGAAAGCGAGAGAGAGAGAAGATGGCCTTTCTACATCGTATGCAAAAATGAACTAATCTCCGTATTTGGATGGGGGAAGTCGAGAGGCTCATATCGGATGAGGTAGGGACCTCTCTTAAATAGGTACTCATGGATAGTCCGACCCGTCATAGACTATGCATCCACGTCGATTATGTATTAATTGGTCAAGTGCTATATCAGTTACATAATATAATAATAATACATAATTGATATTATTTAATAATCTAATAAACAAATCTTAATAATTGATTAATACTAATCCACAAAATTAAAATACAACATTCTCCCACTTGGATAGCATTAGTCAATTATTAAGGAATAAGATAATATAAGCTATGATAATATCCCGATTATATTTAAAGCACGTAACAATAAATAATATATATATATATATATATATATATATATATATATATATATATATATATATATAAAGCCTTGATAATGCTTGGGAACATCTTGTCGGAGTAACGGAAAAAGTCATCATCTGCGTCAGCGAACCATATTTCTGTGTAAAGAGATTATGAATAGAAGGCGCATGAGTGAATAAAACAAAATATGCATTTACCAGACAAATTAGTCCCGACATCTGATCTTTGCTCCGGATATGATGATATTATTGACATGTCGTTCAATACATACCTCGAGAAACGATTACAAAGCGAATAAATGCATAAATTCGGACTCCGCTAACCAAAATATCAAAGACTTAACCAAACCGCTATGAGTTACATGGCGCGTTGGAATGAAGCTTTCGTATAGGTAAGCTTTGGTTAGTGGATCACGCTAACATATGTCTGTAGCGGTATATTCAATCAGAGTCGAAATTCCGGAACTTTCTCTCGATGAAACGGGTATTTTATATCAAAGTGCTTTGGCCAGTAGCGCTCACTGTTGTTTTGAGAGAAATGTATAACAGTATATTGTCACAATATATAGCAATTAGCTTGGATATGCTCACGACAATATGAAAGCGTCAATTTCTTTAGCCACATGAAGCGACAAGTAGCCTCATAACAAGCGACATACTCTGCTTCCATAGTTACGGGAGTGATGTTGTAAGTCATTTTGTTTAACACTTTTCCAAAGCTTGACTCCTCACATGCATCATAAAAATAAAACCATAAAGTAGATTTTCTATCATCGCGGGCAACTTCTGATCAGAATCAGGCATGCGACCTCGAGTTGATTAGACCTTTTATAGGTCAACATATAGTCCCTTGGTACCTTCTGCAGTACCTCATGACCTTTTTCACGGCTTTCCAATGATTCAAACTGATTTGCTCAAGTATCTACATTGTGGATCGGTATGCCGCACGAGTGTATAACCTGATTACAGAATTGTATTATCTAATCGACGGCGACGCCATAAAACTTGTTGGATTTGGATCAGAGTATGTACACAAATGTATAACACAATTACCAAAAGATTATTATCTAATCACGGGCAACGACGCCATAAAACTTGTTAGCGGACCGTAGCGGTGTACACCAAATTTATGACATTATCAGAAGGACTATTATCTAATCCTCATTAAATAAACCATTAAATTTGAGTGTGAGTTTCTTTAAGGAAGTATCCGCTTGATTAAAAGATATTTTTGTAAGAGTAAACCATTTTAAATTATGGACTTTTGATCCGATTATCTTGCAAATTACGCAGTCGACAAGTAACCGATGGATTTAAGTCGGATATCGATCGCGGATCTCGAGAATTTTCAATCAACTACTGACTTCACCAAGCTCCATACTATTTGGGCGATAACACGATAATGAATTTTGCTTTGAAAGCTTGAAATGAATGATGTAAAGAAAAATGAATAAACAATAAATGAATTGAATATTGAAAATATCAAAATAACCAGGTTTAGATTTAACGATTATCTCTAAAGAAAACATTGAATAATCGACTATTGTGAAGAATCGATTCTGGTCATCTTGCATCTTTGGTTTTGAACTCTGAGGATCTTCCCAAATCTAGTCGAGTTAATATAGTGTGGCTGGATCTCTCCACGTACCACGAGTTCATCATCTCACCTTAAGCGTTTCTCTCGAACACGAGGGTGAAATAACTACTTTTAAAACTAGTTGCATGATTACGGTATTTTCTTCTCGATAGCTGTACCACATGACATGAATTTTGCATACGAGCTCCTTCAAGTTAGTCATTGTTGAGGGGTTGCACTATGCGGTTCTCACCCTCAAAGTGAATAAAGAAGCCCATCTTTCCTTGATTAGATCCTTGTAACACGGGATCGAGATTCACTATTCGAATTGAGGAATTGAACTCTACGCTACTTAAATTTATAACTCACTCAACTCATTCTACGGTTCTGAGCGAGGAAGAGGATGTATTGATTTAAAATATCTGAGCGCATTAGATCAACAATATCATGTTCAAATACCTTCCGAAATTGTTTCTGCTCTGGGAATGCCTTCTCTGTGTCTGAGGCCTCACGGAAATCGGAACTGGAAACAACCTCGTTATGGAGTCTGGTGAAATTGGGATCAATTCAAGAACACGCATAAAACGGCAAGTCGATTTAACATGCGTAGGCTATTATGGATGAAATCTGCGAGGAAAGATTATTTCGACAATAACGTCAATTCAATGGGGCGGGTTTCTAAGTGCGATTATACCATACAATGGCTTTCGTCGAGAAAACCAACGTAAATCGAGCGGGTGTTAAATCCCGAATTTATGCGGAATTCAAACAACAGGGCGAGTAATTTTAAAATATACATCTGTTCATTTCGATCCTTCTGACTAACGTTCAAATCCAAATTAAGAGCTGAAATACAAACTAATCTAATCTAAAATAAAATGGAAAAAAAAGCGAAACAAAGAAAGAAAAGAAAGAAAAGAAAATAAAAAATACGGGAGCCGGCGACCACGAATCTCTCTTTCAAATTACGCCCGAAGGCTGCGTTTCTTCTATGCTTGGTTTGTGTATTTATAGGGTTCGAAGTTGGGCCCTAATTTCGATGCACCTCATTGTGGATTTCAAGTTAAGCGGCCCGGTTGTTGATCTTGTCGAGCCATGGGTGTCGCGACCTCTGATATCTCAGTTTTTGTCGCGAAGCCTTTGTTTGGTTTGCGACATGTCTTTAGTGGGGCCCGATGTCTAGCGGCTTAAGGCGTCGCGACCTTAGCGTATTGTGCATTTGATGTCGCGACAAGTGGATGTTGTCGCGACCTCTTTCTCTCTGTAGTGGTTGTCGCGACCTCTGAATGTTATCGCGACTTCCCTTCTCTTACTAATGTTGTCGCGACCACTGAATGATGTCGCGACTTCCCTTCTGTGTAGTTGATGTCGCGCGTGACTTGATGTTATTCGGAGCCTTTGGTCTTTGCAATTGATAATGGCGACATCCGGTGTTGTCTGAAGCTGCATAACGCCTTCGCTGTGTTTATCGGCGACCTCCCGAGATGATGTGCGACGCGCCTGAGTTGATGTTGTCGCGTTTCTTTCTCCTTGGCGATGTGCGGCGCTTTTGGTCGTGTTGATGTGGCGGTTTGCATCAGATGTGGCGACATCATGTCTTCTTCTTCTTTGTTTCTGATTACTTTGACCTTGGTTTCTTTCGCTCGACTCATTTTGTTTTCAATTAAGCTTCATTCGCGATTCGGGGTTTTATTTGTTGCAACTGAATAGTGATTTTTATTAACATCAGGCTTCAAACATGGTCACTTTCATCCTTCGCGACGCCTTTCACCTTTACAACTGCCTCCGCCAATTATATCTTTAGCGCTTATCACGTAATATTTCTTTTTTTTTTTTTTTTTTTTTTAAACATAACTTTCTTTTCAATTTCTCTTCTTGCAGCCAGTTGGGTGAGTTATTCCATCTTCCTGCATATTGAGGCCGGTCTTTTTATATAAAAACAATCTCAGAAAAATGGACTGAAAATAGATGGCTTTTATAGGCTCAAATCGAAACTCCCCCGAGCTTAAAATTTTTGCTTGTCCCTGGCGAGAAAAGAATTTTGTTTGTCCTCACGAACCGAGGACATTTTACGTTACATTTATGCGTGCTTGACCAATTTAATTGAAATTGAAATTGCATTCTTTTTTCTTTGTATTCGACTTTAAGTCCCGATAAAGGTTGGTTTCAACTGTCGGTATACTGTGAAATTGTTTGAATTTGTTTTACAAACGATACGATTAATTAGATTCTGGCGAAATGTGAGTTGATTTTCTTTCTCATTTCTTAATGGAGTCAATTAATCCTTAGTGGATGTAGTTTGATCTTTCACGATTTCCAAATTCCATGGCTTGTTGTTCATATTGATCTCCACTAATGTAGGTGATTACAACCTTCAGAAGATCAATCAGGTCTTTTGGGCTTGTAATGTTAGGTTTGGGTAAGGGGTAGGATGGATGGAATTTTTAGGTTAAGATTACCAATACTCCTTTTTCCTTTCTTACTCATCTGCATCCCTGTTCTCCTTGTAATTTCCGCCAGCAAACCCACGAACTTCGTGTTTGGGATACCACTGATTTTCTTCTATTCAAAGCGTATATTCCCATTTCTTATTCATAATTGTTAAAAATGGGGAAATTTTCTTTCTTGTCACCTTTAGGGAATAGTGCAATGTTTTGTCTTCTTAGGCTTTTCTTACTCTTAACGAGCTTTGGGTTAGTAACTCCCCATGCAGGATGGCATTAAGTGCCCAGGTGTTAGAAACTACCTAAGAACTTAATTGTTCGAGAGAATTAGGCCCTGAAGACAAAACCACCTATTCCGCCAGCCTTCTTTTCTGATTGTATTTCTTTTCTCTTCATTCCCTTACACGTATTTTCTCCTTTCGGTTCCTCAAAAAAATTTACACTCCCACAAACTTTATTTGTTCCTCTCTTTTTAGTTTCTTTGGTAATCACGGAGTTCTTTAGAGGATTGATTACGCATAATGGGTTGGTGTCTCCATGTTGGCTTCTTTCAAGAATAAGGCTTGTTTTGTTTCAATTTCTGGAACTAAAGTATGCATTAGCATATGAATAGGGATGTAGCTAGAATGGCTCAAACTTTCCAAGAATGCTTTGCATCATTTCACGGTGATTGTATCACTAGGATTTCGCCTTGATCATTAATCTAACAAGTTCTAGAATTTGAGTGGATTAACATGACTAACCAAGTTTTCTCGACTCAAATCAGTGGATATGAGAATTTAAATGATGATATATGTTCAAGCGGGGTTTCTTGACTCACAATTTCATACTACAAACTCAAAAATTGTCTTGTTCCTTCAATTTAAAACCTTCCTTATTACGAACTTCGAGGCTTGACTCAAACCAATTGCAATTTGTGTTTTTCAATTAAATTGCACTGTGTCGACCCCAGCCCTTATTTTTCAATTAGTTCATTCATGTCCTATATTCTAATCAACTAACCTAAAGCTGTAATATATCGTTTTGCAAATTCACTGATCACATTTCTACGTATTCTTCTAACAATTTACGACAAAAAGTAAACACACGGAATTTGATTTCAAACAACTCAACATCAAACAATTTTCTGATTTTATTCATTAAGATTGTATAAAAAGTTGAGAATCAACGGTACGGGGCGTGAGGAAGAGATGGATGAGTCGGTTGGAAGTTTTCACGAGTAGCGAGTATGTTTGGAGGATCGGATCAAGGAATTCACGGGTTCGGATTGAACTTTGGGGGCTGTTTTATCCCTCTTCTTAAATCTGGCACTTCTTTCTCCATCTGTTCTTGAGAACCGAGTTCATTGGTGAGATCAATTTTTATTCAAATCATCTTGCCTCGACCTAATGTATTCATTGTATGCTCCATTTACATCATGACCTCTAAAAAATTTGGATAGATTGATGGTAATCAAATCCCCAAATTTTCCTGGCTTCACTATTACTATTTCTATAAAAAGCATCATTGTCGTCGGCACCTTGTCTCTATCTAACATCTTCTTCTGAAACTCCTTTATCAATATGCCTCAAAAATTTTGAACCTTGATCACCGCTCCCTTTGTCTTTGGCTTCTTGTTACGCATCCTTTCCTTAAATGGTTTGGGGTTGAGTCTAGATCCTTATTGGTGTTGTAGAATGATTCATGGCTAAGTTCTGACTTTTAGGTGAATCGCTGTCTCTTCCCTCCATTTCTTTTTGGAAATTTTCTTCTGATCTTTATGGGGATCTTTTGATTGTTCTTCCTTCTGCTCCAATTCCTCTTCCCATTCTGCTCTCTCTCTTCAACTGCGCTTCATACATTTCCTCTTACATTGAGTTCTTCCCACTTTGTTGATCTCTTAACTTCAATTCGACCGTACACATCTTCTGCGAATTTACATTGAATGCTCCATTTCTCTTCTCTTTCTTCCATACTTTTTTGCATAGAAATGAGCATCTTTAATTTATTTGGCTATCTTCTTACTTGGGCTCCTCTAGAGGCTTTCTCTGCAGTTTTCTACGAATCCCTTTGTTTCTCATTGGTGGGGCGGCGGGTGGGGTGGTAAAATCTATAGGACTTGTCTCATACGGTTCTAAGTCCTACGCAAACAGTATTCCTTAGGTTGTGTTCTGGGTTTGTTCTCCTTGATCCCCGACCAGGTGTCATATTCTTGTGTTTCCATTTCTCCTCTTCTTTTCAGAATGCACTTCACTTATGATCCCCTTTTCTTCAGAATTCCTTGACTGCTTGCCACCAGGTTAGGGTTAATGGTGAAGCCTTGAGACCTACTTCTTCTTACGCATGTTCCGCTACGGCGCCCCAAGAGCAGCTTTAGTGATTGTTGTTGGATGAGAGGATCGAAGCCTCTTTGTTTCCCTCATGGTATCTTAATATGGAATTTTCAATCAACGCTTGCGGTGAAACTTATTACCCTTTTCGATGCATTGCATACGGAATGATGGCTTCCTGTTCACTCTTGTGCATACATGCTTGGTTGGAACTAACACGGATGCCGGGAAATAAAGCCATGCCTTGGCCTCCTTTGTAAGGTCTCCCTGCGATTTGTCTTTGGTGCTCCCTTCTCTCGCAGTTCCGTGAACACCATGTCGATTTTTCGCGGGTCTTCCTCCTGATTCGGGTTTGCTAGCAACTTCTAAATTTGGAGCTATGCCTTTGCCCTGCCATCCTGTACACCTCGTTAATGGCATTTGCCTCGTATGAAACCAAACTCCCACGACAATCTGAGTTGTCCTTCTTCCTACCAAGTTAGAGTAGAATTCAGGACCTTCTTTGCATATCACAGTCTCTGGTGCTTGAGAAATTTTCCCTGATCTCGTTGTTCATTTATCATTTCCTTGAAAGGAAATAAGTTTCGCTGAATCCCTCTCTCAACCAAACCCTTTATCGACATAATACCTCTGCATGTTAACACTAGCCTCTTCGACACAAATCTTCTTCTTCTTCCTTCGCCTTTGTCCTTCCCCTTGTATGCTTGTTCCCTTGCGATTATATGGTTGACTCCCTCGGGTTTTGGATGAACCGCTCGCCGGTTTGAGCATGTTCCTCCATGATTTCGTCCAGTTCGACGAAAGTCTCGAGTTGACCATTGGGAGGAATGGGAGGTTGCACCCAGGAGGTTTTGATTTAGGGTTTTTGCAATCTAATCTAGAGAATATGCGACGAAGAGTTGAATTCACATCGAGGGAAGAGAGATAATAACAATGGGAAGGTTTCTCGCCAGATTTTAATTAGGTTATTATGGTGGGTATTTATGATTTCATTTATTATTAATGCTTGTCGTGACTTAAATTTAAGGTAGTGGCCTGCTTGTCATTAAATTTAGGCCCGAAATTAGCGCCCGGTTGGCGGTTGTATCCTCTTTGTTCAGCGACGCCATTATCGCAGGTGGGAGGGTGAGTCCTCTTGGGTTGCGACATCAGCATCACGGGACATTGTCAAGTTAATGGCGACACTCTCTTTTCTTCTAAAGGGATTAATGCACGTGGCGACCACGAAATTTTATAGTAACCTGGTTTCTTTCCTCCGCGAGAGACTTTTGGTCGCGACGTCATCCTTGTTCTTCCTTCAGCATTGACTAAATCCACGACATCAGCAACTTATGTTTGTGACTTGTTTTACATCACGACAATAGTTTTGTCGCGTAGTCTGCAATTTTGCCTCAAATTTAATGAGCAAGCGAGCTTTTCTCTCTTAATCCAATTTGTAGCAGTTATCATCATCGAACAAACCGATTCACACAACAATTAAAAGAATGTATTCTATTCACTTTTCACAGAATTTGTATAGGGAAAAGAATGCTCCCCCTTTTTCAAATAGCTCCTTCTTGTGAATTGCTGGAGTTGTCCTGGAATTGTCTACCTTCTCTCCTTCCTTTGCATTTTTGCACACGCTCTCTGCAACATTTACAGAAAGGATTTAATTAAACAACAATTAACTTCTATATTACTAACTAATCACTATAAAAACTAGAGAAAACAAAATCAAGGTTAATTCAAAATCTAAAAACAGAAATTAAAGTCTCTATGGGTTGCCTCCCATCACCGCTTCGCAATTTTTACTGACTTTCCGTTTGATTTTCCTTCTCTATCTAGATAACCCGCGAGCTCTTCCATTCTTTCCTCCTCGCTTTAAATAATGCTTCATTTCTTTGTCCATTGACTTTGAATTCTTCTCCAAGACGTACCTAATGTCGCTTCTAAATGTATTGCTTGACACCACTGTGTACGCCCACTCCACTCGATTTAAATTTCCCCGAAACAATTTAATCTTCGAATTAAAATAAAGAGAACTAGTTCCCCTGCTTTGAACTCTTTCCTCAGGATCCTCTGATCATGCCATTTCTTTATTTTATCCTCAGAGATTCCAAGATTATCTAGGCTTCATTTTCAATTCCAGCCTTCGCATAGCTTGAGCAATCTCTTCCTCAGCTTTAAAATCGGGGTTCAACTTTGATGGCCCACATTGCCTTGTGAACATCCAGGTAGTGATATGGTTAATCATGACTACTCTATGGATTATTCCAATGGGAGTTTTAGATGCACTCAGAAGCCCAAAGTGTATCATCAAGTTTCAGCGACCAATCCTTCCCGGGACAGCCTGGCGCCCAAGCATTCTTTTATCTCCCGTTGGAAATTTCTCGCTTGTCCATTGGTTTGGGGATGATAAGCCAGACTCATTACATGCTTGATCCCATACTCAACATGAGTTTTGTAAATATTTTGTTTGCAAATGGCTTCCCCATCACTAATGATAGTTCCGGTGTTCCAAATCAACAAATATTTTTTTTGCAAGAAGCTCACAACCTGTATTAGCATCATTCCTTGACAAGTTACTTCAAGCCCACCCATTTGAAACATAATCAACCGCTAGCGTATGTGCATGTGTTCCCAAATGATGGTGGGAATGGTCCCATAAAATCTATTCCCCATACATCAAAAAGATTTGCACCACCATTATAATTCTTAGGGGCATTTCATTTATGTCGCTGATATTTCCAATCTTGGCATCTATCACAATAATTTAACCCACTCCAGCACAATCTCCGAAGATAGTGGGCCAATAAAACCCAAACATTGAGTATCTTATGAGCCGTTTCTTCTCCTCGAAAAATGACCATATATGATGCATGGCATTCTATTTAGAATTTTCCCTTGTTCATTTTCCGCACACATCTTCTTATTATCATGTCGCACTCTTTTAAATAATAGTTGATCATCCTAAATATAATACTCGCCGTCGCCTGAGTTTCCATGGTAGTTGAATCTCAAGGAATTACTCCACAAGCTAAATAGTTCACAATATCGCATACCATGGAAGTTGGAAGGAAACTTTAAACGCTTGCTCATCCGGGAAGTTCGTCATTATTTTCTCTTCTTCAAAGAAGGTTTCTTTCACTCTTGACAAGGATCGCCTATCACATTGTCACACCCCTTTTTATCCTTGATCTCCAAGTCAAACTCTTGCAATAACAACACCCACCTTATCAATCTTGGCTTAGCTCCTTCTGACGTAGTACTTTGATTGTCGCACGATCGTATGAATGATAACATGGGATCCCAAAATGTATCGCCTGGAATTTTCACAAGCAAATACTATGGCTAGCATCTCCTTTCGCTTGTTGGAGTAATTTTTCTTGTGCTTCATTGAAGGTTCTACTTAGCATAGTATATGGTCCTCGAATATTTTCTCCTTTATTTGCCCTAGATAGCTCCTATTGCAAAATCACTCGGCATCACACATTATTTCAAATCCCCGATCCCATCTCCTGCAGCCATTATAGGTGCTTGAACCAATTTGATCTTGATTTCTTCAAAAGCAAACTTTGCAGAGTCAAATGAAATTCAGATCCTTTTCCAAAGAATTCGATAGTGGTCTAGCTTATTTTGAGAAGTCTTTGATGAATCTCCTATAAAATCCAAAGATGCCACAGTTTTCTACTCCTTTTACTCCGTGGTAGCGGTGCAAGAGTTTTGATAATGGATACCTTGGATTGGTCTACTCAAATTCAAAAGAGTCGAAATTTTGCGCCCAAGAACAATACCTTTGTTACCATAAAATGGCATTTTTCCCAATTCGCTAGTCGCTTGTCTCGCATCTTTAAGCACTGCTTCCGTAAGTTCTCAAACACCGATCAAAATCGATCCATACGCTGAAATCATCCATAAAAATTTCCATAACCTCTTCAACCAGGTCTGAAAAAATATTGACATCATACACCTTGAATGTAGCAGAGATTACACACCTAAACGCAACTCTTCCGAAGGCAAAGGTACCATGGGGGCATGTGAATGCGGGTCTTCTCGTCCTCGCGCAATAGCACCGATTGTATCCTCGAATACCCATCCAAGAAACAAAATGAGGGGATGTCCTAAGCACCCATCCAACATTTGATCAATGAAGGGCAAAGGAAATGATCTTTTCTCGTGGTCGTTCACCCGTAATCAATGCATACCCTCCATCCTCACGTTCTTGTTGAATCAATTCATTTTTCTCATTGCGATCACAAGTAAACCCACCCCTTCTTTGGAACCACATGGACTCGGGCTCACCCAAGGACTATCCGAATGGCATAGATAAAACCAAAGACCCGCACTTGAGTACCTCCTTCCTCGACCACTTCCTTCATCATCGATTCATTTCCTTTGATGTTCTAAGGGGATGGCTTTGAAGTTTCTTCTAGCTAGAATTTCAGGCATGCAAATTGATGGACTGATACCCTTCTGAATTCTTCAATGGACCAAGCTATAGACTCTTTATGCTTCTTTAAGATTTCATAAAGAACTCGTTCCTCATCATCACTAAGTCTAGCGTAGATAATCACCGGCCTTCGGGGGATTCTAAGTAACATACTTCAAAATGACTCAGCAATTCTTCAACACTAGCCCCTCTTCACCGGTTTCTGATGAATCTCCCTTTGTCATTTCTGTTTTGCTTCGGAAGCTCAACACGCTTTATAGAATGAAAACTGCTAGGCTGACAATCGTGAGTAGAAGTTATCTTCAATATACTAGGAATTCATCTCTTTTCATTAGATAAAAATTTGAGCATTACAATCATTGTGAACATCCGGTCAGAGTTATAGACATCATCAATTACATTGCAATTTTCCATCTATATCTATATTCTGCATGCTTTTGATCAAGTTGAAAGCAGCAACTTCCTCTCCAACCCTCAAGGTGAGAACTCCTTTCGCATGTCGATCGTAAGGTGCCCGTAGCTGTGGGAATGGTCTCCCAAAGAAAGGTGGGTACTTCAGGAATCTTCTTCCATGTCCGTAATGATGAAGTCTACTGAAAACAAATTTCCAACAAATGACCAAAGACATCTTCCAAGACTCCTTCAGTTTCACCATCGATCCGTCCCGCCATTTGAAGAGTAACAAGTATGGAATAACCTCCCAAACTTAATTGCTCTGGGCAAATGCAGCAGGCATCAAGTTTATACTAGCTCCTGAGTCACAAAGAGCTTTCTGGAATTCAACTCCCCCAATGATGCAAGGAATTGTAAAGCTCCCTGGGTCCTTCATCTTTTCTGGCAATTCTTTCTTTATCACAAAGATCGCAAGTGGCGTTGAGATTCACTTTGCATCCCTCTCTTTCTACTATCTTTCTTTCGCTTCAAAGATGTCCTTCAGAATTTTGCATAGATAACATCCTGAGTCACTTCTCAGAAGGGCATAATCGATCTCTAGCTTCGAAAGGTTTTCAAAACCTTGCAAATCGCCTCCTCTATCTCGATTTCGTACTCGTGGAAATGGACCTGTGTCTGTAGCCTTGATATCCTTTCTGTCCACTCCCTCTTTCTTTTTCTCAAAGGCTTCTTCCTTTTCTGGGCTTTCTTCTTCTTTGCTGCTGTCATTTTTTCTTTCATCTTTTCTAACTCCTTCCCACTTAAGCCGTACAAAATATGCAAATTTTGATTCTTCTTTGTGTCACTGGGAAGGAATCTTTCCTCCGCTTTGCGTGGTTAAAATACCGCCTTACTTGTGGCCCTGTGCTCAGGATGCATTGGTGGTGTTCTAAAAATTTGAGAATTGGTAGTCGTTGCTTCCAACCCGCAAACTTTTGTTTATGGAGGTTCAACAGCTCTTCTTATTATCCCCTATGAAATGCAAAGATCTGTTTTTCAAAAGATTTGGCCGACCTCGAGAGTCATTGGAAATCATTTTCCCATCGATGTCGAACCTTGGTGGTCGTTGATAACCATGTTGAGGGTCTCCGTCCATGCCTCATTTTCGTGGAAGCCCCCTCCACCATATGAGAAGCCTTATGGTTCCTCACATGTGGGTGATACCGCCGGCAGGTTAGTATCGGGTTTGAAATGGTAAGTTCTCGCTCACCCGTGATACTTCCCAACTCCTTCAAAGATCATAGAATTGTTCTTCAAGAGTCTCTCAAGACTTCCCTTAAATAACTCTTCAACCGCCTCCTATCCATATGTTGTGTGTCTTCCTTTCGCTTGTCCAGCTCGTGCATAATGGCATCCAATCAGTTTCCTATCGCTATCCGCTTCATAGCTCCATGATCCCCTTCAGAGCTCTCTTGAAAACTCGTAAGATTATATTGCATTTAGCCGTGCCTTCAATCGCCTCTCATTTCTTCAAGACTTTTTCGTCAATGCTCCACAACATGAAGCATCAATGATCCTCGATATATCATTCAAGGCATGATATACACGTCCATCCGAGTCTTCGCATCTATCCCATGCATTGGACATCTTCTCAGCAACCGCTTGAACCTTTCCTGTGCTACATATAGGCTTTACTTTCCCTCAATAAACACAACAGATTTCCCTCCTTCCGAGGCGAGGGCCTGGGAAGAATCTACCCAAGCAGTCTCTACTAACTCCTCCCAAGTATCAATGCATTGCTATGGTAAAGATTCATACCATGTAGCTGTTGTATCTCTTAGAGAGAATGGGAATAGATGCGCTTTGATAACTTCCGGGTCTCAAATTCCCATTCAACCCATCAGGTTAGCCATCCCGAGAAATCTCCTGTGTGCTCGCTTCAGGGTCCTCGATGAGACAAGAACCGATGTTAACAGGACCATTGTAATTAGTGCTGGTTTAAGTTCAAAATTGTTTGCATCAATAGCTGGCTGCCTGGATCGGCAGAGTACTCATTCCTTGAATACTCGGGCCCCGTGGTCCTCCATAGTATCGTTGATTGGAGGCCTTCTAGTCAGCTTACAGGCTTCCATTCCGATCCCGCTCTTCACCCGCCATGGTTGAGTTTTCTCGCCTTCTTATCTTCTCTCTCTCAAGCCTGAGTGTCTCTCTGAATTTTGTCCGCCGGAACTCGCATCGTTGTTCTCGCTTCCTATGCATTAAAATTTGTCCCCGAAATCAAAACACACTTACATTATCAGATGAGTCCGGTCAAAATATTTGCCAGTGGTTTATTAAAGGTTAGTGGGCTAAAAATAACCACTGCCTTGAAAAACTATTTTTGTTTTTCTTCAAAATGTCCAAATTAGTATTTCCTTCTTTCGTCGAATATTGATTTACTAAATTCTTTCGACACTGCAAGAACGGCGCCATAAAACTTGTCGACTGATCGAGTATGTACACAAGTGTATAACACAATTACCAAAGATTATTATCTAATCACAAGCAACGGGCGCCATAAAACTTGTTGGACTGACTAGAGTATGTACACAAGTGTATAAATACAATTACTAAAGATTATTATCTAACCTTCTGCAAGAACGGCGCCATAAAAACGGTTGAATTTAATCGTGAGTATGTACACAAGTGTATAACACAATTACCAAAAGATTATTATCTAATCACAGGCAACGGCGCCATAAAACTTGTTAATCGGACTGATAGGATGTACACCAAATTTATGACATTATCACCGAAGGACTATTATCTAATCCTCGCAAATAAACCATTAAATTTGGAGGTGAGTTTTTTAAGTATCACTTGATTAAAAGATATTTTCAGAAGAGTTAACCATTTTCGTGTGGTTTTGATCCAAAGATATCATAAGTGCACAGTCGATAAGTAATAAAATGGATTTAAGTCCAGATATCGATCCCACAGGGATCTCAAGAATTTTTCAATCAACTACCCCAACTACTTAAGCTCCATACTATTTGACGATAACACGATAATGAGATTTTGCTTGAAAGCTTGAAATGAATGATAAAGAAAATGAATAAACAATAAATGAATTGAATATTGAAAATATCAAAATAACAAATTTAGATTTACCAATATCTCTAAAGAAAACATTGAATAATCAGCTATTGTGAAGAATCAATTCCTACAAATTGCATCAGATCTTCGTTTTCTCTCGAACTACATGATCTTTAAATCTAGTCCAAGGATTTCACATAGTGTGACCGGATCTCTCCATACCACACATACCATCATCTCACCTTAACTGCTTCTCTCTCTCGAACACAGGGTGAAATAACTACTTTTAAAACTAGTTGCCTTGTTCCGGTATTTTTCTTTCAATACTTCATACTCCACAACATGGATCGCATACCCGAGCTCCTCTGCTAGTCATTGGCCGAGGTTGCACTATACCGGTTCCTCACCCTCAAAATTAGAATAGCTTACTCTTCCTTGATTTAACACGGGATCGAATCTACTATTCGAATTGAGGTGAACTCTGCCTACTTAAATTTATAACTCACTCAACTCATTCCCGCGAGAAGAGGATGTATTGATTTAAATATCTGAGCGCATTAGATCGGCAATATCGAGGTTCAATACCTTCCGAAATTGTTTCTTACTCGGGAATACCTTCTGTGTCGCAGAGGGCCTCACGAAATCAGCTGAAACAACCTCGTTATGGGTACAAGAGGCAGAGTGGGATCAAGATTCAAGAACACGCAAAACTGACAAGTCGATTTAACATCGAAGTTCGGCTATTATGAATGAAATACTGGGAAGAGATTTATTTACATTGATAACGTCAGTTGATAGGATGGGTTTCTAAATTCTTGATTATACCATGTTAAACTGGCGATCAAGAGAAAACCAGCATGTAAATCGAGCGGGTGTTGAAATCGAATTTGTGCGGAATTCAAACAGCAGAACTGATGAATTTTGAAATATACATCTACATTCGACTCAATCCTTCCTGACTAACGTTCAAATCCAAATTAGAGCCGAAATACAAGCTAATCTAGTAAATAAAATGGAAAAAGAACGAAAACAAAAGAAGAAAGAAAGAAAATAAAAAATCTGGGAGCCTTGACCTTCAGATCTCTCTTTCAAGTCGCCAAGAGCTGCGTTCCTTCTGTAGCAGCTGTGTATTTATAGGGTTCTGAGTTTGGGCCTAATTTGATGCACCTCATTGTGGATTTCAAGTTAAGCGGCGGTTATTGATCTTTGTCGCGACATCGAGTCCTTGTCGCGCGACCTCTGTTATCTCGATTTTTGTCGCGAAGCGCTATTTAGTTGCGACATGTCTGGTGGGCGTGTCTAGCAACAGGGCGTGTGCGACATGCTTAATGTCATTTGATGTAGCGACAAGTGGATGTTGTAGCGACCTCTCTGTAGTGGTTATCGCGACCTCGAATGTTATCGCGACTTCCCTTCTCTTACTAATGTTGTAGCGACCCTTTGAATGATGTCAGCGACTTCCCGCCCCAGTAGTTGATGTCGCGGCGGCTTGATGTTATTCCGACCTTCACAGATGGCTGCGGTGAATGTCGTGACATCAGGGTGTTATTCATTACCTCTTTTCTTCACTGTGCTTTGTCGCGACCTAAGATAATGATGTCGACACCTTTCTTGAGTTGATGTTGTCGCGATTTCTTTCTCCTTGAAAGCTGATGTCGCGACTGCTTCTGGTTCAGTGTTGATGTCGCGGCTGCATCCAGATGTCGCGACATCATGTCTTCTTCTTCTTCAATTCCTGATTGCTTGACCTTGAGTTTCTTTCGCTCCCAGCTCATTTTGTTTTCAATTAAGCTTCATTTGCGACTGGAGTTTCGCTGTTGCAACCTGAATATGCATTTTTATTGCTGTCAAGGCTTCACGACATCAGGTCCTTTCATCCTTGCGCGCCTTTCCTGCTACAACCTGCCTCCGCCAATTATATCTTTAACGCTTATCCGCATGCTCTTTCTTTTCTGCATTTTACGCTCTTTTTCAATTTCTGGCACGCCACGATTGGGTAAATTATTCCATCTTCACGCATATTAAGTAGGTCTTTTTATATAAAAAACAATCGGAAAATGGGCCGAAAATAGATGACTTTAGGCTCATCGATCTCACAAAGCATTAACGGTAAAAAGCAATGTCGGGACGAGTAAACTTGAGCATACATCATTTGCCAACAGCGAACATATAGGACCTTTTCCATTTCACCTCTCTCGCACCATTATGGGGACATTGAGATTTAAAGGCTTATCACCTTTTGAATGGGTGCGACACATGAACAAGAATGTGTTAAACCGTTTAGCTTTTTCAATATATCCTCTTTGAGGCGATCGAAATGCCTTTAGACCTATCACGATGAATCTGGATGCCTAGGACAAAGAAGGCATCACCAAGGTCTTTCATATCAAAATGAGTATTCAGCACCTGTTTTGTCTCATTCAAAAGTTTAACACAACTACTAGCAAGGAGTATATCATCGACATATAAAACAAGGACTATGAAGTTGCTCCCACTCATCTTCAGATAAATGCACTGATCTGAAACATTTTCTTTAAAACCAAAGGAAGTGACCACCTGATCAAATTTCAAATACCATTGCCTTGTGGCCTGTTTCAGCCCATAAATTGACTTCCTCAGTTTGCAAACTAAGGCGTTCTTGCCTTTCAACAAAACATCAAGTTGAATGTAACATCTTGATTAAATCTCCATTTAAGAAAGGCTGTTTTCACATCCATTTGGTGAGGATTCTAAATTAAAGTGAGAAATGACGAAACCATAGCGACTTGAAAAAAGAGTCCTTGAGTGGAAACTAGTGAGAAGATCTCCTTATAATCAATACCCTCTCTTTGACTATAGCCTTCGCCACCAATCGGCTGTATCTCTCAGCGCACCATCTAAACTACGGCAGTCTTAAGACCCATTTACCTGGCTTGGTTCTGACCTTTAGTAACTCCACTAGATCCCAAACACTATTATGAGACATGGAATTAACAACCATACTACTGATATTTAACATATATAGTCCATCACATAAAACTCTTGAACCAACCTCAATGGAATCAAAATACATAACAAGTTTTCCATTGCCTAATCTAAGTGTGATTCATCTAAAACTAAATCAAATTCCTTCTCATAGAAGGTACGTAAACAACATTATTAGTCTCTAGAATGCTTTGTCTAATTGACTTCTCCATGGTATATTTCATAACCATAAGGCACACTGTGACACCCCATTTCCCGGAGGTCCGTTGACTACCCGTCAACCCGCGGAATACAAGTGGATGTCGGGTTACGACGCCACTTCAGAAAATCGGGCAGAGTCTCCTTTGTACGGGAGCTCTGCGAATACGATTACCTGCATATACACATTGTCCCCCAGCATTCAATATAATCACAATGATATCCAATACGGCCGCGGGCCCATAAACAATTCTCATCTAATATATCGAACTATATCCGATAGTTTCAAGAGTTAATAAAGCTACTCTTATACAACATATATTAAATGAAAAGCATTCTAATACATATATACAATGTGACACAAAGCCACATCGGCTTTTTCTTCTAAAACAGCCTCGGGGCCAGAGCGAGTCTCCTGTACAGCTCCACATTACTGTAAAGGGGTCCACGACCAGGTGAGCAGCTAATGCTCAGTGGAGAATCGTCCTAAGTGGGCTACTCACCACTAAGTGCGGTCTGATATTTCAATTTAAACACACATTCAAGCAAATGCATGATCCTACTTGAATGTCTACATTACCAACTCAAATCCCGAGTCTTCACCGACTCTCTCACACTCGCCTAAGCCTTGTATGAGAATTATTGTTTTATTAGTGGACAACCCTCCGATGAATATATATCAATTGGGCCGCTCCGACGATTGATATATTATTTGTTTGTGGACTACAATCCGATGTGAATGTCGATTGGTAAAGCTCAGGCGATTGATATTTTAAATTTGGACACCACTCAGATAGTGTGTTTTAGACAGCCCTCAGAGCCAGTTTTCTCTAGACTAGTCTCATGCTGCTTCCCTATGGTCTAGGATGTTCAGGTGCATATGAAATACATGTATGCCATTTCAATCTGAGTCTAATCATGCAAATATGTAAACATGCACATATTCACAAAATATCAAATCACACAATCATGTCATGTAATTATCATTTCAAGCATCAAAATTAACTCACTTGGGCTAATGATCAAACACGAGCAATTTAACTTGAATCCCTTTCATTGACACATTTTCACACAAAATATATTTAAATTGTCACTATTCCTTAGACGATAAAACCCTAGGTTTTGGTTCCAACACACGATCCATTCATCGGTTCATTTTGTGAACCCGCATTTCTGACCATTTAGGCCTCATCAGGAATCAATCCATGATTTAAAGCATAATTTATAAGCTATTAAAGACCAAACAGTCCCTCACGGTTACGGGTTGCTCACATTGGGTTCAATAAATCCGTCAATTCGGTCTAGCTTTAGGACCGATCAAGCGACGTTCAAGGCCTCGGCCCGGCTCAAACATTTGCAAAGTATTTAAAAGAGAGAATAAAACACAAGTGAGAGAAACCCACCTCTCGGAGTTTGAAAAAATCCACACAAATCCGGTACCCACGAAGCCGCTCGCGTGAGCAATTCTCCCTCTTGCCCGAAGGCGCCAGCGGTCGGATCTCCATTCTAGAGAAAGTCAGACCTTCTCCACTAAAACTCCATTTTTAGTCTACTGCATCTCCCTTCCCCCATTTCACGTTTTTTGCTCTTTTATTATTTGGAGAAGATGAGTCATGTTCACTAATTTGTCATTTTGTGACTTAACTTTTCCAAAAATGACCTTTATGTCCCTCTTTTCCCAGATTTGATATTCGACACTATCTCGGCCGTCCATTTTCATCATTTCTCTACTCATACTACTTATGGCACATGAGTGCATGTTATATGTGACTTTCGTCGCATCGAAAATCGTTTTTCCGACACGAATCGCGTGCCTCGGCGTGTCCTTTCAGGCTATCTTCGAAATTCTGAGAAATTTTTAAATGTAGATAGATTTCATGACGATTTAGCGGTACAATCCGTTCGTCATCCGAGATCCTGAAAATTAATTAGGTTTTTAACGAAATCGCGATTTTGTAATCAGTACGATTTTACTTTATTCAGAAATTGGAATTTCTCGGGTCTTACATTCTCCCCTCCTTAAAAGGAATTTTGTCCCAAAATTCGGAATGATCGATACAACACATGCATATACAACGTGCACTCTACCATGCGTATGTGATCATTCATCTTAAGCAGTAAACTACATTACCTTCATCCCTAAACAAGAAGGGATAGTTGGCCATCGCGTCTCGCTCCATGTTGACTACGTCCACTCCGTGGTGCCGCCATAGCACCAACACTGGCCTCACGGTCTTGCGTCGCAAAATCGATCCTTAACATCAACAATGCACCTTTGGTCCCTCCTCGAGAAGGTCCCATCAGTGTCAACCTGTCTGTCCAGTCTACGTAGGTTGGATGCGGGTATGCTTAGACATGGAGCGTGAAACACCTCGTGAACACGACATCTTTGGCGATGCAGCTAGCACGTGCCTTTGTAAGACCAAACTCCATTTCTGGAATAAGGGTAAAATCGTAATTTTGATTATAAAATTATAATTACGGTTAAAAGTCCGTAATTAATTCTCTAGACCTCGGATGACGAAACGGATTATGTAGATTTGGATGAGTCTCATGAGAAATCTAGTTAGCACGTAAAATTTCGCAATTTGATGAGATAGTCGGAGTCGGCACGTTTTTCGAGGCATCGCGTGTCGGGTGTCGTAAGCGATTTACCAGTCTGACAGGCACATATAGCATGTACTCATGTACCATAAGTGGTATGAGTAGATAAATGATGAAAATGGATAGTAGAGATAGTGTAGAATGTCAAAGAAGCGGTGAAAGAAAATTAATCAAATAAAAATGGGATTAAGTGAACTAGAAGACAAAAAGGCTGAGTGGCTTCTTCTTCAAATTGAAAGAAGAAAAACGTGATGGGAGAAGCGGGGGAGACCGGTGGCGAAAATGGAGGACCCAGGAGAGGCATCGACTTCTCTGAAAACTCAGGCGTCGACCGTCGGCGTCTTCGGGCAGGAAATGTTCTACGCGGAGACTGACTCTGGCGTGGGCTCAGATCGGGAGTTTCTTGAGCGCTCAGCGGTGAGATTATATCACCGATTTACTCCCATTTAAATGTTTTATGGATGTTTCGGTTGTTTGAGGCCGTGGCCGTTTGATGATCCCAAAACTGGGACCGGGTGTCAGGCCCCGGAAGAGAAAAATGGGCGTGGTGGTACGCTCCACGGCTGATTAGTTGTGGAAAATGGGGTGTGATGGTGTTGATCATGTATTGGTATGGAAAAAGGCCGGGAATAGCCGTGTGTCTTGGTTCACCAAGTGAACACCCAGTTCTGATTTTTAATTAGTAGCGAGGAGATTTCATATTCACAGCAGTGTTCTAAATTATATTTTGTGGAAATATGCGTTTGGTCGGTGATTTTAAGTAAATTGCTCGTGACAATCATTAACAATGGCTATTGATGTGATGTCTTCCTCAATTGCATAATATGATTGTGTGATTTGGCTGAGAATATATTCATGTTTATGTATTACTTTCATGTGATTGGGCGTAATAGAAACTTGGCATACATGCATTCCACTGCTACCTTTAGGACCTCCCTGAATTATAGGAATGAGATACATGAATTAAGTAGAGAGAAAATAGTTCGGAGGGTAATCTAAATGTTAATCATCGGAGGGTAGTCAGGCTAAATAATATCAGTCGGGCGGCGGTTGATATATATTCATCGGAGGGTAGTCAGGCAAATAATATATCCCAGCTAGTGGACCGGTCCGGTTGATATATATTCATGGGAGGTGAATCCTGAACAATTAATATATATCAATCGTCGGAGGCGGCCCCGATTGATATATATTCCTTGAGGAAGGTTGCCCACTAATAATACAATATTCTCATACAAGGCTTAGGCGAGGTGTGAGAGAGTCGGTGAGGACTCGGGATGAGTTGGTCATGTAGACATTGAGAGTAGGATCATCATTTGGCAGATGTATGTTTAATTTTGGAACATTGCCTTTGCACTTAGGTGGCGAGTAGCCCACTTAGGCGATTCTGCGAGCTTTTAGCTCACCTCGTCGTGGGATCCCCTTTTTTTTCAGGTACAGGGAGCCTGCGAGGAGACGGCTCGTCCTAGAGATTTATTGTGAAGAAAGCCGGGATGTGGCTTGGATGGTTGTACATGTATTAGAACTCTTTAAGTTAAATATATGTATTGTTTAAGAGTAAAAATATTAACTCTTAGAACTATGGGTTACAGAGTTGGATCATAGTTGGTATTTGCATTGCAATGCTTGTTTATGGGCCAAGTGGTAGGTATTGATATATTGCATATATTGGATTGTTTGGGACGGTATATGCAGTGCATTTTTGGGTAGAGCTCCCCGTCTGAAAGTACCTTGGAGTTTACAAGTGGTGTCGGATGGCTGACATCCACTTGTGTCTGTTGGTTGTGAACAGTCAACGGACCCCCGGGTTTTGGGGTGTCACAGCTTGGTATCAGAGCTTAGGTATACGAATACATAGGGAGCTCGGGTTGGGTATCCATCACCACTAGGTGTGGTTTGATGTTAAGTTTAGGTATGGCATTACCTAGAAAAATCACGGGTTAACACTAGGACACTACGTGCACGTGTGTTGATGTGTTTTGTGTGATTTTGTAGATTATTGATGATTGTCGTATGCCATGTCTTGTTATTGTGTTTGGTGTGCTTGACTGTTTTAGGTGTTGAGATTGTATGTGTTCTTGATTAACACATGGAAGTATAGAACATATTTTTAGAAAATATTTTGGGTGTTCTGGTGTGTAAGCTTGAACCAAAGAAATAAACAAAATAAATTCATAATTTATTTGGTTTAGGAGTGAAGAAAGTTAATTTTTAAGGTTTTAGTGTGAGCGAAAGAAAGTTAAATAAAATAAATTTACTAAATTTATTTGGGTGTTGGAAAGATGAGAAGGGAATTTTAAAGCCAAGAAAAATAAATTTTACTAAATTTATTTGATGAGAATTGAAGAAAATAATTTTCTAAGATTTTACAAGTGGTAAAATTGAAGAAAATGGAAGAAAATAAATCTTTATAAATTTATTTGAGTGGAGAAAAATTTTCAGTGGGAAACTGGAAAAAGAAAATAAATTTTTATAAATTTGTTTGGTTATGAGGTGAGAAAATAATTTTCTAAGGTTTTATATGGTGTAAAATTTAAGAAAATGGAGAAAAATAAATTTTTATGAATTATTTAGTATCCAAGAGAAAATGAGAAAAAAAATGATTTTAGTGATTTTAGAGATTTTCAATTTTTGTAAATAAATGAAAAAAAAAAATCATTTATAATGAAAAAACGAAAAAAAAAAAAATTTATATCTTGAAAAAATTGAAGTAGACTCTTGTAATCATTACAAGAAGGTCAGCGTATCGTGACTGAGAAGAAATTTGATAAATTTGAGGAAAAAAAAAAAAAAAGAAGTATTTGCAATATCTTGAATTATATTGTGGCCGAGGCTACAAACTTGGATTCTATTGCGAGGGGCTTAGGGCGAGGCTGGCGGCGTAGGGTGGACGGGGCGGTGTCACGATACAAAGGTATGTCGTGGCGAGGGCCTGGTTAGGCTGGTTTTGGGGGCTACAATGAATGTTGTATTGTGGAGCTGGGCCGTGGGCGTAGCCACGGCGCGTTCAGCCACGATACGGCCGGTGGCGGGTGCGACAATGTTTTGAGCCTGCGATCTGTGTTGGGCCTGCTTGATCTGGCCGAGGCTGAAGGCGACCGCGTCTGTGTGGGGCGCGCGGTGGAATTTGGCGACGAGGCGTGCGGCGTTGGGCGGGGCGCGGGCGGATGCGCCCGGGGTGAAGCGGCAGCAGCGTAGGCTGCGATCTGACCCCATGACGGCTGCGACCACGGCCCGACCCCTTGCCCACGATACGGCCGGGACACGGTACATTTCTGGCCGGGGACACGGCCCGTTCTGGCAGCCATGCTCCGCACACAGGCGCGCGGTGCGCACACAGGCGTCACTATTTGGGCTTCTTTGGAGTCTTGGGCGTCAGAACGACTTTACTGGTGATTTTTCGAGCAGGTGATATTTTGAGTCACCGTTTGGACTCGGTTCATGAACATTGTTCATCTCGAAATTTTTCGAAAAAAAAAAATAATTTTTTTTAAAAAAATATATATTTAAAAATCAAATAAAATCAAATAAATTTTGATAAAATTTTCGAAAAATAAAATTTTCAAAAATAAAATTTTGAAAATAAAATTTCGTTAAAAACAATATTTCAAACGCGAAATTGATTGCGTATACACTGGGTTATGTGTATGATTAGTGTCTCGGGGCTGTGTTATGCCTTAAAGATACTGTATTGGGTTTAACTACCATTTGAAATGGTGATTGCGTGGTAGTTGTGTAGGAAATTATATGCATGGTGTGATGCGTATAGGAAAAGGGTGAATGCTAAGGTTAGGAATTTTGACCTTAGGGATTTGAATACTGAAATGAACAAGAGAGCATAGAACCTTACTGAAGTAAATAGATTAGTGTAGTTTGAAATTTAACACTTAGGAAATGGCAGATTCGAGTTCATGGTTGTCAAGTCTATCAGTAATTGGCATCTGCATTACTAGTTAGGCGAAATGATCGTGACTTTGTTGCCATTAGGCTGTGTAAGTAGCTAGTAAGTCTGAGGACATAGAAAGGGACGTCCAGGCAGTCGAGCACCACCCAAATGGTGACCAGTATGACATTTGATCAACGGGCCTCTGGAGCGAGGTGTTGCGGAAGCGCTATCGCCTGAGCTCGCATAGCAGGTAGTCAGAAAAATCCTAGTAACTCCAGAGGTTTAGGATGTATCATCCTCCGACATTCACAGGGGGAAGAGATCCGATGGTGGTAGACCATTGGTTCGTGCAGAACGAGAAAGTGTTAGAGGCTATAGGTGCTCGGCCTTTGACCCGGGATTAGGCTAGGCTGCGTTCATTTAGAAAATGAGACCGAGATAGGGTGGAAATGGGCGAGGACCTCTAGAGACCATGGAGGAGCACGTTGCATGTGAATTCCTCCAGGGATTAGGGCGAGATGGGTACGATATGTCGGGTTGTGAGTTAGAGATCTCGGGGACTCTACTCACAGTGGACTTGAGGATTATGAACATGTCAGAGTTCGATGTCATCCTTGGGATGGATTAGTTGATAGCTTACGGGATCGTTATCGATTGTGAGCGTAGGAGAGTTACCGCCTACACGCAGGAAGGTACTCATGTTGTATTTCGGAGGTGCGGCACGATGTTGCCCCGGACGATTATACGAGGTCAAGTGTCGGGGTGGTTGGGCGGGTTGGCTAGCGAGCTAACACTGGGGAGGAGGAGGAGATCAGGCTTGGATCT
Organism: Tetrastigma voinierianum; assembly: GCA_016808115.1. Taxonomy (NCBI): domain Eukaryota; kingdom Viridiplantae; phylum Streptophyta; class Magnoliopsida; order Vitales; family Vitaceae; genus Tetrastigma; species Tetrastigma voinierianum. The sequence goes on from JAEQBH010006188.1 coordinate 322,117, forward strand.
ACCTCGAGTAGTGTGCAAATGTGTGGATGTTTTCCAGATGAGCTACCTGGACTACCTCCGCATAGGGATGTAGACTTCGGTATTGAGTTACACCCTGGTATATTCAACCATCGCTATGACTCATAGGATAGCCTTTGAAAGTTGATTGCGGGAACTGAGTGCAATTTGTAGGAGCTATTGGACAGGGATCGAATCGGTACCCATTACCGGATTGATGATTTAGTGATCGAGTTGAGAGGAGTGCGATGTACTCTAAGATAGACCCTCGCATTGGTTACCATCAGCTGAGGGTTAGGGATACAAATATCCATAAGACGGCGTTTAGGACGCGTTATGGGCACTTTGAGTTCTGGTGATGCCCTTTGGATTGACAGATCATGGCGACATTCATGAACCTCATGTATAGGTGTTCCAACCTTATTTAGATCGGTTTGCCATTAGTCTTCATGGATGACATCTTGATCTACTCGGTCGGTAGTGCAAATCGCGAGGATTGTTTGCTTGTTCGAGACCATCGGTTATGCAGCTAAGTTGATAAGTGCGAGTTTTAGCTTACTGAGGGGAGATTTTTGGGACACGTGGTGTCAGCACCATGAGTGTTAGTCGACCTAGAGAAGGTTGAGGCAGAGATGAGTTTGGAGAGACCGAATGTCAATCTTCGAGATACGTAGCTTCTTGGGATTGGCTGGGTATTAAGGAGATTCGAGAATGGGCTGAAGTTGTCCATTCGGAGCGGGGATTGGGATTTCGCCTACGGGACGTGACTCCATGCTTCAGGACGTACGACCATAGAGAGAGATTGAGGATACTTGGAACACTCGGGATACGGGTGTTGGTAACAGGAGGGAGGATCAGCTTTCTCCTAGTTCAGGGAAGAGGCAGAATACTTCTGCTTCATCCTAGTTTCAAGACTAGGGCCAGGATTGGGCATGTGAGATGGGATTGCCCTAGAGATGGGGATCCCAGGGCTTTGGGATAGCGTAGTCCCAGATAGCCGTAGGGCAGGAGAGTATACAGTTCATTCCTCCACACCCTAGTACGGGTCAGAGGACCCAGTTTCAGTTTCGGGATGCTATACAAGCACTCCCAGCAACACAGATAGGCCAGAGGGGCCAGAGTGTGGGTCAAAGTCAGGGACAGATCAGAGTTGCGCGGTGAGGCGTGGTGGACCTTAGGGTGGTAGACTATTGGTTATGGATTGTCGGGCTTGACATGGATGGAGTTCGACAACCATCGGGTTGTCGATGGTGGACAAGCCGGGTTGTCATCTTGGACCACGGCATTGGATTTGGAGCTTAGAGGTTAAGGCCTTTGAAACTAGTATAGATGTTCTTCCTAAGTTGTAGGGTGAGAGTTGACCTGATAGGTCGGGATTATGAGTGAGAGATCTCCAAGATTCTGCTCATGGTGAGAATCCTGGAGTAGGGTGTAAGAGACCCGGGGAGATATCCCGAATTTCTGTGAGAATGTAATAGGCTTGAAGTGTAAGCCGAAGAATTATGTTGCTCGAGATGAAAATACCTTTGTTAAGATTCCTCCACCTTCGGTGAGAGGTTGAGTGGTAAGTCGGAAGTATTTCGAGGTTTGGATACCTTTTGAAATTGCATTGAGTGTTGTTGGTTTGCAAGGCTGGGGTATATGGATGTCATTCATGACATGGACTAGGTTGACGGTCCATAGGACTGTCAGTGATTGTGACCTTGGAGAGGTCAGCGTTTACACACCAAGCGAGGGTTGTGTAGGGATACGTGCTGTACGGATTATACACCGGTGTTAGAGGACACGCTGGGAGCATGTGTCCTGGGTCATAAGGGTAGAGGAGCAATTGCCCTTAGTGGAATTACTTTGCGACAGCAGGTTATCGAGGGCGAGAGAGTATACGAGATGGCACATGAGGCATTGTATGGAGGCCATAGATCAGTTTTGTTGGGTAGGGTGGGAGAGGCTCCATCAAGCGGTCCCCCGATCGGTCAGAGACACCTCTGAGAAGGTGAAGCGATACGATAAGCGTCTTCTCACGGCTCGAGCGGCGGGGAAGGCTATGCTAATGTGAAGACGTCGACCGCTTAGAGTTCGAGGTTGGTGATCACGTTTTCTTGAAGGTGATGCCTAAGAGGGTGATCGGGGTTTGTGGGCCTTCGAGATACTCGAGATGATGAGCCTTTGTGCGTAGGTTAGTGTTCTACTTTCGGCGTATCGGGTGTGCGAGGTGTTTCATCTCCATGCTCTGATATATACTCGGATCCGACTCATATGGTGGATTGGGGACGGATTAGGGATGCTGGGATGGGACGCGAGGGGCCAAGTGTACATTGTTGATAAGTGTGATCATATTTTGCGGCCTTGGGCGTGAGGCCCAGTGAGGTGCTGTAGGCGACCTTTGTGGGTGGAGGGTCGAGCGTGGGAGGCGAGACACTGTTGCGGGCCACCTATCCCTTCTTGTTTAGGGATGGAGATGTGTTTAGTCGTTTAAAGTTTAAATGGTTGTTTACATGTGCATGGTAGAGTGCGTTGCATATGCATGTGCGCGGATTATAAATAGTCCTCCTGTTCGGGACGAAATTCTTTGGGGAGAATGTAAGACGAGAAATTCCAATTTAAGAATAAGGGCAAAATCGTAATTTGATTATAAAATTATAATTACGGTTAAAAGTACGCAATTAATTCTCTAAACCTCCGGATGGCGAAAGCAGTTATACCGTTTAGGAGATAGTCTCATGAAATCTAGTTAGCACGTAAATTTCGCAATTTCTTTGAGATAGTCGAGTCGGCACGTTTTTGAGGCATCAGTTTGGTGTGTAAAGCGATTTTGATGCAACGAAAGGCACATATAGCATGTACTCATGTACCATAAGTGGTATGAGTAGATAAATGATGAAAATTGATGACCGAGATAGTGCGGAATGTCAAAACTGGTGAAAGAAGAAAATTAATCAAATAAAGTAGTTAAGTGAACTAGAGACAAAAGGCTCACAGTGGCCTTCTTCTTCAAATTGAAAAAGAAGAAAAAACGTGATGGGAGAAACGGGAGACGGTGGCAGAAAATGGAGGATTTAGGAGAAGGCATCTGACTTCTCTCTGAAATGAGAGCGATCCGGTAGTCGCGGTCTTCGGGCGAAGGAGAAATGTTCTACGAGACGAGGCTGCAGTGGGCTCCGGGATCGGGGTTTCTTGAGCTCCTTGAGGTGGGATTTTCTCCCTACCCAGGTTTACTCCCATTTAAATGTTTCACGAATGTTCCCGATTTGTTTGAGGCCGTGAAGAGAGGCCGTTTGATGCGGTCCCGAGCAGGACGGGTGATCATTTTGGAAGAAAAATGGGCGACGCTCCACGGCTGTTCGATTGCTGGAAAATGGGTATGGTGGTGTTGATCATGTATTGAGTATGGAAAAGAGGCGGGAATGGTAGGTGTGATCTTGAGTTCACCAAGTGAACCGTTGGCGGGTTGTGATTTTTAGGGAATAGTAGTAGGGTTTCAGTATTCCCGGCGATCTCCTAAATTATATTTTGTGGAAATATGCGTTTGGTCGAGGTGATTTAAATTAAATTGCTTTCGTGTTTGATCATTAGCCCAGTGAGCTAATTTTGATGTGATGAAATGTATATAGTGCATAATATGATTGTGTGATTTTTAATTATCACGGAGCTCCTGTTCATGTTATGTATTACTCATGTGATTAGAGCGTAATGGGCGGCATACATACATTCCATATACCTTTGGGACACCACAGGATTATAGGGTGAGTGCATGAATTAAGTCCTAGAGAAAATGGTTGAGTAGTCTAAAATGTTAATCATGGAGGGTAGTCCCAAACTAAATAATATATCAACCGTCGAGTGGCCCGGTTGATATATATATTCATCGGAGGAGTAGTCGAACTAAATAATATATCAGCAAGTCGGAGCGGCTGAGTTGATATATATTCATGGGTAGTCCTGACAATTAATATATATCAATCGTCGGAGGCTGGCCCAATTGATATATATATTCATCAGGTTGCCCACTAATAATACAATAATTCTCGCCTGAGGCTTAGGCGAGTGTGAGAGAGTCGGTGAGACTCGGGATGCGAGTTGGTCATGTAGACATTCAAGTAGGATCAATGCATTTTGCTTGAATGTATGTTTTAATTGGAACATTGCTTTGCACTTAGGTGGTGAGTAGCCCACTTAGAGGCGATTCTCCCTCTTGAGCTTTAGCTCACTGCAGGTCGTGGGATCCCCTTTTTTTCGGTACGGGGCGTGCGGGGCGGCTCGTCCTGGGATTTATTGTGAAGAAAGTGGGATGTGGCTTGGATGGTTATTACATGTAGAACTCTTTAAAGTTAAATATATGTATTGTTTAAGGTAAAAATATTAACTCTTAGAACTATGGGTTCTGAGAGGTTGGATCATAGTTGGTATTTGCATTAAATAACGTTTAGGCCCCAAGTGGCGTGTGGATATATATTGCATATATTGGTTTGTTTGAGACCAATTATATCACAGATTACATTTTAATTAGAGCTCCCAGGTACAAGGGGCTCTGCCGATTTTCCTAAGTGGTGTCGAGGTAACTGAGCATCCACTATGTCTGTGAGGTTAATTAGTCAACGGACCCCGGGTTTGGGGTGTCACGGCAGCGTGCCTACCCTCTCAGTGTCTCAAGGCCCGATAAACCTCGTGATGGCTTCCGCTTGTCGAGTGAGTCAACTATCCTTAGGCATCTACCTTCGAGGAGCGCGATCCTGGCACCAAGAACTCTAAGGGTCGACGTCGCACATTAGCATAGCTCTTCTGCTGGCTCGAGCGTGAGGCGCTCTGGTATCAAACTCACCTTCTCGGAGGTGTCTCCAATCGAATCGGGACCCGGTGATGGAGCTCTCTCCACCTCGGTCCAACATAGCAGAGGTGATCTGTGGCCTCCCCTTCTGATGCCTCATGCGATTGTCATGTGTGCTGTGCTTGTTGTTGTAGCGAGGAATTCCACTAAGGGCAATTTATCCTCTACCCTTATGATCCAGGCATGCTCGCAGCATGTCCTCTAACACCCGTATGTAATCCATACAACACGTAACCCTACACAACACTAACCTCTCCAAGGTCACAATCACTGACAATCGCGGATCGTCAATCTAGTCCATATGAATGACATCCATTTCTGGGAAGCATATGTCATTTCATGACACAATGCAATTTCAAAAGGGGTATCAAACCTCGGGAGTCACTCCCGACTCTATCATTCAACTTTAAGTCTACATGATACTTGATCGTGTGTTTTCATTTAGAACCTTATAGCTTTTAAACACGCCCGACCCTCTTTATTCCTACGAAATTTCGGATATCTCTGGGTCTCTTACACCACAACTCCGGGATTCTCACCTTAAGAAGTTAACGGCCCCCTCTTTGCTTTATGACCTCTAATTACTCTTCATTTCTTGAATCGAACTATGAGTCTTCATTGGACTTAGTCCTAAAGACAAACTCCACCCACACTCACTAAGAGTGGTGAATGACTGTACCGTGCACCCACACCCGACTCGACGCGATGTTACCGTGCACGCGAAAGCAATAATGCCATCTTTGTGACACCGCTCCGGGTCCACCGTGAGCGAGATCTCGAGAATCTCTCACTCATAATCCCGACCTATCAGGTCAACTCACCCCATCCCTAGGGAAGAACATCTAAACACAGCCTCCAAAGCCTTAACCTCCTAGCCCAAATCCAATGGGTGTCGAATTATGACAACCCGAGCTAGGTCTCGATGCCAGCTTGACCCGATGGTTGTCAGCTACGTCAATATCAAGCTTTGACATCAACAACCAATGAGTCCCCCTCACCCTAAGGTCCACCAGCTTATTCAGCGCTCTGATCACGTCCCCTAATTTTGACCCACCTCTTTGGCCCTGCTTATACGTGCTGGTGGGAGTCTTGTATAGCCTTGGCCAGCGGTTTCTCGGCGTCTTGGGGTGTGGGGAATGAGCGTATACTCTCTTGTTCTCTGACTGGCTGGGTTGCATTGTCCCAAGAGTCCACCAGGATCCTTTGTCTGCAGGGCAATCTCGTCTCACATGCCCAATCCTGGCCTAGTCACGAGGCTTCGTGTAGACGAAGTCCCAATGCCTCTTCCCAGGAACTAGAAAAAGGTGATCCTCATCTAAGCTACCAACACCGACATCCCGAGGTGCTCAGGGCATCCTGATCTCTCTGCGTAGTGGGGCGTCCCGACCATGGAGTCACGTCGTCGTAGAATCTACGAGGCACACTTGAATGAACGACGGCCCGGAATTACCAGATCTCTTGTAATACCGGTAATCCCAGAAACTACATTATCTCGAATTGACGTCGGTCTCTCCCATCTCATTCTGACCTCGACCTTCTTTGGGTGTGACACTCGATGCGACACCACGTGTCTAAAATCTCACCTCGTTAAGCCAAAACTGCATGCGAACTTGGCGTCTGGTGATGGTCTCTCAACAGCGCCAAAGCGATCCTCAAGTGATACTCATGCTCCCCACTACGGCTGGGAGTAGATCGAGATGTCATCCACGAGGCCCCTACGACAAGCGATTAAATAGGGTTGGAATATCCTATGCATGAGATCCATGAATGCCGCTGGCGCATTCGTCAATCCAAAGGGCATCACCGTAAACTCTAAGTGCCCATAACGCGTCCTAAACGATGTCTTAGGGATATCTGTCTCCCTAACTCTCAGCTGAAGGTAACAAGTGTGAAGGTCTATCTTGGAGTAGACTCGTGCTCCTCTCAACTGATCAAATAAATCGTCGATCCTCGGTAATGGGTACCGATTCTCGATCATAACCCTGTTCAATGCGCTAGTCAATACATAATTCGAGGAAAGTTCTTGTCCTTCTTCGTTGTTGCAAATAGAGCAGGAGCGCCCCATGGTGAAGTGCTCGGTCTAATAGACTTATATCGGTAACTCACATGTTTGGACTCTCGAGTTCCTATGACTCGGCCCAGAGTTGCCATCCTATGCGGAGTCATAGAGATGGGTGATGTACCAGGGTGTAACTTAATACCGAAGTCTACATCCCTATGTGGAGGTAGTCCAGGTAGCTCATTTGGAAACACATCCACATACTCGCAAACTACTCGAGGTAGATCTAAGTATGATCTCTCCTCGTCCTTTAGGAGTGGGCTCACTGTGACAGCTAGCGTCTGACACAGTTAGGTATCTTGTATGGGGCAAAATATCATGCTTGTCCCCCTTAAATACCACATGAGTACCGTCCTGCGTGTAGGCGGTAACTCTCCTGCGCTCACAATCGATAACAACCACATGCGTAAGCCCGATCCATCCCGGATGACATCGGACTTCGGCGTGTCCATGATCTTGGTCGTGTTAGTGGGAGTCCCCGAGATCTCATTTCAGCAACGCCTCGACTTATCATCCCTATTCTGCGCCCTAATCCCTAGGGAGAACTCATACAATGGCTCCTCTAAGGTCTCTAGAGAGGGTCCTTGCCCATTTTCCACCATTTGGGCCTCACCCTCTATTTGGAGCATGGCTAGTCTAATCACAGGTCGCGTCGGGAGGTAATCTCTAAAACTCCCAGCACTCTCGATTTACATGAACCAATGGTCGGCCACCATCGGATCTCCTCCCCCTGTGAATGTCGGAGGATGATGCGTCCTAAACCTCTGGAGGTTATTAGGACCTCCCTGACTATCTGCCACACTAGCCCGTGCGATAGCAGCCCGTACGCACCTACGGCCTCTACAAGGCCTGGCGATCCAAAATACGTGGTACGGTGAATGTCGGTGGTGCTGTGGTGCCAGGACGCCTCGTCCTCGTCCTCGACCTTAGCCATCTATGCGTGGTTCAATGGCAAAGGAGTCATTTTAATTTTCATTTCAGTCTAACTAGTAATCACGGATGCAATTACTATTAGACTTGACAACCATGGCGACCGTTCATTTCCTAGAGTAGTCTTAAATTCCCGACCACTCAATTCATTTATTTGATAAAATTCTAAGCTTTCTTGTTCATTTTAATTATCTAAATCTCTAAGGTCATAGTTCCTAACCTTAGCATTCACCCTTTTCCCTATACATTACACCATGCATATAGTTTCCTCTACGCAGCTTCCACGGTGCAATCCACGATTTATAATGGTGATTTAAATACAATACGATATCTCACAGCGCTAAACACATCCAGAACCTTAATCATACATAACTCTGATGTATACTCAATCAATTTGCATTTAAAATATTGTTTCCAACAAAATTTTATTTTAAATTTATTTTTGAAAATTTTGTCTAATTTTAATTGATTTTTATTTTATTTTTCAAATTTAATAAAAAAAAAAATTTTGGAAAAAATTGTGATGAGCAGTATTCATGAGCAGGGTTCAAGCGGTGACTCAAAACATCATAGTCAGAAAGCAGGTCGAAAAACCAGAAGCGGTGCCTGAGCTTCTTCTTGGTAGCGCGCCGTGCGCCGGCGCCCGGCTGAGCAGCCCAGGCTGGCAGCATCGTGGCGAACTGGCGGGTAGCCGTGTGAGGCCCCCTGATATGGCTTTAAGTCGTGTCGCCGGGCTCATGCGCGCCGTGCCGCGCGCGCCCCTGAGCTTCTTGCCGCGCGTGTCAGCGAGCCTCCATAAGCTATCGTGGCCCCCTTACCTGTTGCCGTGTCGGTAACCTGCGGCCCAGTGTCATGGGCGTGGCTGCGCTTGATCCCGGCTATGTCTGAAATTTGTTGTGTTGTGTGCGACCTGACGACCTTCCTCCTCGGCTTTGTCTGTCTGATGTTTGTATTGCGTCTGAGTTCCTCACTAGCCTTGCAGCTTTGTTGCAATACAATGCAACGTATTGCAACCACGTCTCACTTGACCCTTCTTGCAATGCAATCTCCTTATTGCGATACAAAACCTCTTAAGCTAACCATCAAGCCTTCTTCTCTGCAATACTAAAATTGTATTGCAATACAATTTTCATTACCCACACAACTTGCAATACACTTCCTATTGCAACACAAAACTCACCCAACTTGCAATATAATCATTTTCTTGCAATACAATTGGGCAGTAGCCCACTTCAAATATTTTGCACTAAATTTTTTTTTTCGTTTTTTCATTATAATTATTTTTTTTTTCCAATTATTTCCAGCAACTGGAAAAATCACTAAAAATCATTTTTTTTTTCCATTTTCTTGTGCACTCAAATAAATTTCTAAAAATTTATTTTCTTCACTTTTCTTCAATTTCACACCTTGTAAAATCCTAGAAAATTATTTTCTTCTCCTCTTAACCAAATAATTTATAAAATTTATTTTCTTTTTCAGTTTTCATGAAAAATTTCTCGCTCAAATAAATTTATAAAAATTTATTTTCTTCCATTCCCCCTAAATTTCCGGTTTGTCTGTTGTACCCTCAAAATATTTTCTAAAATATTTCCTGCATTCATGTGCTAATCATAAGCATAGCATAACACATTACAAACCATGTTATAAACATCATTCACATAACATACAACTCATGTTATCTGCTGAGCACGGTAATCGACAAATCACACAAAACACTTCAACACCGTGCATGTAATTGTCCTAGTTTTGTCCGTGATTTTCCTAGGTAATCTCATGTACCTATTCTGGCATGAACCAGAGTGGTGATGCTCACTCCAACTATAGCTGGCCCCAATCCCTCGATCTATGGGTTTCCATATACATACTTCACATCAAACCACCTAGTGGTGATGGATGCAAACCGAGCTCCTAGGTATTCCTTATACCTAAGCTCGATACAAGGCACAGCCATTTAGAATTTCCGAGGGGTCGTTGACTACCGATGTCGGGTTGCAGCGCCACTTCGAAAAATCGGGCGAGTCTCCTTTGTGCGGGAGCTCTGCCCCAGTCTGATACCTAGTATGCTTGTCCCAAACGGTCGATATAATCACAATGATATCAATCTGTGCTTGGGCCCGTAAGCAATTCTCATCACAATATATCAAACTATATCCAATAGTTTCAGAGTTAATATTCTTCTTATCTGTATATTAAAATGAAAGCATTCCCAATACATATATACAATGTGACACAGAAGCCACATCCGGCTTTCTTAAAAGCGACCTCGAGACGAGCCGTCTCCTCGCACCTCCACGTACCGTAAAGGGGTCCCACGACGGGGTGAGCTAGTAGCAGTAGAAGATAAGCCTAAGTGGGCTACTCACCACTAAGTGCGGTGCAATGTTCCAATTTAAACACACATTCAAGCGAATGAATCTGCTTGAATGTCTGCATGTAGGCTCGGATCAGAGTCTTTCATGAAATTTCTACTGCGCTCGCCTAAGCCTTGTATGAGAATTGTTGTTTTATTAATTAGACTGACCCTCGGAGTAGATATATCAATTGGGCTGCTCGGAAGCGATTGATATATTATTTGTTTGTGGGCCCACCCTCAGGTAGACTATCAGTTAGATTGCGCTCAGGCGATTGATATTTAAATTTGGACTACCCTCCAGATAATTAATGTTTTTGAACAACCCTCCCATTGTTTTCTCTAGACTCGTCCTCATGCACTAACTCCTATAGTCCTAGGATGTTTCGGTGCATATGGAATGCATGTATGCCATTTCCAATACAAATTTAATCACATGCAAATATGTAAATACGCATTATTCACAAAATATCCATAATCACACAATCATGTCACGAATTATCATTTCAAGATCAAAATTAACTCACTTAGCTAATGATCAAACACGGCATTTTAACTTGAATCACTCGACCAAGACATTTCACACAAAAATATATTTTCAGGTCACTATTCTTCGGGAACAAAGAAACCCCAAAGCTTTACTTGCCCAACACACATCCATTCATCGGTTCATTTTGTGAACCCGTATTTCACGGCCATTTCCGGTCTCATCCAAATCAATCCATGATTTAAAGCATAATTTAAGCTATTAAAGACCCAAACAGCTCTCACTGCTACTGGGCTGTCACATTGCTCCCAATAAACAAATCAATCTCTGGCCCTAAGCTAGGACCGATCAAATCCACAAGGCTCAAGGCCTCAATCACCTCAAACATTTGCAAAGCATTTAAAACAGGAATAAAACGCAAGTAGGAGAAACCCCTACCTCCTGAGTTTGAGAAAATCCCTAAATTCCTGACCTGCCGGCTTCCTTCCGTGCAGAGCGCTTCTCCCTCTCGCTCAAGACTCCAACTAGCCTGATCTCCCAGATTCTAGAGAGAAGCCAGACCTTCTCACTCTAAAAGAACTCCATTTTCGTCTACTGCATCTCCCGTCCCCCCATTTCACGTTTTTTGCTCTTTTATTATTTGGAGAAGATGAGTCATGTTCACTAATTTGTCATTTTGTGACTTAACTTTTCCAAATTAATCTTTTATGTCCTCTTTTTCCGTATTCGATATTCGACAATTATCTTCGTCGCCCATTTTCACTACTTCTACTCATACTACTTATAAGTAATATGAGTGCATGTTATATTTGGCTTTGTCAAGATCAAAATCGCTTTACAAAGACCAAATCAAGGATGCCTCAAAAACGGTCAACTCCGACTATCTTGAAAATTTATGGAAATCTTTACGTATAACATTTCCCTTTCGCGAGACGATTCCAACGTACACCCAAGCTTGGCCATCCGAGATCTAGAGAATTAATTCCGAATTTTTAACCTAAATCACAATTTTGTAATCGAAATTACGATTTTACCCTTATTCCAGAAATCGAATTTCTGTCTTACACACACTGGGCTCGAGTGATCCCATTTTTCCGAGAAGCCTTATCAAAGAACAAGATCGATCGGCCAGTGCCAGGGCTCTACCTCTCTCAAAGCCAACCATGTTGGTGATAATAAATATGACTGCAGACTTCCACCTCATAATCGGCCCCATTCGTAGTTTCGATGTGGTCAATTGCATGTGCAACGAGGCCGGCACCCTATGTAGAGGGAAACATTTAATATGCATGTAACATAACATTACCATGCGGTCACAAATAAATGATTCCTTACGCATACCAAACATGTCCCGCCTATACGCTTAATCACAATAAAAGGAAATATAAGTATACTGTTTACATGATCTCATGTCACCAAAATTTAATAACGATAGTGGTACTAAAACATAATTTGACATAAGCTTAACAAATAAAGACACTCGCATTAATAACAAATTACTAATAACAACATACCGATAGGGTATAATTATTTTTAGCAAACATTCATATGAATTCAATTAAAATTCTAAAAGAATTTAAATTATTTAATTTCCTATAATGTTTTGCCAATTATGCTCACGTATAGGCAAGACTATAATTATGCAAATGAATACTATGAAGGTTTGGTACAGATCATCAAACAATTGCATAATCCACAAATACATCAATTCTAACTAAAAAAATATTCGGGGCCCGTAAACCGAGAGTACAAGAACTAACCCGATTTCATCTCTCCCTCGTCTTGCCTCGCACCCGGTCACGCCGACCCGCTTCAAAACCCTGCTTCTCGAACTCCTTATTTCTCCACCATTTTCAATATATGATTTAAGGTTTAAATTTACTAAATATCACCTAGAATGTGCGGATCAAGGAAAACAACGAGGGTTTCATGTCCACAGAAGGTTTCGAACATCTCCTTTTTTTTTTTTTTTAGCACTCGACGGTAAATATCATAACCGAACAATATAATCTCAAACCTTTGATTCCGTGAACATATCCAAAAGTAGACCAGATGAGATTAACAAACCCTAAAAGTGAAAAATTTCACATAAAACAAGTAAACTTAATCAACACAAATTATTAGGGTTCATACAGATGAATAGCCATAATTCGTTATCTGATTTGGCTCTGATACCAATTGATAGAAAAAAACTTATGTAGATACGCAATATAGCATGTTCATACACACATATATGAAATTGGGACTCAAACCACGTGACTCCCAGACCAAAGTAGATCCATAGCTTCCGTAGCGATCGCCGGCTGAATCAGAGAGAGAGAGAGAAGATGGATCGCTCTATCTGATATGCCAAAATGAAAACCTAATATCGACTAGATGGGGAAGCCGAGGCTCATATCGTATTTATAGACCTCTATAAATAGGTACTCACGGATAGTCCAAATCCCATCATGCATCATCAATACGTCGCTTACGATTAATCGGGTCAAGTGCTATATCGCTACATAATATAATAATAATATAATTGATATTATTTAATAATCCAATGAACAAATCTTAATAATTGATTAACAATAATCCACAAATTTAAAATACAATAGCTTTATTTGCAGTTATTCGAATGCAAAGAAAGTGATATAATGATCGTGAGATAATAAATCAAAAAAGTGGTAGTCAGTATGGAACTGAACCGAAGTTAAAGGTATTCTAGTCAGAATAGTAATATCAAATTTGTAAACTCAACTATCAAATTTATAAAGCCAATCATTTCATTATTCTATTAACGGGATGTTATTTATTTTTCGTGGTTTTTAATGAATTTGATTTATATGTTTTTATCGATGTATTGTTAGTCGGAATCAATGAAATTATTTTTCTCTTCAATATAAATAAATAAATAAATACATATATATATATATATATATATATATATATATATATATATATATATATATATATATATATATATATATATATATATATATATTACTATCTTTGTAATAAAATTTTAATTTTTTAATTCATAAATCAAAATTGTCTTAAACTAATAATTCTATGCAAATTGCAAAACTTAAAATTTTCTTTTTGTCATTAATTAAATAATTGATTTTTAATTTAGAATGTAAATTCAGATTTTCTTATAAAAAATTTTAAAATTAGATAATTATTATTTTAAATTTTAAAATTGAAATTCATTTTTCTAAAACCTAAAAAATTCAAATTTATTTATTAAGAACATGAATTTATTTTCGTTTGCTCACGCCGATCCCTGGCCCAACCCGATCGCGATCCGAACCGAAGTCCGGGACATGATACTATCTATATGCTATATCTATACCTAACATCGTATACTAGGACTTTATCACTCTCGTTTTTCTCGTATCAGACAGACTTGGTATACAAAAACAATTTCAGAATAACAAAAATCATCTTTCATATACAAAAGAACTACCACCTAATACGGCCCATCACGCCATACATATATACCGAGTCCATTACTTATACAAATACTTATACATATACAATTTCTATTACAAAACATCGAGATTACAAGCAAATACTGTGAGCACCTATCTCGAGTCGGCCTCGCTTACGATGCTAATGTCCCGTCCTCTACCTCTCTGCATCTACACCTGACAACACCTGGGTATGTTTTACGCTTAGGTGGGAACATAAGCATGGACAACCACCAATGGCTACCATTACAAGCTTATTCATATGCATTCATATATCTATACATATTTCTATAACTTCTTAATTACTTATCTATCACATATACTTTTGCCTCATTGTATGTCAATATCTTTCTAAGATACATTCTATGTCTTCGCATATCTTATCTATACTTGGTATCAGATTCATGTTTCTATACTTGCAGATCCCTGCAATTTATCATGTCTATTTCTTCAAGTTCGATTCCGTGCATGTATCATATACTTCATATCTCTCGTATACTTCATATAACCTATCTTATACCGTCTCATACTTTCATCTACAATCTTATACTTTCATATACTGTGACTTTGTATGCTTCTCTTCATCCGATACTTTCATGTACTATATTTTCCTATGTTTTCCATATACTATACTTTTCATATACCTTCTTTTATCTACTTTCCAGACTTTACTTGTCTATATCCTTTCAAGTGTTCCATACTTCAGACTTACATACTATATTCATGTAATCGCTTTCATATACCCATATTCATGTAATTATTCATTTCCTATAATCGTTTTCCCGTTATACTTTCTATATGGCTTTCTTTTAGTGTACTTGCATACGTTGTCATATATTTTCATATGATATTCATATACTATGCTTTTCTATATACTATACTTTCATATGATTTTCATATACTGCGGCTTTCATATGCTTTTCTTTATACACTCAGACTGCTCATATACTATGTAATCATTATCTTGTACATTACCTCTTGTTCTTGTAATCATTTATACTTATCGCATATAGTGGTTATGCTTCATATATCATGTCATTTCCTTTTAGCTCTATGTCCAGAAATACCTTAGAGCCGATACGGAAACTATGTGGGTACCAAGGTACTATCACCGTACGAGGCAGTGGATCTCGTCTATTAATACCCGAGGTATCACACCGTACGAGACAAATGAGACCTATGCCATATGCTATTGGTACCAGGAACTATCACCGTATCGGACAGCGATTTCTTGGCTCTATCAGGGTGACACCTTTAAGGGCCACCCGATCCAAACGGATTCATATATCATCGACCCAAATCCGGGGCCTCTCACATTCTGTTTATGAATATGCCGCAAAGAATCGTGATCTTCCCTATAGGCATGCCTATCTATCCCCTCTACCAAGTTCTGGGCGTATTAATCTAGATATTTTTCATATCATATTTGGTCGTAGACATATTTCAAGGCAATGAATAACTATCGTTATCACGACGCTTAATACAATATATACCATCATTACTTTACCTGTATTCGCTCTCGCATCCGTAGCTTCATATTACTGCTCTCATATTTATCTATAATACATATATTCACATTCTCAAGTATCATTTATACATTTCTATCATGATTTAGCTATTCTTTACTTATATTCCTATCATGTAGACTTTTACTCATTCACATTTTCATATATGTACTTACTATTTATGCAAATGTTCTCATTCCTACTTATCATCTTTTACTTATCCTTACTGTTCTTATCATTTATGCCTTCTACTCATGTGTTCCTAGCATGTTCCATCTTATCTTTCTCTGCATGTCTATCATATATTCCTATCATTTATATGACTCTTATTATGTCTTTATCTATTCATATACTTTCTATATTTCTATCATGTTCCATCTATTCGTTCATTGTATGATAATCATATGTTCATAATATATAATCTATATTCATATGTGCCTATCAATTATGTACTTTTAGACTATCGTGATCTTATGACATATCCCATCATATCTTATCATATCTTATGACTTATACCTATCATATCTTATGACATATCCTATATTAATATCATATTCATGTTTTATGAACATATCTATACATATGCATTTTCTATATATTTTCCTTGTTTCATGGCTATTACATATAGCACTTCATATACTTATGAAGTATGATGTCTATGAGATCACACCTCATTTATATATTCTAATTCCTTTATAAATCTAGTTTACTTCTAGGAATTTGGAATCAACCCAATTGACCTTCATCCAACTAACATGACATTTTCTCTATGTCAACTAGTCATTTACCGATTTACACTGACTGTTTGTATTACTTCATTTTTCCGGGGTCTTAACTTCCTATTTGACACTATATCTTTGCAATTTTTAAATCTAAGGTTCTAAGGGTTCTATTCCACTGGAATCACCAATTTGGAGCACTGAAACTCGAGCAGTTCAAACAATTCCGGATTACTCTAGATCAAAACTGAAACTAGAATTGTCTTGCACATGTAATCCTTTACTTTGAGTGAATTTTCGGGCCACTTAGAGTCATAATTTGACGATGTCTATTTCTATATGGATGGTTTTCCTTCAAGTCTATTTTAATTGGCCACTTGAATCACTCAAATCGGATAAGAAATGAGCAAGTTTATGGCTAAAATATTAAAAACTGGTCGAAATTGGGGAACAGAGAGTCGTGCATACTCTAAGATACCCCACGTGTACGCAGATACTTCTGGCCAAAAATGACTCAGGAACACAATGTGTATTTTCTCCCTTTTTCCATATCTTTGATACCTAAATCAACTCATACTTTCTATAAACACTTCAAGACCACTTCAAATTCATCTTATGATCTCTTCTCCCTTACTTCATCTTTCAATCCTTCTCTTATTTTCAAAGACCTATCATGAATTACTCAAAACCATTCTAATATGGCTACGACCCATACACAAACCAAACATGATAAGTTTAGGTTAGGGTTTATTCTAAACCCTAACTCAAAGTGACTCTGACTTAACTGCCATGAATCCATCCTAAAAGAGAGGATTCTATGATTATCTTGTACTACAAGTGGGTTTTATCAACCCTATTTTCGTTAACTACGCCATACAATTTATCAAACTTTAATTTTCGAGATAAGCTATTAACCATAACAAGCCTTAAAATTCCATGTGATCCATACAAAATCCAAAGTTCCATACCTCTTGATCTTGGCTTGCTTGATCTCCTTCCTTCCTCTTCCTCTTCCTCTTCTTCTTCTTCTCTCATTCTCTTCTCTTTTTCTTCCACTATTTCCTCTCCCACTTGAGACCAATTTGGTCTTAAATCCATTTTTAGTTAAGGCCATGTTTCGCCTTTCAAATAAAACCCATTTTTTGGTTTTTAAGTTTTCTTTAATTGCCTCAAGTCCTTAGACTTCTTTCTTTACGCAAAGTAACTTATGCTTTATTTTAATTTAACCCCTATTCTTTCATCTTTATGACTTTCATATCATTTTAACAAAATTACAAAGATTGCCCTTTTATCTTGTAAACTTTCTGGTCTCAAGCTTTATTTCGAAAAATTCATATTTAGTTTTAATATACCCTAAACAAGTCCGAAAACTGTTAGGGTATATTTCAGGGTGTTACAGGCTCATATTGTGGTTAATGATATCTTAGGCTAGAAAAGCTATTAAAAGTAAATATATTTAAATGAAAACTTTTTTAGTTCATGATATAAATGACAAGTGGTAAAAGTTGATGATTTAAATTGCTATTCTTAAAAATAATCCGCAAATCAAGTAAAAGGTGTAAATTAAACCGTATTATTAATTTTTTTTATTTTGGATTTATTTTATCTATTTTAATTTATTAAAGATTAAATAATTTTAAAATATGTAAATTTCTAAGTAATTTTGTTTATATTTGAGTTTCTTTAAAATTTCATTAGATAACTAAATATAAAAAAAATCATTTTACTTAACACTTTTTCTCATCTTAAATACTTTTTACAAACAAAAACAATAAAAGGTATTTAAATTATAGAAATTAGAATACTTTTTCCTCAATGAAAATTATACGCTTTAATTATGTAAAATTTCACAAAATTACTAATGATAAATCCATTGATTCTTGAAAAAAAGGGCCGTATTAAGGAATATGTTTCACAAATTTTTGTATAAAAACATTTTTTTATTTATTTAAATAACTAGTCGCTTAAATTTGAGCTACTTCAAAATTTTACGAAATATTATGAATAACTTTTTAAAGAAGAATAATTTTATTAATTAAAACTAGTCATACATCTTATAGAAACAAATGATCAGTTTAAAACTTATACATTGGATAATTCTATAACGACTAGAATATATGACTCAAGTTCTATAACATACTCATAACCATGATTTGACTTGATGTCTTGATTGAATATGTTTTGTTCAAATCACCCACCTACCAAGATATGAGAAACCACATAGCATGCAAAACGATAACAAATACCTGTTTTATGACATAAGATGACAAACGAAAACATGTATAGATGACAATAAAAATACAAAAACAAAGTAAAAAACCAGATTTTTGGAAAGAAATAATTTATTAGCTTGAAAAATGATAGAAAAGAGGCAGTGGTGATTTCAAAGCCAAAAATAATAAAAAAAAAAATCACCTCTCAGTACTTAAGGGTTACAAAAATAAGATGAGAAAAAAATGGCTAGGTTTTGCTTGTCTATTATTAAAGAGAGATTATTTGTTTATGAATAACCATTTTGAAAAAAGAAAAACTATTTTTAAAATTCATATATATATATATTTAAGAGAAATGATGTTATTGATTTAAGTGTGTGATACATAGGATACAAACATTGATTCGTTGAAACTTAAATCAAATTCGATAAAAACTTTATAAGATATTATAATATAATATTTATAACATAAATAATCGTCTCAAATTTATATATTTGATAATCATATATATATATACATAAACCTAAATTTGTGTGGAAAAAACCTCTTTAATGAAAAAAAAAATGTAAAAAGATGGAACTAGCCCCATTTTTCTCTGTCTCTCTTCTTTAAAATTAGTAATCTTAAAATTCATAATTTAAACACATTTTTAAAATTTACAATAAAAAGCTAAAGACTCATTTTTTTAATATTCAAAATTAAAATTCTTTTTTTGGAAAAATTCTTGATTAAAGATTGTCATTTTAAAGTTTTTTTAATACACTTTTAGTTACAAGGTAATAAAATGTCCTTAGTTATTTTAAAGTTAATAACTCAAATTTTCTAAAAATCAAAATATAATTCTTTTGCATCACAATTAAAATTTATTTTTTAATTCATAAAATCAAATTAATTATTTAATTAAATTAATTTTAATTTCGAATTTAAAAGAATTAAATTTGAATTTTAGAAAATATAATTATTAACTTTAAATCATCAAGTACAAAAAAAAATGAATTTCAATTTTTAAATATTTAAAAAAAATAGTCTTTAGTTTTCTATTACAAATTTTAGAAATGTGTATGAATTTTAAGATTATTGATTTTTAAATTAAATTTTAATTAAAATGTATTTTTAATTCATAAGATTAAATTTGTCTTTAAAACTGTTATTCCACACAATTTGCCAAACTTTAACTACTTTTTACTTAATTAAATAATTAATGTGTTTTGATTTAGAATGTAAATTCAAATTTTATAAAAGTTTTAATTCAAATTTTTCAAAACATAATTCAAGTGTTTAAAAACTTGACAATTATTGTTTAATTTTAAATTAAAATCATTTTTCTCAAGCCTTAAAAATTCAGATTGATTTTTATTCATAACATGAATTTATTTTCTCGTTCAAGGATTATATTATGGTTAGAGATATCCTAAACTAAGTGCTATTAAAATGAAAGTACATATATTTAAAAAGAAAATTTTTTTTAGTTCAAGATATAAATGACAAAATGGTGAAAGTTCATGATTTAAATAGTTATTTTCCCTTATTTTTATCTATTACTTTTTTTTTTTTTAATTTCTCAACCCTATTCCCTTTATATTCCTTTGAATTTTCTGATGAACAAACAAAATCTCAATCATGTTCAGTTTTCCTTCCTAATTTCGAACAAAGAAGTCGAGTATGAAATAGTCTTGTTGGGACTCAGTTTGGCCAGGCCCTTTCGATTCTGACATAGAGCCCGTTGTGATTCCCATCTAGTTATCTGGATAACATAAGAGTGTGAGGCAAAGTTGCCTGATATCGACCCTTTGAGCCTTGTTGCCCATTTTGAAATTATGAAGTGGCCCAAGTGCCTAGAGTTGGAGAAGAAGATGGTCAATGCGGAACATTCTTCCATCTTAATAAAGTAGTAAATATGGCTAAAATTTGGGCATGTCCTTGCATGAGGGCACCATAGATTAGTCGGCCCACATGCTACATAGTTTTTTACATATTAATCAAACTTTCTCTTGACCACTTAGTTTTCCATACTATCTATTTAGTTTGGAGGTGATTGGTCTGTCATATGGTGGGGGTTTTCATCAATATATGATAGAGCTAGCCATGGCCCATGACTAAGGAAGGAACAACAGGGGTTTATATAAATCGACCTAACTATTAATCAATTTGACAATGTTTTTTAAAAGTGTTTCTAGTCTTAAAAACACTTTTAAGCGTTTTTAGGATTAAAAAAAAAGTGTTCGGGAGTTTGTTAATCAAGATATTCCCATCCATATGATATAGCTAGGAAGTATATCCATACACCTTTGATGAATAGGCTATAACCGATCTTATAAAGTAATGTTAAGTTTGATTGTCGGATATAACATGAGATAAGATAAAGAGTAGGTATGCATAATCCATGTAATAAAAGAAGATAAGTTATGTTGTCTATAATATTATCTAGCTAATTCAATAAAATAGATAGGATAAGCATATCCATTTTCATGCATATGACGAAGATCTCCTACCATGGCTTGAAACATCCATTCATAACTATAATGGGATTATTTAACTCCCAGAAGCTACCATATATTTGATTAGTTAGATATATCATAGATAAAGTAGGATAACATATTCCATGTAATAAATATGGATTATATAAATGCATCATGTATCCTATATATATATATATATTATTTTATTATTATTATTATTATTATTATTTATGTGTGTATTATTATTATTTTTATTTCACGTGAAAGGATATATATTTTTATCGATGAAATAAGATATGCACATCTATCATGATACATCCAACCAAATATAACCTAAGTAACTGTCATGTAGATGTCACGGGCCTGCTAGATTTCCGCGCGTGTAGCGACGTGCGTGAGTCTCAAATAGACACTTTCTTAAGACCCAGCCTGCCACGCCACACATCTTGCCTTTATGCTGACTGGTTTCGCCCTGCCTTGGGCTCATCAGGAGAGCAGCTCCAGCTTCCTACCAGTTTGTGCAGGGTAGGCCAACACCCTTCTTCATAGTCAGGTCCACGGCCGGCGACAAAGCTCCCCCAGACTTAGCAGGGTCGGCATGCCTTATGCCCGAATGCCCTTGTGACGTCATTACATACTAACAGCCATTTACACCATAGAGCACTAATAAAATCCATAAATGACCATGGGTCCTTAATTTAACAAAATTTGATGAGTCTCCCTTATTCGAAGCTCACCCCAAAACCTAACAACTGCGATTATAACATCCCAGCATTGGGCCCGTTTATCCATCACATATTTACAATATTATCCCAGATTTCTATTCAACGTATGAAGTACCCATAATAACCTTCTAAAAGACTAGAAAGCTGACCGAGACGCAATAACAAGAATATGCCCAATGATGGCATTTACATTTCCAAAGAATTAAACTATGATATCAGCCCAGGAATAACAAAATACTAGACTTTACATGATTTGAAACAATTAATTTATCTAGTCTAGTAC
Organism: Tetrastigma voinierianum; assembly: GCA_016808115.1. NCBI lineage: Eukaryota > Viridiplantae > Streptophyta > Magnoliopsida > Vitales > Vitaceae > Tetrastigma > Tetrastigma voinierianum. The sequence continues at coordinate 344,124 of JAEQBH010006188.1, forward strand.
GAAAATGATAGCTCTACATGTTCTCCTCCCGAATTAGTTCCCCTCGAAAGTTGGGAGCTTTCCCCATGTGCGGGTTCTCAGCTCCTACCACCTTCTCAAAGGTAAAATGCGAAAGGGATGTAGTAGGGGTGGGCACGAGAAGCTCACATGAGAAAATTCTCCCAAACTCCAACAAGGTTTAGAAAAGTATGAAAAACAGTCGGTCTCATTTTGTTTTATAACATATCATAGATGTACCATTTTACATAAACCAAGGACATTGCAAATAGATCTCAAGTTTATATGAAAACACTTAAGTAAATGTACACTCAAGCAACGCGTAAACAAAATTATACACAGTTTCACCAAATACCATTTCAAGCCCAGATTATTTGTTTTGTTTCTCAAACATCCTTACAATAAACTACTCATTCCTCATAGTAGTGTTTCTCAAGCATCCTTATAAGGAACCTCTTGGTATAGGTATCGAGTTGAGCATCCTTATGGGAACCTCCTCGCATATATCATAGTAGGGTTTCTCAAGCATCCTTATAAGGAACATCTTGAGTATAAGTATAGGTTAGACATCCTTATAAGGAACCTCTCATATATCAAAGTAGGGTTTCTCAAGCATCCTTATAAGGAACCTCTTGAGTATAGAATAAGTTGAGCATCATACCAAGAACCTCTCATTCATTATATAACAATCCCCCATGTTATGTAAAAATCCTCCATAATATACAATAATCCCCCATGTTATGTAAAAATCTCCCATACTATATAATAATCTCTAGGTTATGTAAAATCCCCATATTATATAAAAATCCCCATAAGAAAATCTTCCAGATGAGTGAAAGCCAGGAAGTCGGAAAGCAGTCAGAGTGAGTCGGAATCGGAGATGACCACCATAGTAGAATCCCAGGACTATATAAAATCCTCCGTATTTACGTAAAAATCTCCATAATATATAATCCCCCATGTTATGTAAATCCCCATGTTATGTAAAATCCCCTAAGTTATGTAAAATCCCATATTATATAAAAATCCCCATAAAGAGAAAGTCATTCTCGAGTGAGTCGGGCAGGAGTCGAACAAGTCCGAGTGAGTCGGAATCAGTTAGTGATCCTATAGTAGAATCCCCATTGCATATAAAATCCCCCTTTGGATTCTGATCTTATACTAGAAAAATTTATTTTACCAACCAACCATTTCACAGCTAATCATTCCATATATCTCAAATTTATTGGAAAAACTTCTAAGAATCCACAAACAATCATAAAACAATTCAAGAAATAATTAGAAAATACAAGAGATCATACCCACGGTATTTTTCTACTCACACCAATCACTAGGAGTTAGAAATCAATCCCCAAAGAACACATTTAAGATAATTCCTCCTTCCCACGTACAAAGAGAATGGTTTCAGAATACCCGAAGAAAAATAGCATTTATAGCTAGAAACGTACATATATACATACCCTAGTCTCAATGTAAGTGAATGGGAAAAAACCCCTACCTTTAATCCTTGGTTTGTATGGGGATCTTAAGCTTTGATCCCGAATTCGGCCTTCCTTCTTCCTCTCTACCAGTTCCTAGGGTTCCAAAGGGTGTGGGGTGAGAGTGAAGTCAAAGAAAAATGAGAGAAATGGAATTGGAAAGGGTTTAAACCTCGCATTGATTTTCACTGTTCATTGGGCATTTTGGTTTTTCTCCAAAATTACAGTTTTGCCACTACACTCTCAAATTCTGTCTATAGGACTACTCTAAGGTTTTTCGACGTTCCGGATTCATTTTTAATGTTATTTTAACCTAAAAACCTTTATTTCTATGATTTATGTAACCATTTTTATATTTATCATTCTTATGCTTTGATTTAAGAGGTAAAACTAATTTGACGATAATTGATATTTAGACATGTGGGGGTTTACATGCCTGGACTCCAAAAAAGCTTCACCTCGATCCACTTGCATGCACCTCTGGAGAGCTCTCACACCATTAAGCTCAAAACTATCAGCATGTTTGATCTTCAATAAAGTCTTCAACTGCGGTCACGGACGCCCACACAATAAGTCCGTGACAAAGAGCTCTTTGTTCTCTTAGATTCCTGTTTCTTAATGGTTTGCTTCATCAAGTCTATGCCTAAAAAGCATGTCCATTACATTAGCATAAATTTACATGACTTGCCTTTGGAGCTTAAGAAAAGTATTATCAAAGGATAAATGAGTTTAGCACAAAGGACGAGATTTGAAAAAACGTGTTAACTTTCATGACATAAATTTTTTAATATAGCTTGGAATGTCTTGCACGAATATGGTGGAGTCATCACATTTAAAGGCATCATTGGAACTCTATAAAACCTTTGCTAACTCCTCATCGTTAAATTAAGTGTCATATATAGGTCCATCTAAAGCTAAGAAACAGGTCGACCTAGTCTGTTTTAGCCCAGTTAGGTCATGGGCCAAATTAGGCTAGGCTAATCTAGCTCGTTTCTATTCAAGCCAACCCAACTCAATCCTATATGGGTTGTAGGCCAAAAACAGGCCGAAATGAGTCACAACCTTAAAAATGCTAAAAATAAAAGTAATTTCATAAATTTTATCATTCTTCAAACAAAAAATAATCCTTTGCACAAATAACTAATAATAATTAATATACAAAATGATAGAATCTAAATAATATAATAATATTTAGTCTTAAACAAGTAGAGGAGGAGGAATGTGCATAGCACCCTTATAACTAAACTAACTTGTAACTATTAACTAGCAACCATATATTAATGAAAAATAGTAAAGTGAATCATTCTTCTCACAAAAAATTTAAATATGATGATTGAAATGTGAATCACCATAGAAACCTATGGATTATGTTTGATTCTTGAAAATTTTGAGGGAAAATCTAAAGAAAAGTATATAGAGAGGAACAACATAAGCAAAGAAAAGGTGGAGGAAAATAAAAAATAACACTAAAAGTTAACAAATTATTTGGATTTTCAACATTGAATTTACTTGTCAGTATGAAGATCAAATAATTTAAAAATGTATATGTTATAGTATGTATCATAATGTTAACATATGGATTTGTATCTTATTTGGTCACACTTTGTTGTAACCATTGGGTAAATTAGATCATCTTACGAATATATGATCTAACTTTTTCTTGTATATATATGTATGATGACTCGATGAAAAAAGACAAAATTCATTCCTCGACTCTTCTCCTCTTGGTTTCTACATGGTGTCAGGCTGAGGAGCTCAGTTAGGAGAGTTTTAATTTGCTTTTAAGAAGTTTTTAGAGTGTCAAGGAAATTTATGTAGAGTTTTTAAACACCTATTTCAAGGGTGGGATCTCACCTTGACCTAAGGGCTTTGCGACCATCGACATACCTACCCTGAAATGCGGTGGCGAAGCGGCTTGTAGACTCAGCATGCAAGTAGTGATTCGAGGGCGAATCCACGTACCTTGCCGCTTATGGGTGTGGGGACTGACCTGCTCCGGTCTTCTCCTCACGGTGTTGTCGAAACTGGCAGCGGGACTCGTGTCACTTGGTTTCCTTTATTTGGTACTTGGATTTGCTTTTTTTGTGGCTTTATTGTCCGACATCCCTCTTTGTCTAGGGTTTTTGCGAGATTTTTTGAGTCTCTGATTTCTGGAGGTACTCTCTGTACGATCTACTTCCTTGACTTGATATGACTAAGTCGGATAAGAGCTTGTTTCGACGAGTCGTTCGATGATGTCTAAAATCAACGAGGACTAATTTGATTTGGTCCTAATTACTTAGATTGAAGTAAAACAATCTACCTCTACTTAAGAATATTCGTACAGCTTGAGTCACCTTAATGAGAACCCTCACATTGATGATTCAAAGGACCGATGGTTGAAGTGATGCCCGTCTCTTTATCGAGTCGTAACTCCATTAATGGTAAACTGCTAAACTCTCATTAATCGCTTTGAGTTTGTTAAGAATCTAATGGATTATTTGGAATTTGTGTATTCTGGAAAGGGAAATATTTCTCGCATCTTTGATGTGTCGAGCCTTTTATCACTTTGAGAAACAAGATCGGTTGCTTGAGATTTTTTCATGGTTATAAAAAGACATATGAGGGGCGGGTCTTAAGGCCTTTAGTCCAGATGTTAAGGCCTAACAAGATCAGCGAGAAAAAATGGCAGTGATAGGCTTCTTAGCCGCCCTCCCTTATGAGTATGATTTTGACTAAAGCGCGGTTATGTCGATCATGAAGTTTCTTCTTTCCCGAAAATGTCGATGATACTACACGAAATATCCTCATTTGCTCTTGTGCGCCGGATGAGGCCGAGTGCTTTTGATGGTCAAAATAGTGGTGGTCGAGGGATAGCCACGATGCGAAATAGTGGCCCAGCCCGGGTAGCACTAGAGGGCCCTAGTGCAGGAGGGGGTTGTGCGTTATTACTGTCGTAAGCCTGGACATGTGATACGAGACTGCAAGAAAATGCAAAACCAAAATCAGAGATTTCCATCTACCCATATAACCTCCTCTAATGAGGCATCTGCTTAGTCGGTTCAATTCTCTGCAGACGAACTTGCCAGGTTCCACTTGTACGTGAAATCATTAAAGTCTCCATCTACTCCAGGTCAAAGCTATGCTTGAATTAAGGTAGCCTTGAACACATGCCTTGTCTCATCTTCGTCCTTCGAATGGGTTATTGATTCTGGATCCACATATCACATGAGAGGTAATTCCAATCTATTTTCTACCTTTCAATCACAACTTCATCTTCCACTATCACTTTAGCAGATGGGTCATAGTCTTGTGTTCTTGATTCATGCACCATTTTTCTCACTCCTTCTATTCCCCTATCATCTATCTTGAGTTTACCTAATTTTTATTTTAATTTGATATCTGTGAACAAACTAACTCGAACTCTTAAATGTTATGTCTCATTCTTTCTTGATTATTGTATCTTCTAGGATCTTATAACGAAATAGATTATTGGTAGATGACACGAATCTGGGGGTCTCTACATTCTTGATTATCACAGTCTGAGACGATTCGTGTTGGGGTTCTTCTGTAAATTTGAATTCATAGCAAATTGGGCCGCCCTCTGCTTCTCTATTGAAGTAATTGTGTCCCCAATTTTCAATCTCATCATCCTTAGATTGTAGATCCTGTCGATTCTGAGAAACATCATCGTCTTAAGTTCTTGTTCTAGAGTTAATCGCGAGTTTGTGCTCCTTTGAGTTAGTCCATTCGGATGTGTAGGGTCCGTGTCGGTTGTGTCCCCGATTGGAATTACATCTATTTTTGTTCACGTTTGTCGATGATTGATACGAACAACTTGGTTATATTTAATGAAAAACCGTTCGAAGTTATTTTCTCGCCACGTGCCTTTTGTCTTAAAATTTTTCAGGTTCATGTTTATTCAAAATCTGAGAAGTGATGATGCCTGAGAATATATGTCCGAACAATTTCAGTCTTCATGCTTCAAAATGGCATCCTTCATCAGACATCTTGTGTTAATACTCCTTCTCATAATGGAGTTGCTAAAAGAAAAATAGACATCTTCTTGAAACCACTCGGGCTTTATTAATTCAAATGCACGTGCCCAAGCATTTCTGGGCTGATGTTGTTTCCATCGCTTGTTTTTTTACTAATCGGATGCCTTCCTTTGTCTTGGATTAGGCCACTGTGTTTCAAACCCTCTTTCCCCATAAATCTTTGTTTCCCATTGAACCTCGGGTGTTTAGGTGTACTTGTTTTGTTAGGGATGTTAAATAAGGTGTGTATCTACTTCGATCAAAGTCGTGGAAGTGTATCTTCATGGTTACTCGAGTTCAGAAGGGGTATAAATGTTATCGTCCTAACCTTCGCAGGTACCTGGTTTCTATTGATGTCACCTTTCTTGAGAATACCCTTTTTTCTCAGGTTTGTTGCTCAGGGGGAGATTGGTAGAGTTTGTCGTCTCTGAAAATCATCGTATGGCTTAGAACAAAGTCTCCATGTGTGGTTTGGAAAATTCAGTGAAGTGATTGAGAAATTTGGCATTCAGAAGAGCAAATCTGATCATTCTGTCTTTTATAGAAACTCTCAAGCAGGTATCATCTTATTAGTTGTTTATGTTGATGATATTATCATTCACCCAGGGATGATATGGTAGGTATCTTCCACAGTCTTTCATCATGACCCGATTTCACCTGAAAGGACTTGGGCGCGATAAAAATGCTTCTTAGGTGTTGAGGTTATGAGGAAACCAACGTGAAATCTTCTTATCTAAGAAAATACTGTGCTAGATCTATGTCGATGCGAAACAAGGAAGATGGCAGCAAAGCCATGTCAGTCCCCTATGGCACCAAGCCTACATCTTATTAGAGAAGACGAATTATTTGAAGACCCTAAGATATATAAAAGGTTGGTTGGGAAGTTGAACTACCTTACAATAACACACCTTGATATTGCATACTCTGTTAGTGTTGTAAGCCAATACATGTCTTTTCAACGGAGTTGATCGATGAAATGCATTTATTAGAGGATTCTATGTTACTTGAAATGAGCCCCGAGATGTGGTATTTTATACAATAATCATGGGCATAATAGACTTGAGTGTTTCAGATGCAAATTGGGGAGGATCTAAGAAAGAGTAAGAAACAGAGCACTATCTCTCGATCTAGTGCAGAATCTGAGTATAGAGCAATGGCATAATCTGCATGCGAGATTATGAGGGCTCCATCCCGACTTTTACAGTGATCGGTGTGGAAACCTCAGTTCCAACAAAGTTCTAGTTTGACAATCAGGTTGTCCTTCATATTACCTCTAATTCTATTTTCCATGAACGAAATAAACACATGAAGGATTGTCATTTCGTTCGTGAGAAAATACAACTCGGTTTGATTTCTACAAAATATGTGAAGATTGGAGAACAATTAGGTGATATCTTAACAAAGGCTCTAAATGGAGACCGGGTTAATTACCTATGTAACAAGTTAAGCATGATTAACATCTATGCTCCAACTTGAGTAGGAGCGTTATAGTATGTATCTTACGTTAACATATTGGTTTGTATCTTATTAGGATACTTTTCTTATATGGTTGTAACAATTTAGGTAGAGTAGATCATCTTATCTAATGTATAACTTAACCTTGTTGTATATATATGTATGATATTTCGATGAAAAGACACAAGGAATTCATTCCTCGACTCTTCTCCTCTTGGTTTCTATAATTCTAAATTTCTAATTAATTTTAATTATATATGATTTTCTTTCTTACTTATTCCTTCCTTAGTACTTTCGAGAACCGAGACATTACCATAGCAAGCGACATGAAAAATCAAATAATGTAGTTGTACCCAGAAATAATAGACACTTTGGAAATCAATGCAAAACTTGAAGCCTTTCAATGACAAAATTATAATAAATGGCAACCAATATTGTAACGATTTCAAACGATAATGAATGAAATGCTCATATTGAAATTCTTGTACACCTGACCGCAGGGAAGGTAGCTCCGTAAAATTTAGAACATCGATCACGAACATTTTCGGGGTAAGAAGGATTTCCTAGACACTCCCTTCAATCTTGAGAACAACTACTTAACATAACACCAACCAAACCACTAAGCCATTGATATTGAAACAACTCCTATTGTGAATGATCTTAACTAAAAGTAGGAGCTCTTGAGGCTTCATCTCGTCGATGATAGCCTCACGGTTCGATTACCCGGGACGGGCTTAAGACGAAATTTGGAACAGCCACTGGAGTGCGGCCATGGCTCTTATGGTAGCGGCTTGTTGAAAGATCCAGCTTTGTCATGGGTGAACAAAGGCATTTACAACTAGCACTTGATGGTTTCATAGAGAAGATTTGTGGGGTGGTGACATTAAGAAAGATGATTTCTTCTTAATCTCATTTCTACATATATATTTTAGGCATAGATAACTAGCACAATCAACGACTCTCATTGATGTCTGTGGTCTCCACGGCTTTAGAGACTTGAAAATGTCAAGAATGAACAAGCTAGTATAAAACCTCTTTAGAAGTTCTATACGCACGGGATCTTTGCTAGTGCCACTAAACAAATATTTGCCTTTTATATATCAACTTGAAATGAAGAACCAAACGTAAGTAGCTCATATGATTTTGGTTGAATCAGAATGAGGAGAATTTCTCGAGATGTGTAATATAAATTAGCAAATGTTTGCTTAAGATGAATTAGCACATATATTATGCAATTCCCGAGCAACCAATTTTATCTAAAAGTTTAAGTCGTTAAGATTTAAACCCTCTGATATGCGGCATGCTCTAGTACGTGAGTGCAATCTCATACCAATTGTGATAGCCGCAACAACTATGAGGATATCAAGTATTTGAAAAAGATAGTTAGGGAGAAATAGGTTTGAACTATAAACTATGTAGAGAGTAACAAAGTTTCCAAGTAGCATAAGCTATGAGGTTGGGTTCACGATATAAATAGTTTCTATGCAAAACCATGCCTAAAATATCTCTTTCTTTTAAGAAATCCATTGACTTACAAGAAAAATGATGAAAATCAAAAACAAGTTATTCACTTACGAAAACAAAGTATATATATAAACTACATCTTCTAATTAGTAAGAGCACAAACCCTAAAACTAGAATTCCAATTAGTGAAGCTTCAAGGGTGGGGGAAGTTGGTTCCCTATGGAGTCTAAATCTTTTGAGCTTGTGGTTGAGGATGTCTAAGGGAAGTGGAAAGGGTGTATCTGGGAGAGATGCGGGAGGTGTCTCCTCTTATATCGAGGTTTGGGGGAAGGAGCCACAAGGCCCATGTTGGATGAGTTGAGGCTTTGTTGCGGGGAGAATGAAAATAGAAGCGGGTTCTGGAGCTAGGCCGAAGGGGGAAGCAAATACGGAGGCGAAGCTTTCTTTGAAACAAGCGGGAGGTTCCTTCTCCATTCAATTGCAATCTTGAGACAAAAAGCTTCTACCTTATTTTCCCAAAAGGGAAGGAGGGACTAATTGCGGGATGGAACAGCGGAGAAGGCGCAAGGCATGGCTGTAGTTAAGGATTACGATGCTCAGTGGTCTCTTTGAGGGAGAAGGGGTTGGAGTCAACGCTGTTTCAGGTTGCAAACACACAGTTCGGGAGGGTAGGAGACTTAGGCGGCGTTTGTTTTTTGGCTTTTTTCTAAAAACTAAATAGCTTTCAGTAATCAACCTATTTGTTTTTTAACTTTTTCATGATTTATTGTTGAAATTTCTAAAAAAAATTCTTAAAAGAAAAAGCAAAATATTTGGCTTTTTCTATTTAGAAAAAAGTCATCTTTCAAAACAAGATACACCATCCTTCCCCAACAAGGAGGAGAGCTAGCGGCACTCATACGATGTTAAAAAACAAACTTAATACTTAATACTATTAAGTACTATTTAACATTAAGCTGAAAAAAAGTTTTAAGTGAAAAAAACAAAAGCCACCTTAGTTTGGTTGGAAATGGGGAAAGGGAGTTGCACGGCATGTGGAGCAGTTGAATTTATTATTTTATTAATTTGGTGGGAGATTTTTCGTTGAATCCTAAATTGTATTTTATTATGGGTGCTGATCATCGACTTCTAAGGGAAGATTGAGAATTATTGTGTTAGGAAGGATAACATTGTTGAGTTTGAGTCTCTGTTTGAAATTTGAGTGGGTCCACTACCATGGGGAAAAGGAGGGTTAAGGAGGTCTTGCGTTTAAATGGAACACAACGATGAGAATTATTCAGTAAGGGGGCTTATGCTAATAAGAATGTGCTTCCATAAGGACTTATGCTAATAAGTATTCGATGTTGGGTCTATATGTTGTGGAGTAAGTGAGGTCTTAGCGGGTGGTTGTGGAGGTTATATTGTTGTTTGAAGATATAACTTTTTTTTCTAAGGTACAATGGGCCATAATTTAAGTGAAGATAGTTGGATGGGACTTATCCAGTTCTGTTCAGGTTGTGATGGGATCAGAGTGTTTCTCTATTAAATTGAGGTGGGAAATTCTATTGTGACTTGTGCAGCTGGTGTTGCTAGAGGAGGTCATGGTAGTTATAGTGGTTGGGGAGAGAAGATCAAGAGGAAGCCCTTTTCTACTTCGATGGCGTCCAAAGGGAAGGGTGCTGCAATTTGAGGCATAAGTGGGGGTACATGACATAGAGGGTCCAAAGGTTTTGTAGGAGGGAGCTTAGAGGATGGAGGAAGAGGTATAGGGACCAACATGTCAAGATATACCAAATTGGGTGTGTTTAGAAGTGGATTAGGTGGTGGTAGAAGCAGGTCGTTTTGTTTGGATGGCGTAGGCCCGGTCGATCCATGCAAGGTGTCATGGTCTGGGCACTGCGGGGCCTGCCGGTGACGAAGGAGTTTGGAGGTGGAAACTGAAGCGGGCTTCATGGGCGAAGGGATTACAGAAGCTTCTTCTCTGGCTTGTGTTTTAGAGCTAGTGGTGAGCATCCAAAGAGGTGAGAAGGTCTTTCTGCAGAGGTTCTCTAGGAAGCTCTAACAGCATCACACTTGAGATAAACAATTGGGTTGTGATTACAGATGAAGCGTTGTTGGCTTAAGCATCTAGGTAGTAAAATTCTTCTCTTACCTACAAGCTCTTAGGGTTTCTCTTGTACTCCTTCCTTTGTTTTTGGCCGGGCCTTCATGGCAGGTGGGTCCTCTAAGGGAGGGGAAGGATATGGTTGAGGTGGGAGTTGGGGATAGAGGTTAAAGGACCATGGATCGGAGATTACATGCAAGAAGTGGGGGTCTTAAAGTTGTTGGGTTTCATTCTTTAATGCAGTGAAGTACAACAAGTTTTAAGGATCCTCGACAAAGGAATTTTATGAAATCTAAATACCTTCATGGGGATGAAAAAAGGGAAGAAACATTACAAAAAGAGGGTTATACAACATCTATGTTAGCGTGATATTCATATTAAAACTCAAATCCTACAAGCTTGAGCTTTTAGGAGAGTTGATCGTTTAACATGGTATTAGAGCTTGGTCTGGCAAGAGGTCACGAGTTGAATCCTCTTTTTTTTGCGATTTAATCCCCATGTTTATTTGAAGAATTACATAATGGACTCTAACTCTTCACGTCTCTTGTGAGGTATGGGCGATGTGCACATGAGAGAGGGTGTTGAAGGCAAGATATTCATATTAAACCAAATCCACACCAAGCTTGAGCTTTTAGGAGAGTTAGTCGTTTAACAATCTCTGAGGGTTTGAACAAGAACTAAAAAAGTTTATGTTCAATTGGTATAATGTCATGGGAAAAAAGAATGGTTTAGGAACAGGGAGGGGCTAAAGTCTCCATGCCATAGATGAAGATAAATTTTACCTTGGAAAGTAGAGTTGTTGACTGATGAAGATAACTGAGGCATTGATCAGTGTCAAGTGAACTTAGTTGATGTTGTCTTGTCAAATAACCTTATAGTGGTGCAAAAATGAGGTGGACCATTTTTAAGTGAGAATAGTCAATCAAAGGAGCAACTATAAAAAGGTGATGCATTTTGTAATAATAGAATCCAAAAGTTGGTGATTGTAGAGAGGCCAATTCTTAACATATTGGTTTAAAATTTGCAAGGATGGATTATTGTGGATTCAAGGGTATATATGGTCTACTATGAATGGGAGCGAGGATATTTTTTAGAGACCCAGGCCATTCGTGGGTTATGGAATAATCTCTAGTGCATTGGAAGGGATTTTAATATGCCTAGATCCCTTAGTGAGTGTAATAGAGAAGAGGATGTCTTTAACCATCAAAAGGTTCTCGAAGGTGATCAATGATTTCAATTTTGGGAGACCTTCCCTTGTAACGGGGTCGATTAACTTGGAGTGATGGGTTGAAGAATCAATCCATGTCAATATTGGATCAATTTTTGGTATCTAAGGATCAGGAGTGCCATTTCATTGGGATGGTATAGTGTCTCTCTAGACCAATGTTTGATGAGGAGAGGCTCAGTTCCTTTTAGCTTTGAAAATATGTGGTTGATAGAGGAGATGTTTAAGGAGTTACTGAAAAGTTGGTCACTTTGGGTTTTAATTTCAATGGTTTCTTTGGCTTATTATGACAGGGGTTGAAGGCTCTAAAGAACAATTTGGCTTGGAACAAGGAAGTGTTTGGGAATGTTGGCATTCAAAAGGGTTTGGCATTGCATCAAGTGATTTTCTAGGATGAACAGGAGAAATCAAGAGTTCTATTGGTGGAAAAGGTGGAGGCTAGAATGGAGGCAAGGGAGGATTTCAAGAAATAGGTCCTCATGGACAAAATTTCCTGGAGATAAAAATCAAGAGAAATGTGGTTGAGGGAAGGTAATAGGAACACTAGCCCTAGGACGGTTAACTCTCACAATAGGAGGAATTGTATGAGAATCATGTGGTGTGGTTAGTGCATTCCAAAATCTAATGACAGATTCTAGTGATTGGCATCCAAGTTTGAATGGATTGAATTTTTAAGAGTGGAGGTGAGGATGTTGAGGCTAGAGGAGGCATTCGCAGTGGAAGGTTTTCTTCACCCTTTTTGAGCCCAGCAAGGACAAAGTACCTAGCTAGGATGAATTCTCCTCCATTTTCTGGCAGTTTCATTTGGTAGTTTGTGAAATACAAGGTTATAGGTTTTTTCAAAGAATTCTATGAGCATGGAAGATTTGTAAGAACCTTGAAAGCTATGTTCATGGTAGTAGTCTCAAAAAAATGAGGGCAAATGACCATAGAGACTTTAGAACTATTAGTTTCATGGAAGGCCTAGGCAATTTGTTGTGAGTTTTAGCTAATAGGCTAAAAGAAGGTGATAGGTAAGATGGTGTCTTCATCCTAAAATATACTTTCTTTAGGGAGAGAATAAAGTTAATATTGCATTGATCGTGGCAGGTTTGTAGATTCTTTGTTGAGGAAGTAAGAATTGTGGAGCATTGAAGCTGACTTGACATGATGAAGCAAACATAAAAAAGGCATATAATCACATAAATTGGAATTTTATTGCTTCTTATTATGAAAAATTGGGATTTGGTGAGAAATGGGTAGGTTGGATAAGGTGGTACATTTCTACCTTAACAATGTCTGTTTTAGTAAATAACACAGTGTTAGGGAAGAAAGCAAAAAGTAGTTTATGGCAGGCAACGCTCTCTAGCCTGCGTTGGGCAATTTGGAAGGAAAGAAACATGATGGTCTTTGATAATGTTATTTTTTCCCAAGAAAGGTTGAAAAACTCCTTTATAACATCCCTTACTTCTTGGACAGGCCTTATCTATGAGGGGGAGTACTCTATTGTAAATTTATTAATGTGTATTCTCTAGTACTCCTAGGGTGGTAGGTTTTTGTTTTCGTCTTTTTGTTTTCATGTGTAACTTCTGTATACTCTAGAGCTTAGCCTGTTTTGTTAATACATTGTCCCTTTGCCCATCAAAAAAAAAGTAAATGACACGTTGTTAGGTTTTCCTTCATAACTTTGAGGGTTGAGGCAAGGGGGTTTCCATTTGCCATTTATTTGAAAAAGGATAGAGGTTTTAAGTAGCGCTATCAATAGAAACGATAGTGTAGGCTTTTGGTTAGGCTAATGGGTGAAGAAAGAAGAATTGGACATGTAGGTTAAATCACTTGTTTTCTATTTTATAGATGATATGCTTGTTTTTTTGTGAAACTTCCCAAGATTAGATGGCTTATTTAAGCTAGCTGCTAATTATCGATTTAGACAAAAGTGAGATTTTACAGGTTGGGGGATGAAAACTTTATAGGTTTTGGGTTTTAAGCTTGGTTGGACAGTGAGGGCACTTCCTTCCTCATACTTAGGGCTTCCCTTGGATGCTCCACATAAATCTACGATGGTTTGGGCTGAGGTGGAGGAGAGGTTTTGTAAGAGATTAGCAATGTGGAAAAGATAATTATATCTAAAGGAAGGAGAATCAGCCCATCGGTTGTAGCAAGTTGTTTAGCATGCCCATTTACTTCTGTCTTTGCGTATGTCAGTGACAGATTGAGATTAAGCATATCTGAGGACTTCCACAGTGGGGGCTTGCAGACGAGAAGCCTCATCCAATAAAGTGGATCGTTGTCTATTCAAATAAAAGTAAAGGTGGCTTGGGTGTTAGAAGTCTTTTTATTCTTAATAGGGTCCTTTTCTATAAGTGCAGTTGTCGCTTTATGGTAGAAAGGGGGGCTCTTTGAAAGCATGCTATTAGTAGGAAGTTTTGGATAGAAGAAGGAAAGTGGTGTACCTGATAAGTGAGGGTGGGGTATAACGTGGGATTATGGAAGGAGATTAAGGAAGGCTTTATTGAGCACAAAAATTATGTTTTTCGTTGGCAGTGGTAGAAGAATGAGATTTTGGAAGGATAAGTGGTGACAATGCCTTGTGTGTTTCGTTTCCCTCTAGCAGCTTCAAAATAGGTGTGAGGGGCAAAGGCTTGGGACTTTCGTTTAAGGAGGGGGTTGGAATCCTTGTTTCTCAGACTCAATATGGGAGAGGGTTTGTGGAAAGTTCCTCTTGACAATACAAAAGAAGAGAGTGATTACAAAATTTGAGAAGGTGCTTGAGATTAAGGATGGGAAGTTTTTCTATGAAGTCAATTTATGGTGCTTTGGATCCTATATGCAATCCTATCTTTTAGAGGCATCATTTAGGGCCCTGTATTCCTCACAGAGGGCCTTTTTCTTGATAGATTGCATGAATAAGGCCTTAACTTTGGATGACCAAAGAGAAGGGGCAGTCTAACTAACAAATATTTCCTTTGTCTTGCTAAAGAAGAAGTCAATTGATCATGTTCCAATCCATTGCACTAAGCATTGTTGGTATAATGTGGATCAGCCATTGCTGGTTAAGAAAGTTTCTTTTTGGTTGTGGGTCTTTTATAGACGAAGCATAAAAGGTGCAGTTTGGTAGCTCCCTTATATCATTTTTGGATGGTTTGGGAGAAAATAAACAAAATTTCCTTCGATAATGAGGAGCTTTTGATTCAAATGATGAAAAATTCTTAAGAGCTATGCAAGTACATATAAGTCATTACTAAGAAACGGTTTCCATCATAATTATGCGTCTTCATCGATTACAATAAACACATGAATAAATTTTACTATTATCTTAAATTTATAGCAGTATCAATTTAAGGTAATGTATAAAACCAATAGAAACTGGAATTTACCTGAAAAAAAAAAGTAGGTAGGCAATTCAATGCGAAGAAGCTCTTACATTTGGCCATTGTTGGAAACTCTCTTTGCTTTGCATGAGGAGGTAGATGTATGGGGAGAAAGTCAAATTAAATGGGATGCTCGTCTTTTTTTTTTTCATTTATTTTAAGTCAGAGAAAAACAAACTCGAATGAGAGAATGAATCAAATCCAGAACATCTGTAAGTAGCTTGATTTTAGATTTCTGACCACCTTTATTTTCTGCTTGCTATCTCAAATTTTTGGCCATTACCTAATCAAACAATTTGCAGTACTTGTTTTCAGTACTTTCCTTTTTATCCTAGAAGAGGTCATATGGTGGTTTTTGTCCATGTACTAGTACTGTGTGTTGGAACACTGATGTTTTCATCATTAGAATGCAAAAATTGTGCCAAAGTTTGTGGTATTTAGAATCCACCAAAATGCACAGATTAGACTGACTAAATACCAGAAATTATACAACTTGAAATCAATTTTGTGTAAAAGTTTGTGTTTTGTTAAGACACGAACAATATTGTGGAAAGAAACCGAAAGATCCATGTTTATTGCTCTAATCAGGAGACTTGAGGATTTGAAAATCTGTACTAAGTCAGTCCGAAAATGATACTTCAGACATGATCACAGTTGTCCACTTAACTACTTAGCATAAAGTCTTTTCTATGCAATCATCATCTTTGACCTAACCTCCATAAATATAGTGAGAAAACATGTAGTTTAAGTTCTACATTGTAAACAAACATCTGAAATTAAAAGTCTTAATTACATAAGTTACAAAAGCATGGAGAAAAGAAAAGGAAGGTTTAGGAATATCAATTTTAGGAAGGGAAAAAAGGGAATAGGTCTTTGCTTTTACAGTCTAGATTTTAGGAATCAATAGATAAGATTGGAAACTTAATACATCTTAAATTGCTTTTCGATAAATCAATGGCATATTATGATATTTTATAGTGAGAAACATGTATACACTATTCTATTTGCAAAAAAGCAAACCAGAGATTCTAGAAACCTGGCGCTTTTTCATAGTAATAAAATAATTACCTGATTGGCTCCAAGTGTCCTTTTTGCACCCTTACAGGCTCTGGCCGGCATCGGTTTCAACTTTTCCTTTTTACCGGAAAAACTGATTGGCCTTAGTACTTCGTGAGCTCTTGCATGTTGATTTCAGAACATCTCTGCCACTCGGCATAAAGTTTATTCCCTTCCTTTATCTTCTGTGTCGCTTATATTCCTTGACTCTATCTTCTCTGTCTTTATATTTCTCTGAGTACTAGTCTCTCTGTATGAACATTCAGAGGGTACTCAACACAACTTGGCAATGGTGAAGGTGAGAAAGGTTTTGGAAGTTCATCCCATTCTTAAAACATCGTCTTGGTCTTTAACAGTAGAGTTCAAAGGTACTACAGTTTGCTTATTGTTTTGCTGATTGTCCATGGAATTCGAAAGAAAAGAAAAATACACTTGCACAGTTCATACAATATATATCTACAGATCAAAATTCTGTTTTCTTTAGAGGATTTGCATTTGTTTTCAATGAGAGAAAATGAGATCCTTGCATGCATCACAATTCAACAATATTTCTTGTTTTTGTAGCCAATTTCTCATCAGCTACCAGGTCCAGAATTGAAGTTTGATTGCATCTTCAAGATCTAGACACCATGTTTCCTGTGTTCCCCAAGTTTTAAATGAAACAACCTTCTGAATTACAAAAGGTAAAATTAGCTACAATTCAACATAATACGTATATTAGCTGATATTTAAACTGCAAAAAGATTCCATTAGAAATTTTGTATTTGACTGAATTATTATATCAGTAAAAATTTTAATGCCATCCTCATATCTATTTGTGTAGCCAACCCTCCTTGGCCTTACTGTAACCAGAAAGGTTTATTAAATAAATTAAACCAAACTTTACATAAATTGGAGAGGAATTCAAGCCACTCTTAATAAACTCTTCCCTGTCTTTACTTCAGAATGTGACATCCCTACCTTACCCTACCAGTTGAAAAGTTTCTTAAGCCTATTCATTTACTTATTCTTTTTCTTACTTTTTGGTTATACAATATATTACGAATTCATTTTCACGACCATTTTGCACCAATACCTCTGCAATAGTGTCTTCCTCATGATTGACATAAAATGTCATAGCCACAACCACTCTTAAGAACATGCTAGAAGTTGACCTCTAAAGCAAGCTCTCTCTAAAACTCAGCAAGATATTATGTAACTAGGACAAATCAGAAGAAATTATCACTAACATTACAAGTTGTTGCATAATGTGACTAAAATTAACCACAAAGGCCCACTCACCTGTCACTAGCCCATTTGCATCAAGTCCCCTGAAAACAATGTGAGAATGAGAATCCAAAAATGCAACCAAGACCCCCCTCAAAGCGAATTTTGTTTTCTAACCTGAAAATGCACAAAAAAATTAGTCGATTGGTAAAATAAAGATGATTGAGCTGATTCTTTTTGTTCTCGAGAGTCTAATCAACACAAATCGTAAGGTCTTAATCACTTGGCCAAACCAAAAACTAGGAAAAGCCCATTCTCAAACACACCAAATTACCAGCTGCGGAAGAAACTCTGAGGTCTACAAGGAACAGTGCGGTTCTGACAAAGAACCCTTCGTTCGGTTGGCAGAAACTTAAAAGCAAGAAGATTTTGAATATCTTCTTCTATGTAGTATGGATTCTTAAAGTGAAAAAACTCACCCCTACGAAAGTGAAGAGTTGAACTAATCTATGAGCTAAAACAGAAGGCTTTTGTACTGTGGATTCCAAACAATATAAATCTGGAGTCGGTTCGCTGCTCGATAGAAGGAAAATAGAAGAACCATCAGAAAATCATTCCCATTTTTCTCGCATTTTCCTAAGTTTTCTCAGTCACCAAACAGAATCTCAAGCGCTTAATCGAACTGGGTTTTCAATCGTCCACCCGGGAGAATTGCCCAAATAAGCAGCACAAATGATAAATGAGTAATTCTATTTACACCCCGTGTTCATCTCTATACACCCCATTAAAAACAACTATAGGTGAAAAGCGCAGGGTGCCTTAAACGCCCATATCTGACCACAATGCCGTCTCTTTCTTCCTCATTTTAACCACAGCCTTGATATTCTTGCCCGAAATTGTGTTCGTTTAAACAAATAGTCAGAATAGGCGAGAATGGCGTTGAAAAATAGTGAGAATGGCTTCTAAATCAGCTTTGAAACGGTGGAGAAGGAAGAAGACGAAGTTCAGGTTTGTGATATCCGGTATAATGTTTTGTCCCGACCGGATTTGTGATGTCCGGTATAATGTTTAAAATCCGGATTTGTGATATCCGGTATTTTGAGTTTAATCCGGATTTGTGATATCAAGGTTGGGTTAAAAATGGGATTTGTGATGTCAATTATTTGAACATAATCCGGGATTTGTGATATCAGGTGACTCGGGATTTAATGATATCAGAGTGATTCAGCATATTAGAATTGTTATATCCGGTAAATTGATTCTGCATACCCGGGATATGAAATCGGGATCAAGTGGTCATTCGGTTGTGTCCCTAGGATTTATTGATTTTCTCGGTTACAAATGGTAAAAACATATCAGTGAATTCAAATTGAGGTGTGTCTTATATAAGTTAATAAAAATCCCGTATCGAGAGAGAGGTTTTCTTAGCCAATCATTTAATAATCAACATAATAGTAACTAAATAACAATTTCATAAAAACATAGTACATTTTCCTTGGAATCTTCTTTCCTCCACAAAAGCTTATATAAAGAAGGCGTTAAAAGATTCTCTTGTTGTTTGCAGTTTTTAATGGACATTATTTGATGTATTTTGTCGCATTTTATTTTGAGATGAATTTGAATCATAATGCAGCCCCTTCTGACAATTAGTTGATATCGATTGATGCATTTAGTAGTAATAGAGTAATTTTAATACTTCCCCAAAGAGTTAGAGTAATTTGTTTAAGACATTGAAATTAATAAATTGTTATTATCGGATAATTTGCTTGAAGTCGGGATACTTTGATTGAATGGGCTCAGATGTGGGGCTTGGAGCGGATTTGTTATTGTGATAAAAAGATCGGATAAAGGAATGAGTAGAAAAGCTGATTCTCTTGCGTGGCGTGGTGGAACATATAGGCATGCAACGAATAAGTCGAATGTGGAAGACTTGAATCGAAAAGGCACTGGAACGAAAAAATGTGATTGTCCATTTAAGATAATCGGTGTGAAGTTAACTAGTAGTGATGATTGGAGTGTTAAAGTTGTTTGTGGATTTCATAATCATCGAGCAGCTAAACAATTGGAGGGTCACTCATATGCTGGTCGATTATCGGATGGGGAGAAAACTATGTTGTCGAGTATGTGAGCAGTGAAACCAAGGAATATTCTCTTGTCATAAAAATCATGGCAGTATAATGTAGCACTATAGAAGACAATATACAATGCACGTCATAAACATCATTACTTAATAGTGCCGGTAGATCGCCAAAATGCAACAACTAATGGCTCAAATTGGGCCAGATATAAATATGTCGAATGGCATAGGAAGGATGGATCGACGATTGTGTGAGAGACTTGTTTGGGCCGCGTCACTGCCACATTAGTTGTTGAATGCATTTGCGATGTTCTGGTATAGTTACTTATAAAACCAAACGGATATCGCCTTCCACTTACGGAGATTGTAGTGGCGGCATCGACAAATTTGACTTTTACGTTGGCATTTGTATACTTGGAGGCCGGCGTGAACAACTACATGGGCAATGAAGAAGTTACAAGTTTAATGTTTGGCGTCGATTACCTAATGTCATTGTTCGCGATAGGAGTTGGCCTTAATGAGCGGCGTAGGTTGGTATTTACCCTGACAAATCTTACGTACGAAGATGGCATATATCAAAAAATGTACTTGGAAACTGGAAGAAGTTGTTTGAGCGAAAAGAGAAGTGGGAGGCATTCATGTCAGCTTGGAGTGTCCTTGTGTTTTCTTCGAAGAGAACTCGCGAGAGAGAATTTAAGATCATTGACAGCGATTACTATACTTACCGGAGACGGTAAAATGTGAGTCATGGTTGACTCCTTATAAGGAAAGGATTTGTGTGTGACTTGGATAGATAAAGTAATGCATTTAGTGATGTCACCTTGAATAGTCGTTAATTAGTAACGAGTTTTTCTTTACATATTCATACATAAAAATGATTTTTAATACATGTTATTTTTTAAAAAGGGTAAAGAGAGTGCACATGCAAAGTTGAAGAACATCTTGGTTCATCTCAAGGGAGATTTGAGAGTTCTTGGGAATGCAATAAATGCTCTTATTGAGTTGCAACATACGGAAATAAAAGGCTTCATTTGAGAGAAGTATTTTGTTGGTGAACATCAATTCAAACAATGCTATGTTTAAGAATTGCGGGAGTATCGATATCTAGGGCTTCACTCAATATAGTATTGATGGAGTTTAAAGAGCAAGTCAAGTTGAAATTGACAGGGAATATGTGGTTGCGTTACTTGAGCGCCGTATGGGTTGCCTTGTGCGCACGAACTTGCGAGGAGCTTATCAAAGAAGACCGCCTGATTCCCTTGATAGTGTGCATTCGCATTGGAGGAAGTTGGATACTGTGACCGACAATGTCTCGTCTGAGTTGACAATTAGTACTGAGATTGATAGTATTTTGAGACAATTTGCTGATTGTGATGAGGCAGGTAAAATAGCATTAAAAAGGAAGTTGAGAGAGTTAGCTTGCCCTGCAACGACATCTATGTGTCCACCACTTGAGAAGGTTAAGGAAAGGGTAGATCCGTCGATTTGAAAATCAATTTATCTACCAAGCGAAGCTCCTTCTTTATTTGAAATTGTTGAGTCCTCCCGATAGTACTTCTCCGATACTTGCATGTTAGGTAGAAGTCTGAGAAGGAAAAAATTTAAAATTACATTAAATGTTTTCCACATCAAATCGTGGTTTATATAATTGGATTATCGTGGATGTTAAGAGCGGATGGTCATTGTGGATATCGCTCGATTGCTGGGAAACTAGGAATGGGGGAAGACGGATGGGGAACGGTTCGACACGATTTGGTTCGTGAGCTTCACACTTTTCATGATGAGTATGTTCAACTTTATGGATCAATTGACCGTGTTGCTGAGTTGGTTTATTCATTATCATGGTTTGACTCTTTTGCTCCATATGATAGATGGATAGCTTTACGACATGGGTCGTTTGATAGCCTCACGGTACAATATTGTGTTAGTCCATTTATCAATTAGACAATGCCTAACATATCTACCGAGATCTGTATCACACCCGCACCCTTCACCCTGGCCCGGTGCACTTGGATTTGTTGAGGATTGTCATTTCGTACAGGTATGTTAAATTTTATTCTAATCGTCATTAAGTTAAATGTTTTCATATTTTTGTTTTTTGACATAGCACGATCTTTATTGTAGGTATTCCTGGATTCGACATCACCAATACCTCCAATTGCATGCAACTGGCGTAATTACCGATACCAGTGTGCTCGAGGATGGGAGATCCCTTATGTACCTCGGATTGAGGCTTTTAGATCATCACTAGGGACGAACTCGAATGTAGCGACACAAGAGACAATTGATGTAGATGAAACATGATGTATTTACAACCGGATGATATCTAATTGTAGTGTATCCTCTTTTTAAAATCTCGTGCCCTTGTTTTATATTCCCATTTGGCCTGTTTTTTTGTGAAGTTTTCTTAATTATTGATTTATTGTTAATAGAAGAGTGAGGTCCTTCATCCTTATTTTATTCCATACTTATAGTGTCCCTTTTCGTTTAAATTGTGCATTAATCTCGTGGTCTCATGGTTATTTAATCCATTTTTATGAAGACAGGGAATAAATCTCAATCATTGTGGAGTTCTTTGAAGGAGATAGTAATGTAACAACTAATAAAATACAATACAAATTAATCACATTATCTATTTAACATTAAAGTCTAACAAAACAATATAAACATAAAACTAAGTCTTTTTCCTCTTGAGCAAACATAAGCGATAGTAGATGCCGGTAGAATCCGGTGCAGGTGTTGAAGGATCCGCTGTAGGTGCTGGAGGAGCAACTGAAGCTGGTGGAGGAGGAACTATCAGTGGTGGAGGATCATCTGATGCTGGTGGAGGATCAACTGATCTTTGGTGGAGGGATAGGCAAAGTGGGAGGGGCTAAAAAGGGATGCGTGCGGTGATGTGCTATGACATCTTGGCCCGGTGATGGAGTCTTTGTGATATCTTTGTCGTCTCCTCGGCCCCGAAAGTATGTCATGCGCCTCGTTAAGTGCACCAAAATAATCGGCCTACGGTCTCTTCCCGAGATATCACATGCCTCAGTAAAAATTGATACTCTGACAATCGCTACATAAATAATATGTAGACTAATATTAGTAATATAATAAAAATGTTAAGTATCAAATTATGTCTGATTTAGATTACCTAGGTCAAGCGAGTCCATATTTAACTACGGTATGCTTGGTAGATCGCGACATGTGAGGGCGTAGAGGATCGTGCATCGTCGTAGAACACGATCTAAGGTTGTAAGGGGGTTGAGCGATGCGATGCGATATGCGATCATACGAGGCCATATACGGTACACTCTCTGCGGGCACAGTATAGGCATCGTCGGCCTCGACTCGATCGGTCGATGGGTGATCGGGTCCACCCGTCTGCCGTCGCGGAACCCGATAGGTACTACGGTCGGTCGTGGAGGTGTGAAAGAGGCGCGGAGGAATGAAGATGCGAATATAGCCAAGGCGGCGTAAGACCCTTCCGGATGATATGAGCTCCACAACTTGTCCGCACTTTATGCATCGAGAATGCCATGCAATATCGGAAAGGGGTGCTTTCATTTCGATGATCCTCATATGGCTCCCGTGAGACCTCCCGAAATCTGCCGATCGATCGAGTCTCGAGCGAAACTATGGCTATGCGGAATCACGTGCGGCCTCCAACTCAGTGCACGTGGACGGGACTCGGTGTACGACATATCCGGAGAAGAAAACATCTCGGAAAGTGCTTTGGTAAATCCGGAGCCTACATAATCAATAAGATAATTATCTCCGATATCATCGATAAACATTGAAAATTATCTATAAAGCGGTTCGAAAATTGTCATCAATCGTACTGTAAAGTCAATAGCCACCTAGCCTTCGCACCTCAAACACAGTCGCGATGATCGGTTACTGTCTGAGGTAATGCCCGAACAAGAGTACTGACATAGCTACCAACCATCTTTGAGGTCGGGAATAGCTCAGTACACTCACCGAACATTTAGTTCACTCTTGTCGACAAATAGGTACGACCAACGGATGGAACAAGAAAGCTCGAGTAGCAAACACTACATCATCATCGGATAATGCATCGTGATAGTCGAGTGATCCCTCGACCACGGTAGTCGAGGCGAAGGGAGAGCGACCTTTGCTCGATCTCTCCCCAGATGCGTGCGTCGGTGGTGCCAGCGACCCACTTGATAAAGCATTGGCATCGTCACGTAGGCGGTTTGTGAGAATGATATCATCGATCCGATGCCAGGTATATGAGATGGATGCGGCGTCGTCTAGTGTGATGGTCATCTCACCAGCGGCATATGAAATATTCGTGGTCTCGTTTTGCCACCCGCTCCTGGCCAGACAACATCGGTCACACTCGCTGACTCGATGGCTGCGACTAGTCAGCGATGCCCGACGGATCGATGTACGAGTCTCATAAAATACGAGACCTCTCCATATCTAGCTCCATAAGCGCAGCTTTGCACGCAGTTGATAATTTCAATGGTGCTCGATCCTCTGATAAAAATGGCAAATAAATTAGAATTCAAGTTACGTAACTAAAATTAACATATATATATATATATATATATATATATATATATATATATATATATATATATATATATATATATATATATATATATATATATATATATATATATATATTTATATATATATATATATATATAACTTTGGACAATGATTATTTTACACTCTCTGACCATATCGCGCTGCTAATATGTTTGTCAAAACTCCATGATATACATCTATCAATAGGTCCTCGAGAGGCACCTCGAATACCTCCTCATGCTCATCCTTTATCATCTTTGAGGATGCTCCGGCCGAATCTGGATCTGGCTGTGAAACCAGCCTCTCGATTGGGCTTAGTCGTCTACATTTCAGATCCATTGGGTCGTGCGAGGTGCACTAGATGTATATCCTCCTCGAGTGCGTGGTGGCATATCTATTTCAAAGAAAATAAACATTGATAACTTAAATAATATCATCATTAAATAAAAATATGCGTAGAGATGATCACTCGTACTATGTCTACTGGAAAAATAT
The DNA here is from genome assembly GCA_016808115.1 of Tetrastigma voinierianum. Lineage (NCBI taxonomy): Eukaryota > Viridiplantae > Streptophyta > Magnoliopsida > Vitales > Vitaceae > Tetrastigma > Tetrastigma voinierianum. The sequence continues at coordinate 368,568 of JAEQBH010006188.1, forward strand.
AGTTGGAATAGTATGCACTTTTATTTTTTATTTTGGGTGGACGTTAAAATTTTGATATGATGGTTATCTAATCATTCAATAAAAATACCAAGTGGGATGAGGCACTTCACATCAAAACAATCACACTCCATATGTTTTTCTAGGCACCTCCTGTGAATGATAAAAAGACAACTAGGCAAAGAACCATATTTTGGGGTTGGCTTAGAGGAATTAAATTATATAAAAATACAGTTAGTTAATTAATAGAAAGAATGAGATTGAAGAAAATGATATTATGTATGTGTTGGGTAAATACAATCTTAAAATGACCTACTCAACTTCCCATTTCCTGACCCAACCTTAACTAGTTATTGTTCACCTGGCACCCCTCATATAAGTTACTGAATTGTGTTCACCTATTTTTCTCATATAAGTTTATAAATTTCTTTACGCATTAGCGAAGAATTATATGACTAATAATCATGTGGACTCGAGATGCACTTAAAATCTTGAGCACATTAAAGTAAGAGATTCATATTGCCTCTACATTTATCTAATATATCCTAAATTACAATAGTATTTGTGAGAAATCAAATCGGGACATCATAGATCCGGTTAAGTGCACAATCCATCCAGGACATCATCAAATCCAGTAAATGCGCATTAAATCCGGACATCCACCATCAACATGCAATTAAATCCGGACATCATTCAATCCGGAATATTACGAATTAATCGGGACATCATTAAATCAGGTCAAGCGCGTGAGTCGGGACATGGTAGTCAGGTGAGGCAAAATTCGGGACATTGTCGAATTATTCATGGATTAGGACATCTGCACATCGAAGAGAACCAATAAGTCGGACATCGGAATCGAAATATTTATATGCTACCTGATTCAATGAAATCCGAGGCTCGATTCATATTTAGAATCGGGAACAGTTAAAGGCTGTCGAACAACCAAGAGAAAGCAATTTGGGTGATGAAAACAAACTTACTTGATCTCGGTTAGGAGGTTCTATACGGTTGATGCGCGGAGGATGGTGGGTTCTCACAGGTCACGGAGGTTGGTCGGTTCTCGGTTGGGGGTTTTGTTTTGGTAAATGGGGAGGATGAGTTTGGGGTTGGGAAACAATTTGAGGGGTGTCGATAGGGTTAGGATGGGAAATTTTTTTTATGGAATGGGGTGTAAAGAGATAATAATGGGGTGTATTTAGTAATGGGGTGGGTAGAGATATCAATGGGGTGTGAATAGAACTACTCATGATAAATCAATTACATTCTGCGAAGCGACAGTTTATGTTGCATCAGCAGGCACAATCTTTTTCCCTCGGTTCCCCTTTATAATTGCATATTTATAAATAAATAAAATTAATATAATAAATGAATAATCAATAAACATGATCGTTTATTATCGATAAACGTGATTTAATTACGTAGTCTTGATGCGCGTTTGATTTATCGTCTTAAGTTCATTTGAGATCGCGATTAAAATTGCGTTGAAGTAGCAAAAGCGTGTTTAGTGCAAACAAAGTTTTGGTTAATTTAAAATTTATGGTAGTCAATCACAATTTTGATTTTAAAACTTAGTTTATAAAACGGGTAAGACTTGTTTTCTCACTTGAATAAAAAATTGAAATTCGGGGTTATTTTTGTCGAAGAAAATAAAAAAAGCGCGATGCGTGATTTTGATTTTTTGTCGTGAAAACAGTGTATGCAACTTTATAAGCGAGATTTTAAAGCTCAGTTGTGATTGACTTCATGGCAGCCACAGAGTAACGAGCTTTTGTTTGAACACAAACACGATTTTACTGCTACCTCCAATTTTATCGCGATCTCAAATGGAAGCAAAACGACGATAGCAATCAAGCAGCGCATCAAATAATGACTTCAAACTCGCATTTACTGATAACAAAATGATCATGTTTGTGGTATTCATTTATTATGTCAAATATCTGCAGTACTCAAGGAACCGGAGAAATAGGGTGATGCAACATAAACATTGTCATTTCAGCAGTCAGGCTGTTTATCATTTGATAACTACTTATTTGGGCAATTCTCCCGGGTGGACGATTGAAAGCGGTTATTCGGTCGCTAACTTGAGATTCTGTTTGGTGACTGAGAAAACTTAGGAAAATGCGAGAAAAATGAATGAGATTTTCTAGATGGTTCTTCTATTTTCCTTCTATCGAGCAGCGAACCGGACTCCAGATTTTATATTGTTTGGAATCCAAGAAAGCACAAAAAGCCTTCGTTTAGCTCAGATTAGTTCAACTCTTCACCTTCGTAGGGGGTGAGTTTTCTAAGAATCCATACTACATAGAAGAAGATATTCAAAATCTTCTTTGCTTCTGATTTTCTAAGCAACCGAACAGGGTTCTTTGTCAGAACCGTAATTGCTCCTTGTAGACCTCAAGGTTTCTTCCGCAGCTGGTAGTGCGTGTTTGAGAATGGGCTTTTCTAGTTTTTGGTTTGGGCTGCGATTAAGACCTTACGATTTGTGTTGATTAGACTCCCTCGAGAACAAAAAGAATCAGCTCAATCATCTTTATTTACTGCCAATCGACTAATTTTTTTGTGCATTTTCAGGTTAGAAAACAAAATTGCGAGGGTCTGTTGCATTTTTGGATTCGCTCATTCTCCCCATTGTTTTCAGGGGACTGATGCAAAATGGCTGAGCTGACAGGTGAGTGGGCCTTTGTGGTTAATTTAGTCACATTATGCATCAACTTAATGTTAGTGATACTTCTTCTCTGATTTGTCCTAGTTACATAATATCTTGCTGAGTTTTAGAGAGTTTTGGTTTTTTAGAGGTCAATCCTAGCATGTTCTTAAGTGGGTTGTGGCTATGACATTTTATGTCAACATGAGGAAGACACTATTGCAGATATTGGTGCAAAATGGTCATGAAAATTTGAATTCGTAATATATTGGCTGGAATCAAAAGTAAGAAAAAGAATAAATGAAATGAAGTTTAGGCTAAGAAAAACTTTCAATCTGGTAGGGCAGTAGGGATGCTGCATTCTGAAGTAGGAACAGGAAGTGAGTTGATAAGGAGTGGCTTGACTCTCTCCAATTTATGTAAAGTTTGGTTTAATTCTATTGATAAACCTTTTCTGGTTACAGTAAGGCCAAGGAGGGTTGTCATACAAATTAGGATATGCGAGGATGTCATTAAAATTTTACTGATATAATAATTCAGTCAAATACAAAATTTCTAATGGAATCTTTTTGCAGTTTAAATATCAGCTAATATACGTATTATGTTGAATTGTAGCTAATTTTACCTTTTGTAATTCAGAAGGTTGTTTCATTTAAAACTTGTGCTAATTTGGTTATAACACTCGTATAAATATCATGGAAGAAAGGAGATTGGTGAATTTAATTCATACGTTTCCTTTGTTTGGATAGTAATGTGCCAGTCTGTTTATAGAATGATTCTATGTGGGGATTTGTTTAACAAAAAAAATTTAAAGGATAACAGGATATCACTAATTTACCAAATGAAGAAAGCACACACACAAATACGAAGTTTATGACTATGGAAAAGAAAATGTGGAACCTGATCAACATAAGCTTAGCAAAGCCGTCCACTCCCGAGATAACTCGATCAGCATTGGGAACTAGAAACGTATTTCTTGTCGATCGATCCTCGACAATATTTATGGCGGCTCTGAAAAGGTCCTTGATAACTGGTAACTGTGCCCGTTTCTTCTTTATATCCCGATCGAGATAACACGCAAACCATGATATAGTACACCTCGTCTAAAATAGGATGCAAATAAAATAAAATAACATCAATATAAGCTCATGATGATTTAATGAATTGCCTTATAATCCTTCTCAGAAACTCATTCTCCTTATTCATCTTTGCAATTTCTATACGTAGCTGGGCGTAGTGCGCCTGAATGAAAAGGAAGAAATAAAATTTGAAGTGGCTTTTGGCTTTGATAAGCCCATTTCCTCTGGTCTTACTCTTCAGCTTTCTAAATGACAATGGCACTTGATCGTGGTCACCCATGTTACATTGAGATTTAATTACAGCAAGGGAGACAAAACTGGTAGGTTTCATAAATTTTCAGTTTTAAGAGTTTGCAGCTGCAAGTGTTCCTTTCCACCTGTTGCAATGTCATCTCGCGGCTCAACGTACAACCCCTTTTGGCTGATCTTTTGCCTGCTAACCTTCAGTAATTGTTGTCTGAGCCTAGACCAGGAGGGAAGGGTGAAATGGATTTATTACGACAAACCCATTGAGTTTGTTGGAAAAAACAAAATACCCAAATGGGTAGGCGATGCACCCAAAGTAGAATGCTGCAATGATCCCCATTCCCTGCTATAGATTTGAATGAAGGAACCAGCATTTGGGTGTTGCCTGATGTTTATGGTGCTCAGATTGTTCACAATTTAAGAAATCTATACAAATTTAGTGCAGCATGACTTTAGTGGCTACAGAAAAAACAAGCCAAAATCAGTGTTAATATAAGTTGCTTTGAAATGATGCAGAAAAGGAAAGTTTCTCTGGGAAGTGATTGATCTCTTACCCAGCTGATGGAAAGACAACTTACCAGTTTCTATATGTGACCTGGTAGCAGATTCTCTGTTCTTTATCATTCTGCGCCTCATCTTTTCAGCAATGGCTGTTTCTGTTACATCAGCATCAGTGGTGTTGATGACAGTCTCTGTTCTGCCATTTCCAGGACCGAATATGTTAATGAACCGATGGTAAGGATGTGCCCCCTGAACAGCTTGTTTCTCTGCATTCACTTCATAGGGATTCACCAGGCTGAAGCCATTGATGACTTGATGAGGTAGCTCCTTCTGATGGCCTTCTCCTACCCCTCCATGTCCTACCCCAAAGCCTGCAGATCCCATTGGTTCCAAAACATTGCCAGCTCTGTGAATTGGGAACTGGCTTAAACCTGATCCATTTCCAATGGATAGCGATGTCTCTTGATGGTTTCTCAGGCTTTTCATTCTCATCCAATTTTGTAGAGATTCTTGTGCGTTTTCCCAATTTCCAGAAAGTATAAAAGTTGCTGGTTGGATCATGTCTGAAATGAGAGATGACGGGGCGTGAAATTGCTGGGCTCCTTGGAGATGTGCCCCTAAAGACAGTGGGCTGACTTGCACTCGCTTCCCTTCATTGGAATTGGGGAACACAGGAAACATGGTGTCTAGATCTTGAAGATGCAATCAAACTTCAATTCTGGACCTGGTAGCAGATGAGAAATTGGCTACAAAAACAAGAAATATTGTTGAATTGTGATGCATGCAAGGATCTCATTTTCTCATTGAAAACAAATGCAAATCCTCTGAAGAAAACAGAATTCTGATCTGGGATATATATTATGAGATGAACTGTGCAAGTGTATTTTTTTTCTTTCTTTTCGAATTCCATATAAATCAGCAAAACAATAAGCAAACTGTAGTACCTTTGAACTCTACTGTTAAAGACCAGGCGATGTTTAAGAATGGGATGAACTTCAAAAGCCTTCACCTTCACCATTGCCAAGTTGTGTTGAGTACCCTCTGAATGCTCATACAGAGAGACTATACCTGAGAAATATAAAGACAGAAGATAGAGTCAGGAATATAAGTGACACAGAAGATAAGGAAGGAAGAAACTTTTATGCAGTGGCAGAGATGCTCTGAAAATCAACATGCAGAGCTCGGCGGAAGTACCAAGGCCAATCAGTTTTTCCAAAAAGGGAAAAAGTTGAAACCGATGCTTTCATTGTGAGCTCGTAAGGGTGCAGCAAAAAAGGACACTTCAAGCTAATCAGGTAATTATTTTATTACTGCGAGTGCCGCTAGGTTTCTAGAATCTCTCTGGTTTGCTTTTGCAAATAGAATAGTGTATACATGTTTCTTGACTTTATAAAATATCATAATATGCCATTGGATTTATCGAAAAAGCAATTTAAAAGATGTATTAAGTTTCCAATCTTATCTATTGATTCCCAAAATCTTAGACTGTAAAAGTAAAGACCTATTCCCTTTTTTTCCCTTCTGAAAAATTGATATTCCTAAACCTTCCTTTTTCTTTTTCTCCATGCTTTGTAACTTTTGTAATTAAGACTTTTAATTATTTAGTATATTTGTTTACAATGTGAACTTCTAAGCTTCTTTATGTTTTTTCTCACTATATTTATGGAGAGTTAGGTCAGTGATGATGATTGCATAGAAAAGACTTTATGCTAAGTAGTTAAGGGACAACTGTGATCATGTCTGAAGATATCATTTCGTGACTGACTTAGTACAGATTTTGAAATCCTCAAGTCTCCTGATTAGAGCACAAACATGGATCTTTCTCTTGGTTTCTTTCCCACAATATTGTTCGATGTCTTAACAAAACACAAACTTTTGGCACAAATTGATTTCAAGTTGTATAATTTCTGGTGTTTGATCCAGTCTAATCTTGTGCATTTTGGTGGATTCCCTAAATACAAACTTTAACAATTTTGCATTCTAATGATGAAAACATCAGTGTTCCAACTACGATTACTAGTACATGGACAAAAACCACCATATGACCTCTTCTAGGATAAAAGGAAAGTACTGAAAACAAGTAAAATTGTTTTTGATTAGGTAATGGCCAAAAATTTGAGATAGCAAGCAGAAAATAAGGTCAGAAATCTAAGTCAAGCTACTTACAGATGTTCTGGATTTGATTCTCATTCTCATTTGAGTTTCATATTTTTCCTCTTGCACTTAAAATAAATGAAAAAAATGATATCCCATTTTAATTTGGACTTTCTCCATACATCTACCTCCTCATGCAAAGCAAGAGGAGTTTCAATGGCCAACAGAAGAGCTTCTTCAGATTGAATTGCCTACCTACTTTTTTTTTTCAGGTAATTCTGTTTCTATTGGTTTTATACATTACCTTAAACTTTGATACGGTTATAAATTTAAGATAATAGTAAAATTTATTCATGTGTTTATTATGTCGATGAAAGGCAGCATAATTATGATGGAAACAGTTTCTTAGTAAGCTTATATGTACTTGCATAGCTCTTGAATTTTCATCATTTGAATCAAAGCTCCTCATTATCAGAGGTAATCTTGTTTATTTTCTCCCCAAACCATCCAAAAATGATATAAGGGAGCTACCGACCAGATAACTTTTTATGCTTCTTGCCTATAAAGGGAGCCCTGCCAATAAAAAATCTTTCTAACCAGCAATGGAAGGATCCACATCATACCAAATAATGCTTAGTGCAATGGATTGGAACATGATCAATTGACTCTTCTTGGCAAGACAAAAGGAAATGTTGTTAGCTAGAGGCGCCCCCTTCTCTTTGGTTGATCAAAGTTAGGCCTTATCCATGCAATCTGCTCGAAAAAGGCCCTCTTAGGGAGGAATACAAGGGCCCTAAATGATGCCTCTAAAAGATAGGATTGCAAATATAGGATCAGCACCATAAATTGACTTCATGAAAACTTCCCATCAGCAATCTCAAGCACCTTCTCAGAATTTTGTAATCACTCTCTTTTTGTATTGTCGAGAGAATCCCTCCTGAAGTCTCTCCCATCCAATTATTGAAAGCCACTAGAGAAACAAGGATTCCAACCCCTCATAACGAAAGTCCCAAGCCTTTGCCCCTCACACACCTATTTTGGAAGTACCTTTATGGCATCTGAAGAGACGAAACACACAAGGCATTGTCATCACTTATCCTTCAAATCTCATTCTTCTGCGCCAACTGAAGAACATAATTTACGTATCAATAAAGCCCTTCCTTCCTAATCTCCTTCCATAATCCCGTTATACCCCACCCTCCACTTGCTCGGGTACACCACTTTCCTTCTTCTATCAAAACTTCCTACTAATAGCATGCTTTCAAAGAGCCCCCTTTCTACGTAGCGACAAGCGAACTTATAGAAAAGAGTTACATTAAGAATAAAAAGACTTCTAACACCCAGTACACTTCTTTTATTTGAATAGACAACGATCCACTTTCTTGGATGAGAAAAACCGGCAAAAGCCCCCACCAGAAAGTCCCTTTGTGATCTGCTTTAATCTCAATCTATCTACTCTTGACATACGAAAAGACATGAAGTAAATGGGCATGCTAAACAACTTGCTACAACTGATAGTGATTCTCCTTCCTTTAGATATAATTATCTTTTCCACATTGCTAATCTCTTACAAAACCTCTCCTCCACCTCGAAGCCCGAACCATCGTAGGTTATGTGGAGCATCGAGGAAGCCCTAAGTATGAGGAAGGAAGTGCCCTCACTGTCCAACCAAGCTTAAATCCCAAAACCTATAAAGTTTTCATCCCCCAACTTGTAAAATCTCACTTTTGTCTAAATCGATAATTAGCAGCTAGCTTAAATAAGCCATCTAATCTTGGGAAGTTTCGCAAAAAAACAAGCATATCATCTATAAAATAGAAAATAAGTGATTTGACCCACATGTCCACCCTTCTTCTTCACCCATTAGCCTAACCAAAAGCCTACACTCATTGTTCTATTGATAAGGCTACTTAAAACCTCTATCCTTTTTCAAATAAATGGTGTATGGGAAAATCCCCTTGCCTCAATCCCCTAAAGTTATGAAGGAAACCTAACAATGTGTCATTTACTTTTTTTTTATAAGTAAAGTGGACAATGTATTAACAAAACAGGGCCAGGCTCTAGAGTATACAGGTTGTATACAAGAAAAACAAAAAAAAAGACGAAAACAGAAACCTACCACCCTAGGAGTACTAGAATACACATTAATAAATTTACAATAAGAGTACTCCCTCATAGATAAGGTCAGTCCAAGAAGTAAGGGATGTTATAAAGGAGTTTTTCAACCTTTCTTGGGAAAAAATAACATTATCAAAGACCATCATGTTTCTTTCCTTCCAAATTGCCCAACGCAGGCTAGAGAGCGTTGCTTGCCATAGACTACTTGCCTTTCTTCCCTAACAATGTATTTATTTACTAAAGCAGACATTGTTAAGGTAGAAATAATACCACCTTATCCAACCTACCCATATCTCACCAAATCGATTTTTCATAATAAGAAGCAATAAATTCGATTTATGTGATTATATGCCTTTTATGTTTGCTTCATGTCAGAAGCATCGATGCTCCACACTTCTTACTTCCTCAACAAAGAATCTACAGCCTTATTACCGATCAATGCAATATTAAGAATTTATCTTCCCTTAAAGAAAGTATTTTAGGATGAAGACACCATCTTACCTATCACCTTCTTTAGCCTATTAGCGAAAACCTTTGTCATGACTTATGCAGGCCTTCCATGAAACTAATAGTTCTAAAGTCTCTATGGTCATTTATACATCATTTTTTTTAGACTACTACACCATGAACATAGCTTTCAAGGTTCTTACAAATCTTCCATGCTCACTTGAATTCTTGAAAAAACCTATATAAGTGTATTTCACAAACTACCAAATAGAGACGCTAGAAAATGGAGGAGAATTCATCTAGCTAGGTACTTTGTCCTTCTTTGGGCTTAAAGGTGAAGAAAACCTCTTCACTTAGTATGCCTCTAGCTCAACATCCTCACCTCGATTCTTTAAAAATTTAATCCATTCAAACTTGGATGCAATCACTAGAATACGTCATTAGATTTTGGAATGCACTAACCACACCACATGATTCTCATACTCTTTTGATAACCAGGTTCCATTAATTTTGATCTTAGTCATACAATTCCTCTTATTGTGAGAGTTACTTAGTCCTAGGGCTAGTGTTCCTATTACCTTCCCTCGACCACATTTCTCTTGATTTTTATCTCCGGAAATTTTGTCCATGACCTATTTCTTGAAATCCTCCACTTGCCTCCATTCTACCCTCCCACCTTTTCCACCCAGTAGGAACTCTTGGGTTTCTCCTGTTCATCTGAAAATCACTTGATGCAATGCCAAACCCTTTTTAATGCCAACATTCCCAAACATTTCCTTGTTCCAAGTTTTCAAATTGTTCTTCAGAGCCTTCAACTTTGCTGCTAGAATAAAGCCAAAGAAACCATTGAAATTAAACCCTTGTGACCAACTTTTCAGTAACTCCTTAAACATCTCCTCTATCAACCACATATTTTCAAAGCTAAATGGAACTGAGCCTCTCCTCATCAAACATTGGTCTAGAGAGACACTATACCACCCCAATGAAATGGCTGCCTCTGATCATAGATACGAAAAATTGATCAATATTGACATGGATTGATTCTTCAACCCATCCTCAAGTTAATCGACCGTTACAGAAGTCTCCCAAAGTGAAATCATTAATCACCTTGAGAACCTTTTGATGGTTAAAGACATCCTCTTCTCTATTACCTCACTAAAGGGATCTAGGCATATTAAATCCTTCCAATGCACTGAATTATTCCTGACCACGAATGTGAAACTTCTCCTAAAATATTCTGCTTCCCATTCATGGTAGGACCATATACCCTTGAATCCATAATAATCCATCCTTACAAATTTTAAACCAATAATATATTAAGAATTGGCCCTCCTCTACACCGACCAACTTTGGATCTCTATTATTACAAAAATGCATCACCTTTATAGTTGCTCCTTTGGATTGACTATTCTCTACTCTAAAAATGTATCTACTCCTCATTTTGCGTATAAGGGTTGTATCTTGAATTTTCTCTCCTACTAATAAACCAAGTCCACTCTTTGATTAATTGATCAATGCCTTAGTTATCTTATACTTTATTAGTCATTAACTCCTTACCTTCCAAGGTAAAATTTCTATCTTCATCTATGGCATGAGACTTTAGCCCCTCCTTTGTTCCACTCGCTCTTTTTTCCCATGACATTATAATTAATTGAACATAAACTTTTTTAGTTCTTGTTCAAACCTTGTAGATTGTTAAATGACCAACTCTCCTAAAAGCTCAAGCTTATAGGATTTGGGTTTAATATGAATATCATGCTTCAACACCCTATCTCACATGCACACGGCCCCATACCCATGCACATGAAGAGTTAGAGTCCATTATGGACTTTCAAATAAACATGAGGATTAAATTGCAAAGAGAGGATTCGAACCCAGGACCTCTTGCCAAACCAAGCTCTAATACCATATTTAAATGACCAACTCTCCTAAAAGCTCAAGCTTGTAGGATTTGAGTTTAATATGAATATCATGCTTCAACATAGATGTTGTATAACCCCTCTTTTCCGTTCTCTTTTTCATCTATGAAGTAGATTTAGGATTTCACATTAAAATTCTTTTGTTGAGGATCCTTAAAACTTGTTTGTACTTCACGAATGACGGTTGTTCCAACAACTTTAGACCCTCCACTTCTTGCATAGAACCCACATCCATGGTCTGACACCTCTATCTGACTCCACGCTCAGCCATATCCTTCCTCCCTTAGATGACCACAGCCATGAAGGCAGGCGAAAACAAGGAAGGGTCTGAGAAACCCTAAGGCTTGTAGGTAAGAAGAATTTTACTACTGGGTCTTAAGCAATAACAGCTTCATCGTAATCACAACCCAATTGTTTTTATCTCAAGTGTGATCTTTGTTAGAGCTTCTGAGAACCTCTGAAAGACCTTTCTCTCTTTGGATGCTCACCACTGGCTCTAAAAACACAAAAATTTGGGAGAAGTTGAAGCTTCTATAATCCTTAGCGTGAAGCGCCGTGAAGCCTAATTCTGCTCGAACTCCTCTCCGTCAATTTGTTAGGCCTTGCATGTCTTTAGACCTATGAACACCTTACATGGATTGACTGGGCCTATGCTTGGCCTAAACAAGCATTTCTTCTACCATCACCTAATCCACTTTTGAACACACCCGATTTGGTATATCTTGACATATTTGATTTCTCCTCTTCACAAATCCTCCCAGCTCCCTCTGCAAAACCTTCCTGGACCCTCACAAGACACTCTTTGTAGAGGATGGAACAGTAAATAATGCGACTTCTTCTAGTCTTGCTCTAAGAATCGACATGTCATGTACCCCCACTTATGCCTCAAATTGCAGCACCCTTCCCTTTGGACGCTCACTGAAATTAGCGTGTGGGCTTCCTTGATCTTCTCCCCTAACCACTATAACGCCACTCATGCAACTCCCTCTTAGCAACACCAGCTGCACAAGTCACAATAGAATTTCCCACCTCAATTTAATAGAGAAACACTCTGATCCCATCACAACTTTGAGCGAATTGGATAAGTCCCATCCAACTATCTTCAGCAAATTATGGCCCATTGTACCTTAGAAAAAAAGTTATATCTTCAAACAACAATATAGCCTCCACAACCACCCGCTTTTTTGAACACCTCACCACTCCACAAATGAAGGAGACCCAACATCGAATTCTTATTAGCATAAGCCCCCTTATGGAAGCACATTCTTATTAGCATATTATGGAAGCACCTCATCGTCAGGTTCCATTTTTCCAAATGTAGAAGACTCTCATGTAGATCCTTTTCCCCATGTGGTAAGGACCCGCTCAGCTCAAACAGGGCTCGAGCTCAAACAATAAAGACCTCTTCCTAACGATAATTCTCGATCTTCCTTAGGCGTCGGGCGCCGCAACAAAATACGACAGGGATTCAAATTGAAAAATCTCCCCACCGATCCACAAATAATAGTCCAAGCTGTTCGTCGTGCCAGATGCGACTCCTTTCCCCATTTCGAACGAACTAAGGTGGCTTTGTTTTTTCACTTAAGAGCTTTTCGACAATGTTAAATGGATTCTTGTAGTATTAGAGTATTAAGTTTGTTTTTAACATTGGAAAGTGAGTCTTTGTAAGCTCTCCTCCTTGTTAGGGAAAGGATGGTGTTTCTTGTTTTTTGGAAGATGACTTTTTTAAATAGAAAAAGCAATGTTTTACTTTTCTTTTGAGGAATTTTTGAAATTTGTGATAAATCGTGAAAAGTTAAAAAAGCGAAATAGGTTGATTCTTGAAAGCTATTTAGTTTTTAGAAAAAACCAACAAGCGCCGCCTAAGTCTCCTGCCCTCCGGCTGTGTGTTTGCGGCCTGCAAGCGGCTTTGACTCCGACCCCTTCTCCCTCGAAGAGACCCTTTGGGCATCGAATCCTTTAACGCATTAAGGCCTTGCGACTTCTGCGCGGTGTTCCATCCTGGTCTAGTCCCTTCCCTTTTGGGAAAATAAGGTAGAAGCTTTTTGTCTCAAGATTGCAAATTGAATGGAGAAGGAACCTTCCCGCTTGTTTCAGCAAAGCTTTAGTCTATATTGCTTCCCATAACTGGATCTGGGGAACCGCACATTCTATTTTCATTCTCCCTGCTGTGAGGCTTGCTCATCCAAACCAGACGGCTTAAGCTCTCTTCCCCCGAGATATAAGAGGAGACACCTCCGGATCTCTCCCGGATACACCCTTTCCACTTCCCTTGCATCCCTCGACCACAAGCTCAAAAGATTTAGACTCCATGAGGTACCCTGACTTCCCGCCTTGAAGCTTCACTGTTTAGATTCTAGTTTTAGGGTTTGTGCTCTCACTTAATTAGAAGATGTAGTTTATATATAGCTTGTTTTGAAGTGAATAACTTGTTTTTGGATTTTCATCATTTTTCTTGCAAGTCAATGGTTTTCTAAAGAAGCTATATTTTGCATGGTTTTGTATAGAAACTATATATATCGTGAACCCAACTCCTCATAGCTTATGCTACTTGGAAACTTTGTTACTCTACATAGTTTATAGTTAAACCTATTTCTCACCCCAACTATCTTTGTTTTCAAATGCTGATATCCTCACTTAGTTATTGTTGCGGCTATCACGGTGGTATGAGATTGCACTCATAAAGGTACTAGAGCATCTTTGCATATTGTAGGTTTAAATCTTAACGACTTAAACTTTTAGATAAAATTGGTTGCTGAAATTGCATAATATATGTGCTAATTCATCTTAAGCAAACATTTGCTAATTTATATTACACATCTTGGAGAAATTCTCCTCATTCTTGATTCAACCAAAAAATCATATGAGTCATTTACGTTTGGTTCTTCATTTCAAGTTGATATATAAAGAGATGTATTTGTTTAGTGGCCTTTGCGGTATCTGTGCGTATAGAACTCAGTAGGTTTATACTAGCTTGTTCATTTTCTTACATTTTCAAGTCTCTAAAGCCCGGAGACCCGGACATCAATGAGAGTACGTTGATTGTGCTAGTTATCTATGCCTAAAATATATATATATATATAGCATATATATATATAGAGGTGAGATGAAAAATCATCTTTCAATGTCACCACCCAGCTTCTCATGAAACCATCAAGTACTGGTGTAAAATGCTGCTGTTCACCCTGTGAGGTGTTGGATCTTTCAATTTCTTGCTACCATGAGCCGTAGCCGAGACCAGGTTGTTCGGGCTCTTGGGTCTTAAGCCTCGATCTGGAGTCTTGAACCGAGAGGCTATCGTGTGAGATGAAGCTCATTAGCTCCTACTTTTAGTTAAGATCATTCACAATAATAGGAGTTGTTTGAATATCAATGGCTTATGGTTTGGTTGGTGTTATGTTAAGTAGTTGTTCTCGAATTGAAGGGTGTCTAGAAATCCTTCTTACCCTGAATGTTCGTATCGGGATGTTCTAAATTTACTATGGAGCTAGCTTCTGTGTTGTGTACAGAATTTCTTGAATATGAGCATTTCATTCATTATTGTTTGAAATACATTTACAATATTGGTTGCCATTTTATTATAATTTTTGGCCAATTTGAAAGGCTTCAAGTTTTGAATTGATTTCAGTGTGTTTGGCTATTTCTTGGTAAACTGACATTATTTGATTTCATGTCATTTGCTATGGTAATGTCCGGTTCTTAGAAAGTACCAAGGAAGGTAAATAAGTAAGAAAGAAAATCATATATAATTAAAATTAGTTAGAAATTTATACTATAGAAACCAAGAGGAGAAGAGTTGAAGGAATGAATTCCTTTGTGTCTTTTCATTGAGTCATCATATATATATACAACAAGGTTAAGTTATACATTAGATAGATGATCTACTCTACCTAAATTGTTACAACCATATAAGAAAAGTATCCTAATAAGATACAAACCAATATGTTAACGTAAGATACATACTATAACACTCCTTCTCAAGTTGGAGCATAAATATTATCATGCTCAACTTGTTACATAAGTAACTAACCCGGTCTCCATTTAGAGTCTTTGTGAAGATATCATCTAATTGTTCTCCAATCTTCACATATTTTGTAGAAATCATACCGAGTTGTATTTTCTCACGAACGAAATGACAATCCTTCATGTGTTTAGTTCGTTCATGAAAAATAGAATTAGAGGTAATATGAAGGACAACCTGATTGTCAGCCCCAGAACTTTGTTGGGCGAGGTTTTATCTGAGCTTAGCCAAAGTTGATGGAACCTCGTAATCTCGCATGCGGATTATGCTATTGCTCTATCACTTCGGATTACGCCTTTAGATCGAGATAACGCTTTGTTTCTTACTCTTTCTTAGATCCTTCCCAATTTGCATCTGAAACACTCAAGTCTATTATGCCCATGATTATTGTATAAAATACTGCGTCTCGGGGCTCCTTTCAAGTAACATAGAATATGTTCTCTGATAGTGATGATCGGTGTTGGAAAAGACATGTATTCTGATACTAACAGTATCACGATATCAAGGTGTGTTACTATAAGGTAGTTCAACTTCCCAACCGGCCTTTTATATCTCTTAGGGTCTTCGAATAATTCGCTTTCTCTAATAAGATGTAGGCTTTGTGCCATAGAGGGGCCCGACATGGCTTCTTTGCCATCTTCCCTTTGTTTGGAGCGATAGATGCAGCACATATTTCCTTTAGATAAGAAGATTCCACGTTTGCTCCTCATAGCCTCGACACTGAAGTATTTTAGCGTACCTAAAGTCCTTTGTGTGAAGTGGTCATGAAGAAGGACTTGGTGAAATATACTACCATATCATCCCTAGTAATGATAATATCATCAGCATCTACATAGCTAATAAGATGATCCCATAACTTGAGAGTTTATAAAGACAGAATGATCGGATTTGCTCTTCCGCATGCCAAATTTCTCAATCACTTCACACGAATTTTCCAAACTACACATGGAACTTTGTTAAGCCATCTGATGATTTTTCGAGGTGATAAACTCTACCAATCTCCCCACGAGCAACAAACTGGGAGGGTTGCTCATATATTTCTCTTACGAATCCCGTGAAGAAAGACATTTTAATATCAAGTTGATGGAGGTCGACCATGATCCAGGCTGCCCCAGAGATATAAGCAGTTGAATAAATTCGACAGCAGCGGGGAAAAAGTATCAGAATAATCTACCCTATAGGTCTAGGAATATCCTTTAGCAACAAGACGGACCTCCAACCTAGCAATTGATCCATCGGGATTAACCTTCACTTTATGTAAACACCATCGGCTGACAATGGCTTTCTTCTGCCGTGCGCGCACCAAGTCTAAGTATCATTATCGATTAAGGCATCCATCGCTTCCTCTATCGCCTTCACGTCGACGAGATGATCTAGGGCTTGAAACCGCTGTTGAGCTGATGAAATAGAGTCAGATGCAATAAGCGAACATGAATGAGATGATAAATGGTTATAAGAAAAAATCACGGAGATTGGATGAGTCGCGACATTTACCTTTACGGAGAGCAATAAGAGGTCATGGTAGGCGGATTACGATGTCGAGAAGCAGCCAGTGGAGGGCTCAAGACTGAGGGGTGTAGGCATCGATCATAGACCTAAGTGATAAGAGGCTTTGTCAGTGGTGGAACGAAGTGGAGCTGGTGGGAACAGAGTATAAGCAGCAAATCATCATCCTCCCAACCAGTAGTGTGGATCGGGTATGGAGAAAAAGGGTGTTCTCGAAGGTGACATAAGCGAAACCGGGGTGCAGCGAGGCTGGGGGCGATAACACCTATATCCTTACGAACAAGTAACCAGGAAGATACACTTCAATGACTTAGGATTGAGTTTGAATACACCGCAGGTGAACATCCCGAACAAAACAAAGTACACCTAAATACCCCGAGGCACCGATGGGAAATGAGATTTATGGGAAAGAAGAGGGTTTGAAACACGGTGGCGATCCCGGGAACAAAGGAAGGCATCCAGATTAGTAAAAAAAACAGCGATGGAAACAACATCGGTAATGCTTGGGCATGTGGATTTGAAATAATAAAGCTTGAGTGGTTTCAAGAAGGTCTCTACTTTTCTTTCAGCAACTCCATTATGAGAAGGAGTATCAACACAAAATGTCTAATGAAGGATGTCATTTTGAAGCATGAATGCTTGAAATTATTTGGACATATATTCTTTAGCATTATCACTTCTCAGATTTTGAATAGAAACATGAAACTGAGTATTAATTTTAGCACAAAAGGCATAGAAGTGAGAAAATAAGTTCGAACGGTTTTTCATTAAATATAACCAAGTTGTTCGTGAATAATCATCGACAAACGTAACAAAATACGGTCGATTGGGGACACAGCGAACATGTACCTTACATCCAGATAATTGCTTCAAGGAATATGGCTAGTTTATTAACTACAGAAACGAAGCTAAAAGCGATGATGTTTATGGCTGACGAGGACTCATAATCTAAGGATGATAAGCTTGAAAGTGGGGACAGGTACTTGATAGAGGAAGAGGGGGTGTGATTGCTATGAATCTCAAATGGTGTAGTAACCCGGAGCATTGCAATAGGTCTCGTGCTTGCATTATGTCGAGAATGTAGAGACCCAGTTCGTGTCACTACCCGATAATCTGTTTCATTATAAGATCTGAAGATCTGATAATCGAGAAGAATGAGATATAACATTTAAGAGTTCGAGTTAGTTTGTTCACGAATGTAAAATTAAAGAAAAATTAGGTAAACTTAAGATAGATGATAGAGGAATAGAAGGAGTAGAGAAAAATGGTGCATAGACCAAGAACACGGGACTATGACCCATGCTAAAGTAAATAGTGGAAGATGAAGTTGTAATTGAAAGGTAGAAAATATAGATTGGAATTACGTCATGTGATCACATTGGCTCAGTAATCAATAACCCATTCGAGACGAAGATGAGACAAGGCATGTGTTTAGGTTACTGTGAATTAATTTATAGCTGTCGGAATTAGATGGAGACTTCAATGATTCTTGGTACAAGTGGAACTGGCAAGTTCGATGCACGAGAATTTAGGCCCAGGCAGCCAGATCACTACCATTGGGAGGCTATATGAGTAGACTGAAATCTCTGATTTCGGTTTTGCAATTTCTTACAGTCTCGTATCACATGTCCAGGCTTACGCCAGTAATAACGCACAACCCCTCCAGAATTAGGCCCTTTAGTGCTACCTTTTGGGTCACTATTTGCATCTTGTGATATCACGACTCACGGCTATTTTGACCTGACAAAAAGCCTTTTATCATGCGGGCGAGATGGAAGAGTAGTCGAGGATATTTCTGTGTGTAGTATTTGGCTGGGCATTTCTTGGAAAGAAACTTGAGATTGGACCCAGAATCATGCCTTAACAAATCATACTCGCATAAGGGAGGCGGTAGAAGCGATCAACGCCATTTTTCTCCACGATCTTGTTGGGCCTTAACATACGGACTAAAGGCTAACATTGATTCTCATATGTCTTTTTATAGTCCATGAAAAATTCCTTAAGCAACCGATCTTGTTTCTCAGAGTGATAAAAGGCTCGACACATCAAAGATGCGAGAAATATTTCCCTTTTTAGAATACACAAATTCCAAATAATCCATTAGCTCCTTCACAAACTCAAAGTGATTAATGAGAGCGAGTAGTTTACCATCAATGGAGTTACGAATTTGGAGAAGAGGCAGGCATCATCCTCTGGCTCATGGGTGCTGAATCATCGATAGGAGGTCCTCATTAAGGTAGTCGTCTGTGAATACTCATGTAAGTAGAGGTGGATTGTTTTACTTCAATCTGAGTAATTAGGACCGATTTAGCTTGTCCTCCGTGATTTTGACATCCATCGGGACCACTTGACGTGAAGCAGGCTTCTTATCACTTTGAATCGGTCATGTGAAGTCAAGGGAAGTAGATCAGGGCTAGAGAGTACCTCCAGAAATCAAAGACTCAAAAAATCTCCCAGAAAACCTAGACAAAGAGGGATGTTGGACACAAAGGCCACAAAAAACAGCAAATCAAGTACCCAGCTGAAGCCAAGTGGGCGTGAGGTCTGTCGGTCTTGGACAACCTGAGAGGAGAAGGCTGGAGTAGGAATAGTCCCCAGCGTTTAGCGTCCATGGCGCGGTGCGTGTGGATTTGGCTGAATCACTATGGTGGCGTGTGAGCTGCTGGCGTGGTTTCAGGCCACGGTTTTTGTAGTAGGTATGTCGATGGTTGGAAAAATCCTCGGGTTGGCGGTGAGATCCCCTCCCTTGAAATAGGTGTTTAAAAAAACCCCATAAGCTCTCTTGAGCACTCTAAAAATATGCCTAAGCGGGTCAAAACTCTCATAATCTAAGTCTGGCTCACGATACCATGTAGAAACCAAGAGGAGAAGAGTTGGAGGAATGAATCTTTGTCTTTTTCATCGAGTCATCATACATATATCTACAAAAAGGTTAGACTATATATTTGGTAAGATGATCTACTCTACCTAAATGGTTACAACAAAGTAAAGTATCCTAATAAGATACAAATCCATATGTTAACGTTATGATACATACTATAACATATACATTTTAAATTATTTGATCTTAAATGCTTGACAAGTAAATTCAATATTTAGAAAATCAAATAATTTGTTAGCACGAGTGTTATTTTATTTTCCTCCACCTTTTCTTTGCTTATGTTGTTCTCTCTATATACTTTTCTTTAAGATTTTCCCTCGAAAATTTTCAAGAATCAAACATAATCCATGGGTTTCTATGGTGATTCATTCAATCATCATATTTAAATTTTGTAGAAGAATGATTCACTTTACTATTTTTCATTAATATATGGTTGCTAGTTAATAACTAGTTACAAGTTAGTTTAGTTATAATGGTCTTTATGCTATTATTTACTTGTTTAAGACTAAATATTATTATATTATTTAGATTCTATCATTTTGTATATTAATTATTATTAGTTATTTGTGCAGTGATTATTTTTGTTTGAAGAATGATAAAATTTATGAAATTACTTTTATTTTTAGCATTTTTAAGGTTGTGACTCATTTCGGCCTGGTTCAAAGGCTTTTCAATCACATCTATCTTAGATTCCTGTTTCTTAATGGTTTGCTTCATCAAGTCTATGCCTAAAAAGCATGTCCATTACATTAGCATAAATTTTGTGACTTGCTTCACTTTGGGCTTAAGAAAAGTATCCAAAGGATAGAAATGAGTTTAGCACAAGGACCAAAAGTTTAGAAAAATGTGATAACTTTCATGTGAAATTTTTCATAAAGCTTGGAATATCTTACTCAAATATGGTCGTCATCTATTTAAAGGCATCATTGGAACTCGATAAAACCTTTGCTAACTCCTCATCGTTAAATTAAGTGTCGTATATAGGTCCATCAAAATTTAATTGAGGGCAGGTGTTTTTTTTTTTTTTTGTTAATCCCTCCATCTCACTGCTATTTTGGCACTTTTTTTGTACTCATTATATACTCTTAGGCGGGTTTTTTTTAATATTAGTTGTTATTATTGGTATTCTTAATCGACTACAAAAGAAAAGAAAAAAAGAAATGATAATACTTTTTTAAATTTGGCAATGATACAATAACAACTAGATCCAATAGCAAGTTGTGTGTATCACATATGAGAAGGCTCATTAGGTAACTTAACTCTTTAGGCTTGTCCATTGCATATATGGCTAGAACAAAGATAATAATAATATCTTTACTTTCGTGAGTAGCAAATATGGGGAGACTTTCGGGGGATGGCACACGCATGACATCAGGGGTGGCTTTGGTGTTGGTTTGTGGAAGGATATCAGCAAAGAATGGCCTCTCCTCCTACAAAATTCTGCCTTCTCCTTAGGCAACGGTAGGAGGATTAGATTTTGGAAAGATGTTTGGAGTTGTGAGGAGGCGTTGTGTTCCTCGTTCCCCTCCCATGTTTTTTTCCTTGGCGGTCTGAAAAGATGCTATGGTGTCGATGCAGTAAGGACCATTTTAGGGAGGGAGGGGTTGGGCTCGACTTCCTAAGGCTTATAATGAAGCCCAGGAGATGGAGGAGGTGGGAAGTTTCCTTTCCTTTATCCACAAGAAGAAAATCAGACCTGAGATTGAGGACGAACTCTTGGTAAAGGGATCCAGACTTGGTACCTTCTCAGTGAGGATCATGTATAATGGTTTAGATAGCTCGGTTGACTTGAATTTTCCAGTCCGCCTTGTTTGCTGTGATTCCTTCCAGAATTAGCTTTTTCGCTTGGGAAGCCTCTTGGGGAAAAGTGATGACATTGGAGCAACTTAAATGTCCCGGAAGATCTCTCACAAACATATGTTGCCTTTGTGAAGAGGATGAAGAGACTATAGATCATTTGTTAATCCACTGCAAGACTGCTAGGATGCTTTGGGTTCTCTTTTTGATGATAGTTGGGACCACTTGGGTCTTCGCATTACATCGAAGCACACCCTCTTAGCAACCCAAGAGTGCATGTGGGTAAAATGAAAAAAAATGCGGAAGACCTCTCTTTTATGCCTTTTAAGTTTTATGAAAGAAATAGGGTGGTGTTTGATAATGGGTTCTGCATGTCCAAAAAATTAAAGCTAATTTTTGAAGCGTCGTGGAGATTGAGACGGAATTTGTATAGTGTTGTTAACCACGACTTCTCTTGTGGATTTTGGCTTGGTTTTGGTGCATGTAGGGCAGGAAAACCCTTTGTGAATTGTTTTGTTTCCTTTTTGGGTCCTTTTGGTTCCCTCTTGTTCACTTCACGTGGCCATCTTGGAACCTCTTGGTTCTTTTGATCTATATATTGTTTTTTATCGATAAAAAATAATAATAATATCTTCGCTTTCCTCTGGAAATTTCCATATTGAGCAAACTTTTTATTGCTCCTTCTTTGACTTATTAAAATTTCTTTTGAACTATGAATATTCTTATGCTTATTATGCACACAGTGTAGGTATTTTGGTGGTCATCATGCTGAGTTAGGAGGATTTGATTTTTGATATATAGTTCTTATTAGACAAGGAAAAAAATTGTGGTTTCTTCCTGTCCATTTTGATGGACCCCTGTATTCATTTTTCCCCCTTTTTTGGTCCCTTGGAGGGCTCAAACTTGAAGGTTCCACATCCCTTCTCAACACCTTCTGACTCTAGACAAGTCTCAGGACAGTCTTGCATTTGACTATTATTGGACACCAAGGACATGTGGACCCTGGATTATGGTTATGGAAGTTATGGACACCCATCAGTGAAAATTGAAACTTTGTGTTCCGATCAAGAGAGAGGTGCACTGTAAGACTTTGTAATCTTATTTCTGCTGCTGGTGGTTTGTTTCTTCTCTTCTGTGGAGTAGCCAGTAGGTACACTGCTTAGCCACGTAAATATTGCTGATTCTGTGAGCATGATTAATTTTGTTATTGGCTTTCAAGGTTCAATCCTTTGTTTGGTGAAATACGTATCAACCTAACATTTTCTTGATTTCATTGTGCCATTATTGGCATCATCAACCTAGCTTTCATTGTATGATAAAGTTACTTGAGTTATATTTGATTGACAGAATATGATAGATGTGCATATCTTATTTTTCATTGGATAAGAAATATATATCCTTTGATGTGAAATAATAATAATAATAATAAATATATATATATATATATATATATAGGATACAGTTAGCGACGATATAACTCATATTTATTACATGGAATATGTTATCCTTACTCTTTATCTTATGATGTTATATCTAACTAATCAAATATATGGTAGCTTCTCTTGGGAGTTAGTTTATGTCCTTGTCATTAAAGGTGAATGGATATGTTTCCAAGCCATGGTAGGAGATCTTGGTCATATGCATGAAAAATGGATATGCTTATCCTATCTATTTTTGGTTGAACATAGGATAATATTGTAGACAACATAACTTATCTTTATTACATGGATTATGGTATCCCTACTCTTATCTTATCTCATGTTATATCCGACTAATCAAATTTAACATTAGCTTCTTATAAGATCGAAGTTTATAGCCTATTCATCAAAGGTGTATGGATATACTTCCTAGCTATATCATATGGATGGGAATATCTTGATTAACATACTCCCGAACACTTTTTTTTTTAATCCTAAAAGCGCTTAAAGTGTTTAAGACTAGAAACACTTTTAAAAAACAATCAAATTGATTAATAGTTAGGTCAATTTACGCAAACCACATTATTCCTTCCTTAATTAAAGCTGGTATAGTTTAGCTCTATCATATATTGATGAAAAACCCACCTATGTGGGTGCACCCACACAAGCCCTCATGCATTTCTTTGATGAGGGAGGTATCAAGGCATACATAGAGGCTCGAACCTTAATTTTGAAGTACGCTTCTTGTACGATGATAGGACCCCGTCTTTCAAAGAGAATGATCGGTGTTATCAGATTTATTCGATCATTTCCAGGTTTTAAGCGTATTTACGCTACTTTTATTAAGATGGAAGAATGTTCCAGACTTTTAACTGCACGTGGTAAGGGTATGGGAAATCAAAGCCAGGTTTACCAGTTGTCGACCATCTTCTTCTCGACTCGAGCACTTGGGCGCCACTTCTCAAAATGGGCAAATAGTGCTCTGAAAAGGGTCAGATATCGGGCAACTTTTGCCTCACACTCCTATGTTATCTGGGAGGCAACTAGATGGGAATCTGCATGGGCTCTATCTTTTGTGGCTGAAGGGCTCAAGCCAAGCGAGGCCCCTGACAAGACTATTTCATACTCGACTTCTTTGTTTGAAATTAGGAAGGAAAACTGAACATGATTGAGATTTTGTTCGTTCATCATAAAATTCAAAGGAATATAAAGGGAATAGGGTTGAGAAATTAAAAAAAAAAAAGTAATAGATAAAAATAAGGGAAAATAACAATTTAAATCTTGAACTTTCACTACTTTGTCATTTATATCCTGAACTAAAGAAATTTTCTTTTAAATATATGTACTTTCATTTTAATAGCACTTTTAGTTTAGGATATCTCTAACCATAATATAACCTTGAATTGAGAAAATAAATTCATGTTATGAATAAAATCAATTTGAATTTTTTAGGTTTGAGAAAAAAATGGATTTTAATTTTAAAATTAAAAACAATAATTATCAGTTTTAAACAATTTTGAATTATGTTTCGAAAAAAAATTTGAATTAAAACTTTATAAAATCTGAATTTGCATTCTAAATCAAAATATTAATTATTTAATTAAATAAAAAAGTAAATTTAAAGCTTGGCAAATAGCATGGAATAATTAGTTTTAAAAGACAAATTTTATCTTATGAATTAAAAAATACATTTTAATTAAAAATTTAATTTAAAAAAATCAATAATCTTAAAATTCATACACATTTCTAAAATTTATAATAGAAAACTAAAGACTATTTTTTTAATAGTTAAAATTGAAATTCATTTTCAGGTTCTGATTTCAAAGTAATCATTAGTTAATATGCATTTCTAAAATCAAATTTAATTATTTAGTAGAAGTAATTTAGTCATGAGGCACATTGAAGAAAATCGAAGTTGAAGGCAGAAAATTCATTTTCCCCTTTCTATTGAAAATAGTGAATTCATTTTCTTTGTTTTCAAAATTTGTTTTTGTCTTATTCTCGTAACTAAACGTGTTTTCGAAAAGTTTGAATAGAGAAAATAGAAAAATTTCTACCTACTAAATAGAAAATAGAAAATTTTGAATAGAAAAAAATACACTTGCACAGTTCATCTCATAATATATATCGGTCGAATTACATTTTTTCTTTAGAAGGATTTGCATTTGTTTTTCAATGAGAAAATGAGATCCTTGCATGCATCACAACTCAACAATATTTCTTGTTTTTGGCCTTGATTTCTCATCGGCTACCGAGGTCGAGTGAAGTTTGATTGCATCTTAGATCTAAGGTACCATGTTTCCTGTGTTCCCGATTCGATGAAGGGAAGCGAGTTCAAGTCATCACTTGTCTTTAGGGCACACATCTCGAGAACTGGCAATTTCACGCCCCATCATCTATCGTTTTCGGACATGATCCAGCAGCCAAATTTTATACTTTCGAAATTGGGAAGCGCCTGAATCTCTACAAAATTGGATGAGAATGGCTTGAAACCATCAAAACATCGCTATCCATTTGGAAATGGATCGGGTTAACCCGGAGTTCCCAATTCCGCGGGGCGCGTGTTTTGGGAACCAATGGGATCTGGGCTTTGGGGTAGGACATGGAGGGGTAGGAGGCCATCGGAAGGAGCTACCTCGTAGTCATCGATGGCTTGACAGTGAATCCTATGAAGTGAATGCGACAAGTGATGGGGGGCACGTCACTTATCGGTTCATTAACATGTTCGGTCTGGAAATGGCGAAACAGTATCATCAGCAGTGACGATCTTGATGTAACGGCAATTCTTGAAAAGATGAGGCGCGAGAATGATAAGAACGGAGAATACGCTGCGGTCGAAGCGAGGGCGGTAAGTTGTCTTTCCATGGTTCTGGAAATCGGTGATTAATCCACTTCCCGAGAAACTTTCATTTTCTGCGTCATTTCAAAGCAACTTATATTAACAGCGATTTTGGCTCGTTTTTCAGCCACTAAAGTCATCTTTGCCCAGCTAAATTTGTATAGATTTCTTAAATTGTGAACAATCCGAGCACCATAAACGTGATGACACCCAATCTTTGGTTCATGATTCAAATCTATAGCCGAGGGGAATGGGGATCGTTACGTATTCTACTGGGTGCATCCTTTGCCCATTTGGGTATTTTGTTTTTTCGACAAACTCGATAGGTTTGTCTTAACAATCCATTTACGATTCCCTCACAGTGCAGGCTCAGACGAAGCAATTCTTGTTTGCAGGGTTGGCGAGGGCGAAATCGGCGAAGAACCTAAACGCGAGACCATTCCTCGAAACACGCAAATTATCGAGCGAGGAGCTTCTGAGGTAAAAGGAGGCGGTACGGTTCGACAACAAGAGCCACTACGTTCGGTTGCTTAGAAAACTTAAACGAAGAAAGATTTTGAATATCTTCTTACATGTAGTATGGATTCTTAAAAGTGAAAAACTCACTGACGAAGGTGAAGAGTTGAACTAATACGGGCTAACCAGGCTTTGTGCTTTCTTAGTTCGAACAATGTAAAATGCGAATTAGGTTCATTTACGCTTGATAGAAGGAAAATGAAGAGCCATCTAGAAAATCTCATTCATTTTTCTTGCATTTTCCTAAGTTTTCTCGATTACCAAAACGGAATCTCAAGCAATCAGGCCCGGGTTTCAATCGTCCACCGGGAGAATTGCCCAAATAAAGCGGCCTGAATGACCGTCGGTCCCGGCGGTGAAGCGGCGCGGGTTCATGTTGCATCAACCGACGCGATCTTTTCTCCGGTTCCCAGAATTGCATATTTATAAATAAATAAAATTAATATAATAAATGAATAATCAATAAACATGATGATCATTTTATTATCAATAAGCGTCGATTAGTCATCGTCTTGATGCGATTTGATTGTCATCGTCTTAAGTTCCATTTGAGATTGCGATTAAAATTGCGTTGGCAAGGAGTAAGCAAAATTGTGTTTAATTTACTTAGCAGTTTTGAGATATTTGATTAATTTAATCTATGGTGGTCAATCATAATTTGATTTTAAAGCTCAGTTTTATAAAAGCGGGTAAGACTTGCTTTTTCTCACTGACAAAAAATTGAAATTGCGCATCACAGTTTTTTTATTTTCTTTGGACAAAAATAACCCAAAATAACTTTTATATTTACAATGAACCAAATATAAAAGCTACCCCGTTTAGTTCACGAAATTTTTTCACTCTATCCAAAATTCAGAATATGAAAATTTTCAATGTATTCTAATCTTTAGTTTTCATTTTCAGAAAATACGTTTCGTACTTGAATTTGGTTGAAAATAAAGAATAAGAAAATCCGTTTTGTAAACCCAGTTCTTGAAAATGAAGTTAATAAGCTTGATGAAAATGTATTTTAAAATGCGAGGTTAATATTCCGCAATCCTGTGTTTTTCGTGAGCGATGAGAAGAAAATCGAAGAGTGGAAGACGAAAGGGAAGAAAATAAGAAAATAGCCACAATTTCGTGTTTTTCGTTTTATCTGTCGACCAAATCCTTGTTTTCAATTTAATTCGAAAACAAGGAAAACAACCTTGAAACAGTTTTAAGATTCGTATATAAAATGTTGAAAATAGTGAAGATTCATTTTCTTTGTTTTTCAAAAATTTGTTTTACTGTCTTTATTCTAATAACTAAACGTGTTTCCTTGTTTTGAAAGTTTGAATAGAAAATAGAAAATTTTATCTTAAAACGAGTCTAGAAAAACTTTCTGCATTATTCTCGCCCCTTAGCTTCCTCGCACTACTATTATTCTTCAAGGAATTTGCATCTCTAATATTTGGTGTACGGTTGCCAAAAATCACTATTCTTAAAATTATTTGTTTTTGTTATAATTGCAAATATTGGAATGTTAAATTATCAATTTTTTATGTTTTTAATTATTTCATATTGAATATTATAATGAATTTTTGGTCATCCTTTGTTATTTTTATTATCATTATTGTATTAACAACATTAGTTTAAAATTATTAACATTAACATCAAAGGAAGATACGTGTATGAATAACTATCCATTTTAGTAATTTATATTTGAATCACACTTTTAATCACAAATTTACCAAACATGTAAAGCAGCATAGGGGATCCACCGCTATGTGGGTTCTTTGATAATGGCTGGGAAGTGTCATTTATCAAGGCATAAATAGAGGCTCGAACCTTAATTTTGAAGGCACGTTTCTTGTCTGATGATAGGACCCCGTCTTTCAAAGAAGACATGATCAGTGTTATCCATTATTCGATCGCTCCAGCTTTAGCCATATTTACTACTTTTATTAAGATGAAAGAATGTTCCAGACGTTTAGCTGCACTTGGTAGCCGCGCTTCTTAAATGAAGCGAAACAATGCTGCGAAAAGGGTCGAATCTGAAGTAACTTTTGCCTCACACTCCTATGTTATCGGGGAGGCAACTAGATGGGAATCACAACGGGCTCTATCTTGTAGCGAAGGGCTCAGACGACGGGCTAAACCAAGACTATTTCATACTTTCGACTTCTTTGTTCGAAATTGAAGAAAAGCGAACATGATTGAGATTTTGTTCGTTCATTATAAAATTCAAAGGAATATAAAAGGAATAGGGTTGAGAAATTAAAAAAAAAAAAGAAAGATAAAAATAAGGGAAAATAACAATTTAAATCATGAACTTTCACCACTTTGCCATTTATATCTTGAACTAAAATTTTTTTTTTTTTAAATATATGTACTTTCATTTTAATAGCACTTCTTGTAAGACCCCGGAAAATCCATGTTTTCTAATGAAGGATAAAATAGTAATTTCGACAATCAGAAATTTTTTTAGATATCGGATAATGAAACGAACTTCCTTGGTTAGGTCGTCTTGCGAAATCTAGCGCCACGTCGGGTAGTCGGTTAAAGACGATCGAATTTCACGTTTCGAGTCAAGTGAAGTCTGCGGGACACTTGGCATATGAGTGGCCCAGGCGCCACGTGTCAAGCTGTGGGAAGGGTCAAACATGAGCTCAAGTGGGGCTCACATGTGACACATGGCATCATGCCATTGAGTGGGAATCAAGTTAGATGGATAAGTGGATAGGGTAATCTAAGGTGGCCAATGATAAATGGACATGTGGCGATGAGAGAACTGAGAGTCACTCTTATTAAAGTCTTAAACTGGTTTGGGAGGGAAGGAAGAAAGAGGGAGAGAGCAAACGGAGAGAGATAGAGAAAGAGAGGGTTTTAGAGAGAGAGGCTCCACCTTCTCTCTAAAATTCCCGGCGATCGGACCGTCAAACCGTGAGGCAAGGAGCAAGTTGCTCCCCCATGGCACGAGACTACGCGTGGAGTACGGTTGGGGAGTTTAGACAAACTCCGGAAAGGTAGGGTTTTTCTCCTACTTGTTTTACTTTTGTAAGGGTCATGTAATGAATGGAGTTTGTTGAGGCACACAGATGAGTCGTGACTTCGGTTCCCGAATTTGGGCCGTGATAAATCCTTGGTGTGGTTTGAATGATCCACGTGGGCTGTTTGTGTGATTGTGTGATGTGTGTTGTTCTTGGTAGATGAATAACGCGTTGATTGTGGTGTGAAGTTTTGTTCTAAGGCGAGCGCCGGATTGTGCTATATAGCCCGTGAGCTAAGTTTATATTATTATTATAAAGCTGAATAACATGATTAAATGGGATATAATTATGTTAATATATGCATGAGTGATATATTAGCATGTGTTGAGTGTTGTTGTGCCATTGCATTTTGCTGCCCAGGTGGGGAGTAACCAAAGTAGGGAAATTCCACTACTGGGCATTGCTCACCCCGTCGTGGGAATATATTTTTAGGTAGAAGACGTGGGGATGGGGCGCATCAGGACCTTAGAGGCGAAGCATTGCAGTGACTTATCTTGTATTTTTAGTAAAATTAAGACAAGTAGGCCCATTTTATTTTGTATAAATTGTAATAAATACAATTATGTTTGCTCGTCGTTTTGTATAAAATATACATTTATGAGTATGATGTGTAGGCCCAGTGGTCATTTTTACACGTGTACGACTTCATGGCGATGAGTTTGCATGTAGATTCCGCGAGGTTGACGGATGATCAACGGACCGGGTTTTGGGCGTCACAACTTCTAGTTTAGGATATCTCTAACCACAATATGAATCTTGAATTGAAAATAAGTTCATGTTATGAAAAAATTAATTTAATTTTTAGGTTTGAGAAAAAATGGATTTTAATTTTAAAATTAAAAACAATAATTGTCAAGTTTTTAAACAATTTTGAATTATGTTTCGAAAAAAAATTTGAATTAAAACTTTTTAAAATCTGAATTTACATTCTAAATCAAAACATTAATTATTTAATTAAATAAAGTAAAATTTAAAAAGTTGGCAAATAGCATGGAATAATTAGTTTAAAGACAATTTTGATTTTATGAATTAAAAATACATTTTAATTAAAAATTTAATATAAAAAAATCAATAATCTTAAAATTCCTTACACATTTCTAAAATTTGTAATAGAAAACTAAAGACTTTTAATATTTAAAATTGAAATTCATTTTTTTCTAAAATTCTTGATTCAAAATTGTCATTTTAAAGTTAATAACTCACATTTTCTAAAATCCAAATTTAATTATTTTAAATTGAAATTAAAATTTAATTTTAATTAAATAATTAATTTGATTTTATGAATTAAAAAATAAATTTTAATTGTGATACAAAAGAATTATATTTTGATTTTAGAAAATTTGAGTTATTAACTGTAATAACAAGAGACATTTTACTACCTTGTAACTAAAAGTGTATTAAAAACTTTAAAATGACAATCTTGGATGAAATTTTGAAAAAATTTCAATTTTGAATATTAAAAAAGGAGTCTTTGGCTTTATTATAAAATTTAAAAATGTGTTTAAATTATAATTTTAATATTACTAATTTAAAGAAGAGAGGCAGGAGAAAAGTTGAAAGGGGGCTAGTTCCATCTTTTTTACATTTTTTTTCTCATTAAAGAGGTTTTTTCACACAAATCTAGGTTTTTATATGTTTTTTCATTATTTAGTCGTTGTCTTGGTGCATGTATGATTGTCGTCGCCTTCGTGTACGTGTGGTTGTCGTCGTCTTAATCCGACGGGTGGTTGTGTTGTCTTAGTACAACGGTATAGTTTTCTTCATTTTGGTGTGACGTTTATGATTGAAAAAACTTATGTAGATACGCAATATAGCATGTTCATACATATACGAAGTGAGACTCAAACCATGTACTTGGCACCAAAGTAGGATTCATGGATTTACTCAGGAAAGTATTCTTTGTTGAAAAGCTGAGAGAGAGAGAGAGAGAGAGATGATAATATATCGATATGCCAAAAATGAAAACTGTCTCATTGGATGGGGGAAGTCAGAGAGGTTCATATCAGATGAGTAGGGACCTCTCATAAATAGGTACTCATGGATAGTCCAGCCCATCATAGACTATCAATACGTCAGTTACGTATTAATTGGTCAAGTGTTATATCAATTACATAATATAATAATAATACATAATTGATATTATTTAATAATCCAATAAACAAATCTTAATAATTGATTAATACTAATTCACAAAATTAAAATACAACATTCTCCCACTTGGATATCATTAGTCAATTATTAGGAATAAGGATAATTATAACTATGATAAAATATCAATTATGACCAAATTAAAGCACATAACAACCAATAATAATAATAATAATAATAATATATATATATATATAAAGCCTTCAATGTGTAGAACATCTTATCCGATAGGAAAAAATGTCATACATCAGCAAACTCATATTTCATGCCAAAGAGATTATGAATAGAAGCGCATGAGTGAGATAAAACAAAATATGCCTTTCAAACAAATGGTCGAAACATCTCGTCTTACATCAGAATTATGATGATATTATTGTATGTCATTTCAATACATACCTCAAACAATTACAAAGCAAATAAATGCATAAATTCGAGACTCCACTAACCCCAGGGGAAATATCAAAAAGACTTAACCAAACCCATAGGTTACATGGCGTTGATAAACTCATATAGATAAACCTTTGGTTGAAAGTGGATGCGCTGGCACATATGTCTGCCAGCGGTATATTAGTCAGAGTAAAAAATTCGAACTTTCTCTCGACAACGGGTATTTTATATCAAAGTGCTTTGAGCGAGTAGCACTCCTGTTGCTTTGAGAGAAATGTACAGCACTTGTATTGTCACAATATATAACAAGTGGCTTGGATATGCTCTCAACAATATGAAAGCCAAAAATCAATTTCTTTAGCCACATGGCTTGACAAGTAGCCTCATAACAAGCGACATACTCTGCTTCCATAGTTGAGGTAGCTGTAAGTGTTTGTTTAACACTTTTCCAGAAACAGCTCCTCCTGCCATCATAAAAATAAAAAAAACCCGAGAAGTAGATTTTTACGTCATCTGGGCAGCACCTTCAAAATCGGAATCGAATAGCGGTGACCTCGAGTTGTTAGACCGCTTTTATAGGTCAACATAGTCCTTGGTACTGCAAATTGCCTCGCGGCCTTTTTCGCGGCTTTCCAGCCAGTTCAAACACAGTTGCTACAGTATCTCCCTAAAGCAGTAACAGCGAAAGCAATATCGGGACGGTCTGAGCTTGAGCATACATCAGGCTACCAACAGCGGAAGCATATGGGACCTTTTCCATTTCAGCTCTCTCCTTTTCATTATGAGGACAATGAGATTTAGAGAGCTTATCACCCTTTTGAATGGGTGCAGCACATGAGGAACAAGAATGCATGTTAAACCGTTTGAGGACTTTTTCAATATATCCTCTTTGAGACAATCGAATGCCTTTAGACCTATCACGATGAATGTCTGGATGCACAGGACAAAGAAGGCATCACCAAGATTCTTCATATCAAAATGAGTATTCCGCTTTGTTTTGTCTCATTCAAAGTTCTTTCCTGACTCACCTAGCAGTATATCATCGACGCATAAAGCAGGTATGAAGTTGCTCCCGCTCATCGCCGGATAAATGCACGATCTGAAACATTTTCTTTAAAACCAAAGGAAGTGACCACCTGATCAAATTTCAAATACCATTGCCTTGAGGCCTGTTTCAGCCCATAAATGGACTTCCTCAGTTTGCAAACTAGGCGTTCTCTGCCTTTTTCAACAAAACCATCAGGTTGAATCATGTAAACATCTTCAGTTAAATCTCCATTTAAGAAAGCTGTTTTCACATCCATTTGGTGAAGTTCTAAATTAAAGTGAGCAACCAAAGCCATAACGACTCGAAAAGAGTCCTTAGTGGAAACTAGTGAGAAGGTCTCCTTATAATCAATACCCTCTCTTTGACTATAGCCTTTTGCCACCAATCTGGCTTTGTATCTCTCAACTGCACCATCTGAACTACGCTTGGTCTTAAAGACCCATTTACACCCAACTGGTTTACAGCCTTTTGGTAACTCCACTAGATCCCAAACATTATTATGAGACATGGAATTAACAACCATACTACTGATATTTAACATATATAGTCCATCACATAAAACTCTTGAACCAACCTCAATGGAATTAAAATACATAACAAGTTTTCCATTGCCTAATCTAAAGTGTGCTTGATTCATGCAAAACTAAGCGGGGAATCAAATTCCTTCTCATAGAAGATCGTAAGCGACATTATCGGTCTAGAATGTTCTGTCTAATTGACTTCTCCATGGTATATTTCATAACCATAAGGCACACTGTGACGCCCCATTTCCGGAATTAGTTGACTCTGTCGGCCGTGAGGAATACAAGTGGATGTCGGGTTACGGCGTCACTTGAATCGGGCGAGAGTCTCCTTTGTGCGGGGCTCTACTAAATACGGTCTGCTGCGTATACTGTCTCGAAGCCGTCGATATAATCACAATGATATCAATACGGCCACTTGGGACCCATCGCAATTCTCATCTGATATATCCAAGCTATATCCCAATAGTTTCAAGAGTTAATAAACTACTCTTATACAACATATATTAAAATATGAAAACATTCTAATACATATATACAATGTGACACCAAAGCCACATCCGGCTTTCTTCTACAAAAAAGCGACCTCGAGACGAGCGAGTCTCTCATAACGCTCACATTACTTTTGTAAAGGGGTCCTGTGTGGGGTGAGCTATTAACCGATGGGAGAATGCGTCCTAAGTGGGCTACTCACCACCTAAGTGCAGTCTGATGTTCGATTTAAACACATTCGAAGCAGTGCGTGATCACTGCCAGATATGCATGACCCGACTCAGTCCAGGAGTCTTCACTTAGACTCTCACACTACTTCGCCTTGTAAATTATTGTTTTATTAGTGGACAACCCTCAGATGAATATATATCAATTGGGCCTTTGTGATGATATATTATTTGTTAATGGACTACCCTCCGATGAATATCAATTGGGCGCTCAGGCGATTGATATTTTAAATTTGGACTACCCTCAGATAATTAATGTTTTTAGACAACCCTCAGGCAGTTTTCTTTGGGCTAGTCTCATGCACTAACTCCTATAGTCCTGGGATGTTCGGTGCATATGGAATGCATGTATGCCATTTCCAATCTGATGCAATCACATGCAAATATGTAAACATGCACATATTCACAAAATATCAAATCACACAATCATGTCATGTAATTATCATTTCAAGCATCAAAATTAACTCACTTGGGCTAATGATCAAACACGAGCAATTTAACTTGAATCACTCGACCAAACACATTTTCACACAAAAATATATTTTCGTGTCACTATTCCTTGGAACAGTAAAACCCTTGGTTTTATGGTTCAACACACGTCCATTCATCGGTTCATTTTGTGAACCCGCGTTTCAAACATTTAAAGCCTCATCCAAATCAATCCATGATTTAAAGCATAATTTAAGCTATTAAGACCCCAAGCAGTCCCTCACGGTTGCGAGTGCTCATTGAGTTCAATAAATCAAATCAATTAGGTTCTAAGCTTTGGGGCCAGATCAAGCGACCGAGAGGCCTCGATCGAAACTCAAACATTTGCAAAGTATTTAAAAGAGAATAAACGCCAAGTAGGAGAAACTACACTCTCGGGTTGAGAAAACTCCGCAAATCCGATACTTGCAGCGAAGCCCTTTAAGCGTAGGCGGTTCTCCCTCTTTGCCCGAAGGCGCGGCGGTCGGATCTCCGTATTCTGAGAGAAGCCGGACAACTACGCTCCCAAGAACTCCGTTTAAATCCTGCTGCGCTCACTTCCCCATTTCACGTTTTTTGCTCTTTTATTATTTGGAGAAGATGAGTCATGTTCACTAATTTGTCATTTTGTGACTTAACTTTTCCAAAAATGACCTTTATGTCCCTCTTTTCCCAGATTTGATATTCGATACTATCTCGGCTGTCCATTTTCATAATTTCTCTACTCATACTACTTATGGCACATGAGTGCATGTTATATGTGACTTTCGTCGCATCGAAAATCGTTTTACAGCACCTGAACCGCGATGCCTCGAAAAACGTGTCAACTCCGACTATCTCAATTTACGAAATTTTACGGGCTAGCTAGATTTAGCGAGACGATTCCAACGGTACAATCCGTTTCATCATCGAGATCACAGAAATTAGTGGGATTTTAGCAGAAATCACAATTTTGTAATCGAAGTATGATTTTGCCCTTATTCGAGTGGAATTTCGGGTCTTATTCTCCCTCCTTAAAAGGAATTTCGTCGAGAAATTCGGAGGCGATCATTACGACACATGCATATACGCGTGCACTCTACCATGCGCGCAACGGAGTCATTACACAAATCTTAAGCGACTAAACTGCGTACGCTCATCCTAAGCGAAGGGATAGTTGGCACATCGTCCTCGCGCTCCCGATTCCGAAGCTCACATCACTCAGTAGTGTCGCCGTAGCCTGACACTGCCCTCTGCGGTTTTGCGTCGCAAAATCGATCCTTTATCAACAATGCACACTTTGGTCCCTCCTCGAGAAGGTCCCATGCATTGTCAACCTCAATATGTCCCCGATCCACCACATGTTTGGATGCGGAGTATACTTAGGAGCATGTAGGCGTGAAACACCTCGTGAACACGACATCTTTGGCGTACTTGTGCCGTCTGTAGCTGTGCCTACCCTCTCGAGTATCTCGAAAGGCCCAATAAACCTCGGCGATAGCTTCCCGCGCTTGTCGAACTGATTACTCATCTCTTAGGCATCACCTTCAAGGAAACGCGATCACTAACCTCGAACTCTAAGGGTCGACGTCGCACATTAGCATAGCTCTTAGCGGCTCTGGCCGTGAGAAAACATTATCGTGTCAACTCGCCTTCTCGAGAGGTGTCTCGATCAGTCCAAGACGGTGATGGGCTCTCTCCCACCTCGGTGGTCAACATATGATCTCATGGCCTCCATCCTGATACCTCATAGGGTGTCATCTGTATGCTCTTTGTGCTTGTTGTTGTAGGCGAATTCCACTAGAGCGATTTATCCTCTACCCTTATGATCCAGACGCATGCTCGCGGCATGTCCTCTGCTGCAGTATGTAATCCATACAACACGTAACCCTACACAGCACTAGCCTCTCCAAGGTCACGATCAACGGCAATCCCTTTGGGCCAGTCAATCCTAGTCCATGTCATGAATGACATCCATTTCTGCTGAGCCCTTGTCGGCTCCAAACAACGCAAATGCAATTTCACGAGGGTATCAAACCTCGAGTCACTCTGAGCTCTATGGTCAACTTTAAGTCTACATGATACTTGATCGTGTGTTTTCATTTAAGGCGACATAGCTTTCCGACACACTTGACCCTCTTTACATTCCTACGAAATTTAGGATATCTCCGGGTCTCTTACACACAACTCCCGGGATTCTCACTTAGGGATTAACGGCCCCCTCTTTGCTTTACCAAACACCTCTAATTACTCTTCATTTCTGAATCGAACTAGTCTTCATTGGACTTAGTCCTAAGACAAACTCCACCACACTAACTAAGAGTGGTGAATGGTATCTGCCGTGCGCACCGACTCGCGCGATATTACAGTGCATGCGAAGCAATAATGCCATCTTGTGACACCCACTCGGGTCAGTGAAGCGAATCTTAGAGATCTCTCACTCATAATCGGGCCTATCGGTCATCTCCTGCCACATCCTAGGGAGAACATCTATACTGGCTATAAAGGCCTTAACCTCTAAGCCCCGATCGATGTCGTGTAGTGTAACCCAGCGTACTGGGTCTCGATTCGCGATGACTTAGATGGTTGTCAACTCATCCATGTCGAGCATTGTCAACAACGAAATAGGTCTATCACCACAGGTCCACCACGCTTAGGCTGCGACTCTGATGCGTCCACTAATTTTGACCCACATACGGCCCCTGAAGCTATGTCTGTGCTGTTGGGAGTGCTTGTATAGCACCGAAACTAGGCTGGTTTCTACGACCTTGTACTAGGGTGTAGAGGAATGAGCCGTATACTCTCTTGTTCTCTGACTAGCGGGGCGCATTGTCCCAAAGTCACGGATCCCAATAGGGTAATCCGTCTCACATGCCCAATCCTGGCCCTAGTCCTGAAGCTCGTGTGAAGCAGAAGTATAATGCCTCTTCCCTGAACTAGAAAAAGGCTGATCCTCCATCTCGCTACCAACACCCGCATCCCGAGTGCTTCGGGCATCCTCGATCTCTCTCTTTGTGGTCAGGGCCGTCCCAACCATGGAGTCCGTCGTGGCGAAGTCCCTACGAGCACCGCCCCCGAATAGACAACTTATTGTTCGAATCTCTTGTAATACCCGACCCGATCCCGAAACTCATTATCTCAAGATTGACATTCGGTCTCTCCCATCTCATTCTGACCTCGACCTTCTTTGGGTGTGACCTCTTGATCGCGACACCCGCGTGTCTAAAAATCTCTCGATGTGAAAACTACGCACTTCTTGAACTTGGTGTCTGGTGGTCTCTCGGCAAGCGTAAAGCGATCACCAGTGATACTCGTCATCAACTCGGTAGGAGTAGATGCGAATGTCATCACGAAGACTACGACAAATTGATCTAAATAGGGTTGGAATATCTTATGCATGAGATCCATGAATGCTGCTGGCGCATTCGTCAATCTAAAGGGCATCACCGTAAACTCTGAGTGCCACTGTCGTCTGGCGATCATCTTAGGGATATCACATACCACAACTCGGTTGAAGGTAACAAGTGCGAAGGTCTATCTTGGAGTGGGCTTCGCGCTCCTCTCAGTGATCAAATGTCGTTGATCCTCGGTAATGGGTACCAATTCTTGATCTATACTGTTCAAGCGCACGTAGTCAATACACTGATCGAAGGGTCTTGTCCTTCTTCGTTGCAAAATAGAGCCCAGAGGAGGCGCCCGCGGTGAAGTGCTCGATGCAATGAACCCTTATCATTAACTCTTGTGTTGGACTGCGGAGTTCTATGACTATTTGGTGCCATCCTATGCGAGGAGTCATAGAGATGGAGTGATGTACCAGGTGTAACTCAATACTTGAAGTCTACATCACATGTGGAGTAGTCGGGTAACTCATTTGGAAGAAACATCCACATACTACGCCGACTACTCGAGGGGTAGATCTAAGTATGATCTCTCATCGATCCTTTAGAGATGAGCTCACTAGCCAACCGCTAAGCATCCTGACACACGGATTCGTATCTTTGTATGGGGCCAAAATATCATGCTTGTCCCCCTTAAATACCACCGAGTAAATCTGCGTGTGACGGTAACTCTCCACCTGCGACTCCTGTTCGATAACAACCACCGTAGCGTCGTGATCCATCGCGGGATGACATCGAGAACTCTAACATGTATGATCTTGGTCCGTGAGTAGAGTCCACGAGATCTCATTCGCAACCTCGACATATCATCCTATTCTCACCACCCAATCCACAGGAGAACTCACATCTGATAGGCTCCTCTAAGGTCTCACAGGGTCCTTGCCCATTTCCACCATGTTGGGCCTCGCCTCTAGGTTTGAGCAGCTAGTCCTAATCCGGGCGCGTCGGAGGTATCCTACAAAGCCTCTAACACTCTCGATTTACATGAACCCGATGGTCGGCCACCATCCCGGATCTCCTCCGTGAATGTCGGAGGATGATCGTCCTAAGCCTCTGGAGGTTATTAGAACCTCCACGACTATCTGCCACATGGCAGGTGCGATGCGGCCCGGCTGCCGACACCTACCGGCCTCTGAGGCTGGCGATCAAATCTGCCGGCGGGGTCGAATGTCGGTGGTGCTGGCGGTACCCTGTGGACTCCTCGTCCTCGTCCTCGACTAGCCATCTATACCGTTCAATGGCAACAAGAGTCATTTAATTTTCACTTCAGTCTAACTAGTAATGCAGATGCTGATTACTAATAGACTTGACAACCATGAACCGACCTGTTCATTTCCTAAGTGGCGCTAACTTCCAACCACTCCATTCATTTATTCCGATAAAATTCTAAGCTTTCATGTTCATTTTCGGTATCGAATCTCTAAGATCATAGTTCTAACCTTAGCATTCACCTTTTCCACATACACATTACACCATGCATATAGTTTCCTATACGACTTCTGGTAGCGATCACGATTTCAAATGGTAGTTAAATACAATACGGTATCTACGAGGGCATAAACACATCCCAGAGACACTAATCATACACACACATAACTTTCAGTGTATGCTTTCGATCAATTTGCATTTTAAAATATTGTTTCAACAAAATTTTATTTTCAAAAAATTTTTTTCGAAAATTTTGTCATTTTATTGATTTTATTTTATTTTTTTAATTTAATAAACTTTTTTTCGGAAAAATTTGTGATGAGAGCAGTGTTCATGAGCGGGTTCAAGCGGTGACTCCCGAAAACATCCAGTCGAAAACGGTCGAAAAACGGCCGGGTGCACGAGCTGGCTAGCCCAGTGGCACGCCAGTGCACCGGCGCGCCCGGTAGCCGCACGCCTGGCCGTATCATCGGGCGGGCTGTGTGTCGTGGCCGAGGCCCCCTGCTGTATCGCAGCCTAAGTCGTCGTGTCGCCGCGCTCATGATCGGCCCAGGTGCCGCGCGGCATTACGGGCGTCTTGTCGCTTGCGTGTCGCGGGCCTCCATGGCGAAGTAGCATTACGAGGTGCCCACTTTTCCAGGGCTCTTGTGTCGTATTTTGCTTGACGTGTGGTGGGGCGGGCTGCGCGCCCGATCCGGCTGTGTCTGGTGGGCGTGTTGTGTGCCGACCTGACTGACCCTTCCTCCTCTGGCTGTCCTCAATCTGTCTTTGTTGTATTGCGATACGGGTTCCTCGGCCCAACCTTGCGGCTGTTCTTGATACAATGCTTGTATTGCAACACGTCTCAATGACCCTTCTTGCAATACAATCTCCCCACCTTTGTTACGATACAAAACCTCTTAAGCTAACCATGAGCCTTCTTCTACTGCAATACTAAAATTGCAATACACAATTTTCATTACCCACCTGACTTGCAATACACTTCCTATTGCAACCCTGAAACTCACTTGACTTCTTGATACAATCATTTTCTTGCAGCCACAATTGGCGATAGCCCACTTCAAATTTTACACTAAATTTTTTTTTCGTTTCATTATAATTATTTATTTATTTTTTCCAATTATTTCGACAAGCGGAAAGAATCACTAAAAATCATTTTTTCATTTTTTCTTGTGCACTCGAATAAATTTCTAAAAATTTATTTTCTTCCTTGTCTTGATTTCACACCTTGTAAAATCCTAGAAAATTATTTTCTCCTCCTCTTAACCAAATAATTTATAAAATTTATTTTCTTTTTCCAGTTTTCCACTGAAAAAATTTTCTCCACTCAAATAAATTTATAAAAATTTATTTTCTTCCATTTCATTTCCGAGTTTGTACACCTTTGTACCCTCAAAGCATATTTTTTCTAAAATATTTTCTACACATTCATGTGCTAATCACCAACACACATACTTTATAACACATTACAAACCATGTATAAACATCATTCACATAACATACAACTCTCATGTTATACTGCGCAATCACACACCAAACACAGTAATCCAACCGTCACACCGAAACACTTCAACACCGTGCATGTAGTGTCACTAGTTTTGTCAGAAGTGATTTTCCTAGGTAATCTCATACCTATTCCTGGCATCGAACCGCAGTGGTGATGCTCTCCATAACTGGCCTAAGCCCCGATCCTCGATCTATAGGTTTCCATATGCCTATACTTCACATCAAACCACCTAGTGGTGATGGATACGAAGCCAAGGCTCCTAGGTATTCGTATACCTAAGCTGATACAAGGCATGGCGCCGTTTCGGGGGTCCCGTTGACTACCCGTCAACCCATGAGAATGCAAGTAGATGT